>VSWD01000012.1:40853044-41459116 GCA_033119305.1 Pinctada imbricata | reverse complement strand
ATACATAGAAAAGGAAACATAATTTTTTTTCTCAAATACTGATTGTATGTTTTTTTCAGATTTAGAGGATCTTCTATGTGATTCTCAGGTTGTCCACAATGAGGTTTATCAACAAGATATCCGCCTTGTTTATGACAGTAATTGGATTGAATATGTGTGTATATATAGGCATAATTATAATATATGACACAATTTTCTCCAATACGAGATGCAAGATCCAAACAGAGATCAATACAGTGTTTCACAACGGCGATCAAGGCAAAGAAATAATAGGAATACCAAGTGAAGAGATTCTTCGCAATCTTAATCTTGAACAGTTATACCTCTGGTATCAGCGTTACGTCACGACTTTACAAACGTTTTGCGCCCTTCCTAAACGTTTTGGGTCCACGGCGTATGGAGGTTTCCGAATATGTGCTGACGAAAAATTTGCTGTTGAGCTTGGATGTGCAATTCATAGTTACAATTTCACACTTAGTGCATTATTTGAATCACAAGTCAAAGCGAAATACAACTGTACGATTCAGAATCATGGGTACCTCCCTTATTTCACAACTGCAGAATTGATGAAAAGAATATATGCAAGTGATCACCAGAGCATTTTGATTTTGAGAATCGATCACAACGACTTCGTGTATTTATGTTATCTCTTTTATAATATAAGGAACATGAATATCAGACAGCTCATTTTGGAAATTCATTACCACCGTCGAGATGAGACGAAGGAAAGGTATATGAACCTTCTCGCAGCTTTACGTGCTTTGAGAAGATCGGATTGTGTAATTTATTGGTACGAGAGAAACTGGGAGTTTCATTCAAGAACTGATCCTACCAGAACGAACTGCTTTACAGTGAATTTTATTTGCAGTGCGAAGGCAGTATTGAAATATCGGTCCTTACTTGACCCTACGAATGTGTTAATAGACCAGATGGACAAAGCAAGTAACGAAAAAATTGTGTCCAAGTACTTCAACCGACACCAAACATTCTGTAAGCAGGTACGTCGTATGGGGAAAATTATAGATGGAGGATGGGACATATGTAATGATACACAATACCGCCCAAAGACACCCTGTCTAGTCTATTCCTTTGGTATCAATGATGATTTTTCTTTCGATGAAGCTATGGAGAAGTATTACGGATGTGATGTTTATTCATTTGATCCTAGTATGAATATAGGGAATCACAATCATTCTAAGAATGTTCACTTTTATCAGATTGGACTTGGCGATAAAGAAAAGGAAATATTTGTGGAACAAACAAATTCAACATGGAAATTTAAAACACTGAAGACTATAATTAAAGAGCTAGGACATACAAATAGACGTATAGACATTCTGAAAATGGATATAGAAGGAGACGAAAAAGAAAGCCTACCGCAAATGATGGCGTCTGGAGCTTTAAGAAACGTATCTCAACTTTGTTTGGAATTCCATAGTTTCTATGAAATTGCTACAATCAAAAAACTATATCAATTTGGTTTCAGAATATTTTGGTCACACCAAAATCCACTAAGTCCACTTTACTTTCAAAATGAGACATTCTCGCATGGTAATGAAGTTTCGTTTGTAAATACTAATATCTCATAAAGAAACTTTTATTAGTCCCCTACTGGCAACGCCGAATGGGACTCTTATTAAACACTCATTTACTTCAATACTCCATTTGCTTCAATTATTGTTCAATATTTAACGTCTTCAAATTTAAAAGCATCATTTAAGCACACATAAATTTGCAGCATGGACCAGACATGCACGTTTCGGGTACTTAACCCTCGTCAGTGATCCTCAATCTAAACAATGAAATTTGGCCAATAGGTGTGAACATCATTATGTCAAAAAATGTACCGAAAGACGTAGCAGGACGGGTGGGATATGATGCTACAGGACCCACGTTTTAGAAATTTTAAGAAATTTTGTAACAGAAATTTTCAAAAGCGTTGAAGAGACAGACGATTAACCGAAGTTGATCGATCTTGGCTACATGTGCCCTCGGGGACTCCTGGTCCACCAGCAGTGACACTCACCAAGTTGTACAAATGTGAAACGTCTTGAAATTCAATAGCATCATTTAAGCACAGGTAAAGTTGCAGCAATTACTGTTCAATTCCAAACAATCAAATGTGCAACTTTGCTACTTTTATCTTTGAATTGATACCTGTTGGCTTCTTTTTGGTGAATCCATACTTTATTCATTTGTTTAAATTTTTATCGCCTGCGAAGCGTAACGACGCTAAGTATCACTCTGTCTGGCGTCTTTCGGCCACAAGCATTCATCAGCTGCAAGTGATAGGTAGATGTACACCTTCTGAAAGTACTTTTTTTACTTGGTGACCTTGAACTGTGACCTACAAATATAGGGCAGTACTTCTGAATGGCATGTGATATGACTCTCATATATCATATTTGTATTACGCATGACAAGATATTTATGCTTAAGGAGGCTCAATAATCGTTTGACGTCATCATATTCCCGGCGTCAATACTGGTTCGAATAGAACCGAGTGCGGTTTCGGTCTTCAAACTCCTCTAATTCGCTTGTTTCGTGACGGATTTCGACAAGTTTGTTATCGATGGAACCAGAAAATTATCATCTACAATCTGAGTGTAATATATATATAGTCAAATGCATCGTTAAATCTATATATTAAAAATATCCCGTAAGTGAGACACCCTTGCTTCTGCCGTAAACGTATTATTTTTATAACGTCATCATCGGAAATTCAACCGTGTGTTGCTTAGCAATAAAATCAAGTAGAAAAACTAAAGTTTAATGATCAAACAGGATATTTCTTTGAGATTTTAGCAATATAATACATAAAATATTTCAAGTTTGCTATCTCTAATTATCTTAGGTATTACAAATTTTTCTACAATTTTGTGAACTATCGTACTTTGCAGCGAGATGCTATCGAATTAAGTTTCCCTATTTAAAAACTTTGAGCGAGTGAATTTTAGTTTTAACCCTGCTTTGTTCAAAGATATATCCATTTTACCAATGAGTGCACGTATTATCGAGAACGAGGGAGGTTAGTGACGTCTACTTATTGACCTTGAACGTCAAAATGTTTAAAAACGCTTCCGTTTACTTTTTCTATTTCTCTTATTCATATTTCCGTATCTCTGACGCCCGGCGATCGTTGTGCTTTGATAAAAAAAAAAACCCCGCTTATTTTACATTGTTAACGCAGTTTAAAATATAACTAAATCTAGAAATTTCATCTTCTGAGTTACTTATTTCAGAATCGCCCCCTTCTTTAAACATTATTGACAACCCTACCCCAACCCCCTTAAAATCGTTACTATGACAACCAAGTATTTTGAATCAGGATGAACGAAAACATGTACTTTTTTATAATTAATTTTCAAGAACAGAGTTTGTCGTTGAGAAATATGTAAAAGAAAATAACTTCTGACAAAGACTTCTTATCACTTTGATGACAAATATGGGTACTGGGTACTTTTTTTTTAGATTTTCATTTTGGGTGGGGGATGCACAAAAATGTACGTTTCGGGAACAGGTTTAGCTATTTTACTCTTTGAAAGCGTTATCTATAAAGAAATAGACATATTTGATTATATCATGGTGAAAATAATCACAAGAATGGTTTTAATCTGAAATGTTTATCCCTATATCATGTATTTATCTATCAAAATTCATTGTTTTGCGACAGATCTCGGAATTGGTTTACACATGTATATTCAGAGGACCACTAGTCAATCAAATGAACGATGATATGTAATCTTACTTACAAATATAAATCATCAGACATGTATGTCAAATAAACAGAATAATTTTTTTGACTCTGACAAAGAATTTTTGGATTATTGAGCCACCTTAACAGCATTCACAATAGAGCAACAAATTGAGCATTGACGGACAACAAGCAAGCTAGAGGTGGGACAAGGTGCCCGGGAGGAGTAAGCATCCTCTATTTGGCATCTTGACATTGGATTTTCATCTACTTTCGAACAACCTTAAAAGAAGGTTTCTGAATGGTAGATGATAGTACGATTACGGTTCCCAAATAAACTTGCTTTAATAATGTTTACTTGTGTCATGTAGGCTATAGCACATGATATTGAAATAATGATGTCTTTCAAGTAGCTTTTGATTAGCAGCCAGGGAGAGGATGTATAGTTCTGTAGCTTTTCAGATGTAGATGTTACGTATTTATTTATTGCGCCGTTAAATTTTTTAAAGCATTTTGTTTGGTAAAAGAAATTGAAAAACTGGATTTTTGTTATCAACTTTAAAAAACAACCACTTGACATAATCTTAGAAATATAAAGCTATATACACGTACAATCAAAAACAAAGGAGGGGATCTCAAAATATACAACAATACTTTGTGAATGGCTAGTCGGTCTTTATCATTTTCCATTGTTATATATGCACCCATTGATTATCATGATTATGTTTTATTAATTTTTGCTTTCTGTTTTCTGGTTGTCTTTTACTTGGTCTGTTTACATTTCCAATCGACCCAATGTGACCATTTTGGCATATTTTGATTATTCCCTTCATAAATACATCTTTTTGGATTTCTTGTATTTAGACCTGGACAATATGCACCACCACTGTGACTGATGAGAAATCGTTTTTTGTAACGGCATATTGTACAGTAAAATATATATTTCCATATAATTAACTTAGATTCAAACTTGAAAATGTGCAATTTATTATTATTTGTGTAATAAAAGCTTCATTTATTTAACTAAGGATAAAAACAAAACAGTAATACGATTGCTCTTCATCTAAATTTATTTTAACGATTTGGATATTTATATGGTGCTGCATAAATTTGAGAAGCGCCACTTATGATGAATCTCGTCTTCATACGTAACTCTTTGGAAATAATTCATTAAGATAGAGTTGTCGTTCGTGTTTCCACGGTGTATTTATGTTATTGTATCTCACTATCTGTCTGTTTGTCCGCTTTTTCATCTTGTACAAGTATATTCCTGTGTTTTCACTATTCGCTATTTCCGAAAACCAGAGTTCCTTCCCATTTGAGACGATATCTGACGTGGACTGATTATAACGTCATCAAATTTTATGGAAACAGTCCTACAAGTCTGGGAAATGACGGTATAAAATTGACTTTACGATACCATTTTCATGAAGTTACTATGGTTTTACGTCAGATACTGTTTGCAAGGGGGGAAACTCTGTATTCCGCAAAAACTCAATAGGGAATATCTTTTTTAATATTTTTTAAAAGAATTTGTATTGTGGATTTTGAATTCTGGTTTGGGGTTTTGTCTTTGAAGTGCAATTTCTAATTAAAGGTAGATACACTGATGTTTTGCAATGCTCTGTTTAATATTGTTTATACAATTCATATCCTAAATATGGGATGAACATGGAATTATCTAGAAATATGTCCATCAATTTGTGCATTTCCCCTCCCAGGTTTAAATACAATGTGTCATTTTTCAATTGTTAGAATTACTTTCCCGCATGCTATTGATTCTGTCAAATTATGTTTCGTGAAATAAACGTTGTTAAAATTCCAACGATGTTTTACTTCCTCGACAAAATACAGAACATTTATTAATCACGCGAAGTACGAGTTATAACTTGTAAGCCCGCATCGGCTTACAACCATAAGAAAAACAAACATATACATTTTTGTACACACATACACACAAGCATGCACTTTTCAGGTAAAAAATGTAGGAAAGAATCTTGAATTTCATAAAATGCCTTTAATTTGCCAACATTAGTAAAAGAAAATAAAGTCAGGTTTATCCAACTTCACTTGAAGAAATATATTTTTCTTAGATGACTTCAGTCTTCTATTTCTTATTATAAAAGTTCTTCATACTGTCATGTGTTTGCCTGTTTTCATATCTGGTGGGAGGATACCTTCAGAAAATTTCCGGACGTTAACAAAATATATAATTACCATGTCCTTAGATTCAAATCCTACATCTATTTTCATATTGGCGGAATGATACTTTTCAGAAAAAATTCCGGACGTTAACAAAATATTTAATTACCATGTCCTTAGATTTAAATCCTATATCGTAATGACACGGACATTATGTATCGATACTGAATAGGAAGTAATGACGGAGAAGATACTAGTTATTTCATCGACAACACCCAATCATAAATACGAAATAAAGGAGGGGATCTTTAACCAAACTCGGTTAAAGTACCCATAGCAAAGAACCAAAACACCCGATCAACCCTTAAGCACAGAGTAGACAAGCACAAGAGACGCAAAAGAGACGTACGACATAGAAGCATTAAACACATTATACTACACATAAACAAATGAGACCAACGGGCAATCGTTGCCGACTTAGGACGGCCATCTGCCACAACAGCAGGAAATGGATTACGTGAGCACAATCCTCCCTTTCTTCCAGTTACCCAAATGTTTCGAATAACGCACAATTGTAGTCTAAAATAACCTCCTCACTGTAAGATGACCACGCAAACAAGAATACTCAGTTAGATGACCACAAAAACAACAACAACAACATCAAAAGAAAAAGATTGGTGGCTTCAAACACTCCATTTGATCTCAATATTAGTCCATTTGGAAAATAAATTTCACTTAGTTCTTCGGATTTTTATGGAAAAAAATTGGAGCGAGAGGGCGATTTTTTTTTATAAAAAAACGCTTGAAATCGCCATTTTCAGAGGCGACATATATTCTGCTGGAGCGAGCGATTTTTTTCTTTAAATAATATATACTGCTCGATTAAAATGGCAAATTGTGGTGCAGCATGCTAAAACATTTTTATAACAAAATCAACTCTTCATTTTCTGTTAGAATTTCATTATCTCAATTAGACAGTTAGAGTCATGAAAAATGACATATTTACTGTTCATTTGCATTCAGAAAGTTGGTCGCACATTTTCTTTGTTTTGTAGAAATCAGATATAGTACCAAGAAAGCTGGAGATATTGGGTTCAAACCTCTGACCAGCTATTGTCCTTAAAAAGGTCAATCATGACAAAACTAATTCACTCTGTAACATGATATATAATTGAAGACCAAGCTATTATGGCATTTAGGGTATTGTGCACAGTAAGCCCAGTAAGAGTGTCTGCTCAGTTAGCAGAAGCTAGGTCTTGATTTTGATTCCAAGACCGGCCACATTTATCATTTTATCACTCGTACATTACATCTAAGTATACCTCTATCTATGAAACAAGTTCTGAAAACTCAAAAGACAGGTATGCAAATGGAGAGAAGGACTTACTATACCAGACTGACATACATGTACAGACTGAAAGGAAACTAATAATAGTCTGCTCCAGTTTTGCACGTAGGGGACTTGCACTAATATCGATAAGCTATCTTAGAAGTAAATGGTCATCCTAGTAATGAACGAGTTGCATATAAATCTAGTCAGTTTATGTGCAGGAGCTGATATTTATACAGTGCACTTTTTTAAACTTTGACAGTTTGATATGTTAATATACACCTGTCAAGTGTTTGTTTGGTCTGAAAAATGATAAAAGTAGCGTTTTCAACGTCTAAGAACCAAATTCCACATCTTAATAAGCAGATATAAACAATACCGTATATCGGGTAATTTTGGCGTCGGAAAATTTTGGCGAATTTGGGCCAAATTGGGCGTTGGAAATGTTGGCGCTTTTAAAATTGGCGGAGTGTTTAAAACAACCGCCAAAATTATAATGGTCAAATTCATGGGCGTATCAATGATTTGTGACCGCCTTAAAGAACATCTAAAATGACTAGAAACTTTTGAATTTAAATAAACGCTCAGTGCTTTATTCAAAAAGTAAGAGACGCTGTTTATCGTTTATACACGTAATTTTGAAAAATCGTTTATAAATCGCAATCACGGACACTGTATTTTAAAGAGAACTTAGTGGTGATCGTGCGGATTTCATTTCTTGGAGGGGGGCTAATAGATATGTTCGACTATTTATGGTCACGACCCACAAAGTGCGAGCGTCGAAAGTATAAAATATAACACTCTATTTACCCTCAATAAACGGTACCCGTATGTAATCTTTCCAAAGCGATCATGGTAGTTACGGTACATGTTGCATTTATTGCTAATTAGATGATTGGATAAACACAGGGTTAGACGTCAATTGTCTGTACCGGCGTTAATTGTTTGTTTGAAGGTAAATAATGTAATTACGACATGGTGATATAGGTGCATGTATAACGCAAATGAAGCCATTACCCGGTAGGAAACGGACAATATAATTTACAGTGGCGGGTCTCTAGCTGGATAAATTCCGTCTTTTATAAATGCAAAATTTGGCGCTTTTAAATTTGGCGAATTTGTTGCATCCGCCAACAAAGCCAAAATTTCCATCGCGCCAAAATTACCCGATATACGGTACAATGATTGTTTGAAGGGTAAACAGCCCTGTTTTTCACCTATTTTCACGAATTGATTTCTTCTTTCACTTTCGTTTTCACCGCTTCGGTGAATTTTAAAATTTGATCTCGAAACTAGAGCGGGCGGATTTTTTTTTTGGGGGGGGTAAAAAATGTTGATCAGAGAAAAAAAGAAGCGGTAAATCCGACGAACGAAAGATGAATTTTGTGTGGCCTTATTTGAAATTCTAATATGACTTGATTCTTTTCCCCTATTAAGACAACAGACGCGAGCCGGGCTCTATTCTCCAATATAGGCCCTATAGCGATAAGCCACGCCTACCCATTTCTGAAAGCAGATTAACCGGCAGGAACTGGTTTTTACCAAGAATCGAAAGTTCTAAGTTTGGTCATCATTAGAATAGAAATAAAAAATGACACGCCGGGCTCTATTGTCTCATAATGCCCTCGCGTCGCTTACGCGGCTCGGTAATAAATGTGATTGGCTGAGAACGCTCGGGCATTATGAGACAATAGAGCCCGGCTTGTCATTTTTCATTTCGTAAGTAAATGAAGAGACAAGAACATATTCCTCATGCTCATAGATAATTTTGTTCCTTGAGCTCACAACCATAATCTGCAGTTTCCTCAGTATGTTCTATCAAGGGGAAATAACTCCTACAACATGTACAAATGACCATATTTAAAAGAATTCTTTAACCGATACCTACCATTCTAGTGCAAAATGTTGTGCAATATCAAAAGACACAGATATGTATTAAATAATTCATACACATTATTTCAATTTCGATCATTATACCCATACTACCTTAAACGAAAAATCTCTGTTAAGATGTCAACACATTTTAAATGTCTTAACTGTGATGCTCGTCATCAAAATCCACGAAATCTTGACAAGGAATATTTGAAATTGACCTGAAATGTGAGTCAAAGAGCCGACTTTTAGGTCTGCGCTAGGAATTCCGTCTTTTCGATTTTACAGTCCTACGTTCAGTAGGGCGGCCAAGCCGGATTTGCACGTGCGGCGGTAAAAAGTAAAATGTGAGTCCGTGCATGACGCACTCTTTCTCGTCGGAGAAAATATTGACGCCTCCGAATTTTGGTCCTTTTCTAAAAGCTCTAGACAGCACGATTTTTTATTTCAGCCGTCTACCCCCAGTGATTAGATGTGTGAAAATCTAGGTCAACCACATGTACACTTCCAAGAAGTGTGACATAGTAAGTCGATCACGCGTCAGTAGACGAAGTTCAAGGACGAACTGCGTTGTTGTCTGCAGAAAGATGCCGTGTTTGGATGAGCGAATATTCAGTCATAAGTGGATCAAATATTCAGTATTCAGGATGAGGATTTGATTCACTTGTGTCATTATCAACAGTGAATTCATCTTTGCTTCTTATGGATTCATAATATCAGAAATACTTCGAGTATCAGCGAATCTTTAGCCATGGTGTTGAGGTATGTCATGAAAATACCGAAAGTTTTCGCGTTTTCGACGGCTGTACTCGACTTTTGCATTACTCTAATTACTTGCAGATGAAATAGGGTATTTACAGAAGTTTGTATAAAATAATACCGATTGATTTCAAATGTCTAAGCAGTTTAACAGTGTGTTAAAAAGAGTTTTCAAAAGTTTTCCCTTCAGTTCTGTGAAATTTATCCGGTTTTACTCTCCGCTATGTCTGAATTATGTTGGACAAAAGTCACGAATTTTCACGATTCAATTTTCTTCAGTTTTAATTGAAATGTTCAAAATACAGCAAGAGGACAAAATTCAGTTTCTCATTTGTCAACAACGTTTCCGTACAGAAGGTACTACTTTGAATCAAGCGAAAAACGTCGAACGTTCGTTTGCTCTTACGTCAAATGGCGTTCTCCCTCCGCAATGATATTTCAAATGTAAAGAAACTGGCTGAAAAATTGGCAGAAATAACTTCGTGCTTCGTGCTTTACACATTTTGTTTCCATTCCCTACTGCCAATACACACCGATAAAGCGCAAAAGCTGAAAAACAATCCTTAAATTAAAACCATGTGTCATCAAGTACAGTTAGTTTTTGCATTTTTTAAAAATAATTCATAAACATTGTTAAAAATATATACATCAAAATATGAAAGAAATTATCAATAACCAGTGGTGTATTATCTTGAAAAGGCAAAAGCGATCATTGAGTTAACAACAATATTTCATTTATGGAAAGAATTGACCCTTCAGATTGGGAAAAAATGCAAAATTCCGGAACAAACAAGCTTCGAACCTCGGTCAAACATCGAAATTGCATTGTGACGTCATGGAATTTCTCAAATTTTTCAAGCTTTCGGAATGGTCAATGTAGGATAAATATTCATGGAATATTGATATTTACAAAAGACACTTCATTACCATGGGAAAATGTCTCTACCTCAGTATAAAAAGGCGCCACTGGATTTTGATGTGTCCAGAAAATTCTAAATCCCAAATCATATAACATTCTCGACGCTCCAATATCATAATAACTATGAAATTCTAAACAAAGCTGGACTACGTTTTTCAGCACCCCACTTTTCATCATGTCAATAAGGGTGTCTTTTTCATTCCCTTCGATATCTAGTTTTAACACATCAATTCGTCTATTTTCATGATTAAGCTCTCTCATAATTGTCTGAAGACGCTTTAATTTCCAGGTTTTGTTTGATTTTGTAGTCCTATTTTCACTTTCACTGTCATAAGCACCAATTCCAGTCCTAAAGAACTGAATCCGTTTTGAATGTCTATGATCTCCTATTCCCATGCTTGGATCGAATGAATAAACATCGCATTCATAAACTTTCTCCATAGCTTCGTCAAAAGAGAAATCATTGTTGATGCCAAAAGAGTAAACAAGACAAGGTGATTTCGGACGGTATTTGATATCATTGCAAATATCCCATCCACCGTCACGGATATTACCCATTCGTCGTACCTGCTCACAAAATGTTTGATGTTTTGAAATATATTTCACGAACATCTTTTCAAACAAAGGATAGTCCGCTTTCGTTTTAAGGTCTGTACTTCCAAACGGGTCCATATTAGGTATTTCCGGTTTTGATTCCACGCGTTTATAAGGACTAAGAGTGACAGAAGGTCCGGAGCAAAACATGTTTATCGTAATACAGTTTGCTCTGGTACCTGACAGGAAACTCCAGTTCCTTTCAAACCAATATACTCGGCACTTATATTCAAGTTCTTTTAATGCTGTCAATAAGTACACATATCCCTCTTTAGTTTCATGCTGTGCGGAATAGTGAATGTCCATTACAATTTGTTTGAAATTCAATCGTTTGATAGACCGGAAGAAATGTAACAAATAATGGAAATCCTGATGAACAACTTTCAATATTAATATGTCATGTTGTTTCCGGTTTGCAAAGTCATTCACATGATCAAGAATAGTGATGTTCATATTCGAGGAAATCCTTCTGTTAAAGTGAATCGAGCAATTATATTTCAATTTAATTTGATTTTCAAAACGTGAACTCAACTCATGATGGTAGCTATAAATAATGCAGCCATTATATAGTCCAAGGTGTAAGTCTTCACACAATCGCACCCCACCATAACCCACATTTCCGAATCTTTTAGGCTGAGAGCAAAAACCTTGTAAAGTAGTCACGTGACGTACATAAAGACCAGATAACTCCTTCAAAGTCATGCGTTTTAGCTCTTCCTGTGTTGGGACAGCAACGCTAAATTTAGCAACCACAAGCATGTCGGCGGTATTGACCACACTGGAACCTATTGGCAAAATGCTGCCGAATAATTGAGTTACATAGACATGATAGAAGCACAGACAAGTGATAAATCCTATGAACATGACCAACATAAGGAATTTTCCATTTCCAAATCTCTTTAAAGAATCCGTTGTGACTTTTGATAACTCCGTCGGAATATATAATTTCATTTTCGTCAACCTGCAAAACAAATGTATCGAGTAAATTTCCAAGAGGTATTGATGATGTTATCAATTAAATTATATTGTCGATCCTAATTGCGGTCAAGCTGTCTTTATGATCACATAATGTCAAGTTTCTTATAATCACGATCATATAATGTAATATTTCGTACTAAGTATTACATTGTATGTGTAACATATCAAGTATCATGTCTTCTTGAGCATATAATGTCAAGAATCGTTTGGACTCTCCCCGGGTACCTGGTCTCACTTCGGAATTTTGTTCATTACGAGGTTCGCAACCGTTCCTGTGGAAAATCTAACGATTATGCCTTGCCTTCTCGACTATGAGACTGAAGAACTGATGGGTACTTCTGAAATGTTTATTCAAGCGTCATGTTTTAATAATCATACATGCATACTGTCAAAAATCATTTCAAGTATCATTTCTTGTTTATCATATGGTGCCAAGTTTCACAAAATATTTAATTACCATGTCCTTAGATTTAAATCCTATATCGTAATGACACGGACATTATGTATCGATACTGAATAAGAGGTAATGAAGGGAGGAGTAGATATTGATTATTTCATCGACAACACCCAGTAATAAATACGAAATAAAGGAGGGGATCTCCAACCAGACTCGGTTTAAGTACCCATAGCAAAGAACCAAAACATCTGATAAACCCTAAAACAAAGAGTAGACAAGCACAAGAGAGGCAAAAGAGACGTACGACATAGAAGCGTTAAACACAATAGACTACACATAAACAAATGAGACCAACGGGCAATCGTTGCCGACTTATGACGGCCATCTGCCGCAACAGTAGGAAATGATGGAGTTATCCGGATTTCGTGAGCACAACCCTCCTACTCTTCCAGTAACCCAAATGTCTCGGAGAATGCACGATTGTAGTCTAAAATAACCTCCTCACTGTAAAATGACCACGCAAACAAGAATACTGTTGGATGACCACAAAAACAACAACAACAAAAGAAAAAGATTGGTGGCTCCAAACACTCCTTTCGTCTCAATATTAGTCAATTTGAAAAAATGTTTCACTTATTTGAAAGTAAAAGAAAAGGCAAGAACAGATTCCTCATGCTCATACATAATTTTGTTCCTTCAGCTGAACACAACCATAATCTGCAGTTTCGAAACATTTGGAGTGACTCGTTTCATTTCTTGTATATATACATAATGCAGTATCTAGACAAACAAAGAAAGAAGTGAACTAGAAAAACCTGAATCGGACAAAGTGCCGAGGAAGAATGAGCATCCTCTGAGTGCATGCAAAATATGTCGCCATCTTTACCAGTGTTACCTACAATGCATTCCTCATTTTCATTGGAGATTGTTCATTTCATACCTGAGAGTTTCTGTGGAGTTATGTAATTGTCTCCGTCTGTTTGTCCATTTTTTTTCTTTTCGCGCGAGAAACTTCTGCAGCCTTTCTCACAAAAATACTTACGCAATTTTCGTAACTATTGATCGCTTTGTGGTTAAGTAGAGGTTATAGTAGAAAACACAATAGTATTTACCTATTAAATATAAATAATTGTGCTGTTCGATGCAGAATTTTTCAAAACCTATCTCATGAACAATGTGTGCAGATTTGTGCTACAAAAAGTGAAGCTTTAGTAGCAAGGACAACTTTTTATTGAAAAGGTAATGTGTTCCTTAGTTCCAAAATTCTGATGATTTGGCTCACCTTCTCGACCTTGAGAATGCATAACTAATTGGTACTTCTTTGATGTTTATTTTACATAACGATGTATTTCCAATTTTACACTTAAGGTATCTAATGTACAATAGGATATTTTTCCTTGCCTGGTAAAGTACTATAAACTATACATTTTCTGAAAGGTTCTAATGCCCACTGCTCAGAAATAATAACTTTAGGGCCAGAAAAACAAAGGGGATAACTAATGAAGCATTTAGATTGTCTATTTTCTCTATATGCAAAAAATCAAACTTGTACAAGAGTTTTTCCCCTTTGATTTTTAAGACCTGGGAGTCTTATATCTACACTCGGGCATCAATACCTTTCAGAAATATATAGTTTATAGTACCTTACCAGGCATAAAATTTACCAAACTTTACAATGGAGATGATTAAAACGATTAAAGAAACGTAAAATGACTCTATTGTATAACGGATACCTTAACAAAAATGTGAACGGCCCATATTGCATTTATGCACCTGTTACTCCAATGAGCACTCCCTACTTTAAGTCTCCATTACACCAATAAGCACTCCTTACTTTAGTTTAAATTACTCCAATAAGCAATCCCTACTTGAAGTTTCTATTTCTCCAATGAGCACTTCCTCTAAATTGAGCACTCGCTAATTTAAGTTTCTGTAACTCCAATAAGCAATTACTTCTTAATGTTTCTGTTTCTCCAAAAAGCACTTCCTCTAATGAGTACTCCTTACTTTAAGTTTCTGTTACTCCAATAAGCACTCCCAACTTTAAGTTTAAATTACTCCAATGAGTACATTGTACTCCCTACTTTATGTTCCTATAACTCGATGAGCACTCTCTACTTTAAGTTTCTGTTACTCCAATCAGCACTCCCTAATTTAAGTTTTTGTTACTACAATGCTTACTCCTCCCGGGCACCTGGTCCTACCCCTGGCTTGCTAGGGGTCCGTCGATGCTCCGTTTTGTGCTCTATTGTGAGTGCTGTTGAGATTATCGTTTAACTCACATAAGCACTCCCTACTTTAAGTTTCTATTACTCCAATGAGTATATTGTACTTGCTAATTTAAGTTTCTACAACTCAATGAGCACTCCCATCTTTGAGTTTCTATAACTGCAATGAGCACTTCCTCCAATGAGCACTCCCTACTTTAAGTTTATATAACTCAATGAGCACTTTTCTACTTTAATTTTCAAAACATACAGTTACACTTGATTCAGTATTATTAAGGTTAGGTTTGTGTTCTTAAGGCATATTATGTATAATGGGGGAAGATTGGTCAACCCATTATTGAAATTCTTAACTTATGACGTAGCTATTACGTAAAAAATATTGAAAATTTTTCACAAATATTTTTTGATAAAAGTTTGTTCCTATGAGAATTATGGGCCCCCAGAGTTTACATTGAACCCTATGGAGAGAAATTTATTTTCAGCCATGTTATTCATGAAAATGAGGGGGTCAAATATGGATGGATGAAAAATTCTAAAAAAGAAAAAAAAAAGAATAAAATATCTATTTTCACCTAAAAATATGATCTTTCGCAATTGATTTTTAAAGTATTTTCTATCAAGGGGAGATAACTCCTACATATGACCCTTTTCATAATAATCCTGTATCCGATAATTACCATCTTAGTACAAAATGTTGTGCATTATCAAAAGACATATGAAAATATGAAATAATTTATACACATGATTTCAATTTCGATCATTATACATATAATACCTTAAACGAAAAATCTTTGTTAAGATTTCAGTACATTAATGTCTTAACTATGATGCTCGTTATCGCAACCGACAAGGAATATTTGAAATTGACCTGAAGTATTACAATGTTTAGATTGAGGATCACTGACGAGGGTTAAGTACCCGAAACGTGCATGTCTGATCCATGCTGTAAAATCAGATCTTAAATGATGCTATTGAATTTGAAGACGAGGTTCAACGTTTCACATTTGAACTACTTGGTGAGTGTCACTGCTGGTGGACCAAGACTCCCCGAGGGCACATGTAGCCAAGTTCGATCAACGTCGTCTGTCCCTTCAACGCATTTGAAATTTTCTGTTACAAAATTTTTTGAGGATCACTGACGAGAAACGTGCATATCTGATCCATGCTGTAAATTTATAAGGTTTTAAATGATGCTTTACATACGTTTAACATGTAAGTCAAAGAGCCAACTATTAGGTCTGCGCTAGGAATCGAAAGGTTCCAACTCTAAACTCTCTTGAGGAACATTTTATACCAATTCTCATGCACCAGACACGTGTTTCGAATATGAAATTCTCATCACTGATGCTTCCATTCGAAGTGCTTTTCATGCTCCTCCAAATTAAATGTACACCAGGGGTTGGGGGACTGTCAAGTCCACGATTACATAGAAATAAAAACACATGTGTCATCAAGTACAGTTAGTGTTTGCAATTTTTTTATATATAAAATATATGCATCAAAATATGAAAGAAATTATCAATAACCAGTGGTGTATTATCTTGAAAAGGCAAAGGCGATCTTTGAGTAAACAACAATGTTTCATATATGGAAAGAATTTACCCTTCCGATTGCGGGAAAAAAATGCAAAATTTCGTGACGTCACAATGCTTTTATTTCGGACAAACAAGCTTCGAACCTTGGTCAAACATCGAAATTGCATTGTGAGTCATGGAATTTCTCAAATTTTCCTCGCGTTCGGAATGGTCAATTTAGGATAAATATTTATGGAATGTTGATATTTACAAAAGACACTTCATTTCCATGGGAAAATGTCTCTACCTCAGTATAAAAAGGCGCCACTGGATTTTGATGTGTCCAGAAAATTCTAAATCCCAAATCATATAACATTCTCGACGCTCCAATATCATAATAACTATGAAATTCTAAACAAAGCTGGACTACGTTTTTCAGCACCCCACTTTTCATCATGTCAATAAGGGTGTCTTTTTCATTCCCTTCGATATCTAGTTTTAACACATCGATTCGTCTATTTTCATGATTAAGTTCTCTAATAATTGTCTGAAGACGCTTTAATTTCCAGGTTTTGTTTGATTTTGTAGTCCTATTTTCACTTCCACTTTCACTGTCATAAGCACCAATTCCAGTCCTAAAGAACTGAATCCGTTTTGAATGTCTATGATCTCCTATTCCCATGCTTGGATCGAATGAATAAACATCACATCCGTAAACTTTCTCCATAGCTTCGTCAAAAGAGAAATCATTGTTGATGCCAAAAGAGTAAACAAGACAAGGTGATTTCGGACGGTATTTGATATCATTGCAAATATCCCAACCACCGTCACGGATATTACCCATTCGTCGTACCTGCTCACAAAATGTTTGATGTTTTGAAATATATTTCACGAACATCTTTTCAAACAAAGCATAGTCCGCTTTCGTTTTAAGGTCTTTACTTCCGAACGGGTCCATATTAGGTATTTCCGGTTTTGATTCCACGCGTTTATAAGGACTGAAAGTGACAGAAGGTCCGGAGCAAAACATGTTTATCGTAATACAGTTTGCTCTGGTACCTGACAGGAAACTCCAGTTCCTTTCAAACCAATATACTCGGCACTTATATTCTAGTTCTTTTAATGCTGTCAATAAGTACACATATCCCTCTTTAGTTTCATGCTGTGCGGAATAGTGAATGTCCATTACAATTTGTTTGAAATTCAATCGTTTGATAGACCGGAAGAAATGTAATAAATGAAAAAAATCCCGATAAACAACTTTCAATATTAATATGTCATGTTGTTTCTGGTTTGCAAAGTCATTCACATGATCAAGAATAGTGATGTTCATCCTTGAGGAAATCCTTCTGTTAAAGTGAATCGAGCAATTATATTTCAATTTAATTTGATTTTCAAAACGTGAACTCAACTCATGATGGTAGCTATAAATAATGCAGCCATTATATAGTCCAAGGTGTAAGTCTTCACACAATCGCACCCCACCAAAACCCACATTTCCGAATCTTTTAGGCTGAGAGCAAAAACCTTGTAAAGTAGTCACGTGACGTACATAAAGACCAGATAACTCCTTCAAAGTCATGCGTTTTAGCTCTTCCTGTGTTGGGACAGCAACGCTAAATTTAGCAACCACAAGCATGTCGGCGGTATTGACCACACTGGAACCTATTGGCAAAATGCTGCCGAATAATTGAGTTACATAGATATGATAGAAGCACAGACAAGTGATAAATCCTATGAACATGACCAACATAAGGAATTTTCCATTTCCAAATCTCTTTAAAGAATTCGTTGTGACTTTTGATAACTCCGTCGGAATATATGATTTCATTTTCGTCAACCTGCAAAACAAATGTATCGAGTAAATTTCCAAGAGGTATTGATGATGTTAACAATTAAATTATATTGTCGATCCTAATTGCGGTCAAGCTGTCTTTATGATCACATAATGTCAAGTTTCTTATAATCACGATCATATAATGTAATATTTCGTACTAAGTATTACATTGTATGTGTAACATATCAAGTACATGTATCATGTCTTCTTGAGCATATAATGTCAAGAATCGTTTGGACTCTCTCCGGGCACCTGGTCTCACTTCGGAATTTTGTTCATTACGAGGTTCGCAACCGTTCCTGTGGAAAATCTAATGATTATGCCTTGCCTTCTCGACTATGAGACTGAAGAACTGATGGGTAC
This sequence comes from Pinctada imbricata, assembly GCA_033119305.1. Taxonomy (NCBI): domain Eukaryota; kingdom Metazoa; phylum Mollusca; class Bivalvia; order Pterioida; family Pteriidae; genus Pinctada; species Pinctada imbricata. Next base: position 41,440,489 of record VSWD01000012.1, on the reverse strand, counting down.
TTCTGAAATGTTTATTCAAGCGTCATGTTTTAATAATCATACATGCATACTGTCAAAAATCATTTCAAGTATCATTTCTTGTTGATCATATGGTGCCAAGTTTCATTTCAATGAGTTGAAGAAGATCCTGACGATAATCTCAACAGCACTCACAATAAAGCACCAAATTAAACATCGATGGACCCCTAGCAAGCTAGAGGTGGGACCAGGTGCCCGGGAGGAGTAAGCTTCCCCTGTTGGCTAGCCGCACCCGACGTCGATGGTCATGCACGAAAATGAAAACATATGAAAAGTATCATGTCGATCACTCAAGTTTTTACTTTTCGTCGGCTTTCCTATGTACGAAATTCGAAAGTTGAAAACCATCTGTACCGACAAAGCTCTTCTTAGAGCAATAACAAAAGGCTAGTCCGCGACGAAGTCCGTTCATACAAAACCCAACGTAATTCGTTCATACTGGGGACCGTCAATACATCGTAATGAAAATTAAGCAGACAATATCTAAAAAATAGATTATTCAGTTTTATTTTCAATAAACATGAGATAAATAAACGTCTTGGTTTTTACAGTTTAGGCACCCTAAACAAAATACTTTTTAAATCTAGACGATTTTTAACCTTGAATTGATCCCGCACGTTTTGATTTTTCATCGAGTTTCGTATATACAAAGTTCATAGAGTGACACTCGTACTATTTGGAGCTTTATCAATAAGAGACGGTTGTCATCGGTCGAACTTCGTTACTTTGCACATAATGGAACCCGAAAAAAGTCACACCGCGAGGGGTTGTATCAAAGTTAACAATTATCTGAACGCAAATCATTCACCATAACGTGCTTAAAAGTATAAGAAGTGTACGTGCTACTTAGTGTTTGCTGAAATTGATATTGCAACAGCTATAATTCCAATTCAAGTACCGCAATTTTCGAATTAACGTTTTCCTCATTATGTATACGGTCTCCAGTATCAGCGACTTATGTAGGGTTTCACTTCATCACGTACGAACCGTCTGTTTTTGTTAAAGCTCCAATAGCAGTAGTACCTTGTACAGGTCGAGGAAACTTCCTTATATGGAGGTCAAGCATAGGGGAACGACTGCGTCACATAATCACTTCAGAGTGAGCGCTCTCTCATATTCAACCAATCGCTTCAATGAACTTTGCATTATGGGATTACTATGATAGTAAAATCGTGTGTATATTTTGGCTTTAGTACTGTCTTCAAAATTGCTTCGCTATCGCAGAAAAAGCGACGAAATTCCTTAAGATCTTTGTCACATATACTTGAGAGGTATATCTTTCGATTCCATATTGCGTTTTTAAAAATTCTAAGTCTAAGACTGTAAATCAAGGTGAGAAGATCATGCACTTTTGAATGGTTCAATGTGTGATCTCAATGAAAAATATGGTATATCATTCGTATTACACGTTCTACATTAGCTCAGTTCCTCTCTTTCGCAAATTCAAAATCAGAGAGAGAGAGAGAGAGAAAAAGAGAGAGAGAGAGAGAGAGAGAGAGCATAAAATTGGCCCTGAGGAAGCAGGGGTACGTCTCAGAGAACTATAAACTAGGATAAAAAGAACAATCCCGGCCTATTCCACTTTCAATAAAACTCTAATATCTCCCATCCCAACCTTACATCGGTACCGATAAATTTATCATGCCAGAATTCTCTGAAAGACAAATAAAAACTCATAAATTTCCCAATTCTGTTCAAATGAATTTGTTTTAAAGTGTGTGGCGCCACCTACATGTACAGTAGTTTTGATAAGTTATTTATTGTGAGAATGAGATTCCAGCTAAGGTAATGGATGTATCTATAGTATGCTCTTAACTGAATAATTTGGATCCGGGGGGGGGGGAGACACCCCCTTCTAGAATACCCAATTTTTATATTTCCCGTTTTTATGTAAATATGTTTTTATGACTCATATGTTGACCCTCCTGACAGGCTGGACATCCCCCTCCTTGGAAAAAATCTAGATTTGCTAATGGTGTAGAAAGCGTGGATTTTAACTTAGTATAAATTTTATTGTTCAATAAATTCGATTATTTATTATGCTTTTCCGTGACATATCTGATTTTTTTTTCAAATTAGTACATAGTACATACAACGGAAAGGGGTGTAAAGCCATGTCTTGAGAAAAAAACATACATAATGAAAAAAATATGCACTTTCGGCAAATACCAGGGGGTACCTGATGAATTCTTCATCAATTCCTGACATTTCTTTAACAACAGTTTGCAATGTATACATTAGAAACACATTATTCTTCAATATCCGATGTTTTTATATTCACAAACGTAAATTTATACATGTCTAGTACAGAAAAATCTTTGTATTGATCGATTTCACGAAGATTATGTGTAGGTCCAATGCAAGTCGTTATTAAAAATGTGCCATTTTCTCATCTTTATATCTGAATTTAGAGTTTGAATTTCTAAAAATGCAACATGGAATCGATAAATATACCTTTGAAGTATAAGTGACAAAGATGTCAAAGATTTTGATTGCGATTTCTGCAATAGCGAAGCAATTTTGAAGACAATACTAAAGCCAAGATATACACAAGATTTTACTATCATAGTAATCCCATAATGCAAAGTTCATTGAAGCGATTGGTTGAATATGAGAGAGCGCTCACTCTGAACTGATTATGTGACGCAGTTGTTCCGCTATATTTGACTTCCATATAAGGAAGTTTCCCCGACTGTTGTAAGGTACTTAAAGCTGAACTAAGTCTTTAAAAAACCCCATGACGTAGTAAATTTTTTTAGGGAACGGAAATTGTTAGAAGTGAAACTAACAATCTCCGTCCCCGAGCTAAAAATACACTTGGTCATGTGTTGATTTGAACTTTCCCCCTGATGACGTTTTGCATACTAATGTATCGTGACCCAAAATCCACTACCTCGAGTACTCGAGCGGTATATAAAGAAGCCTGGACGAGTGGACATTGTCATTTGTATGAGATGCCGTCTACCTGTAAAGATGAGTTCAGAAATTAGAAAATATCATAGAAACCCATACACTGAAATAGAAAATGGATAAAGTAATCATGAAATCTTCAGTTTTACTGAAATAATTAAAAGACGGGTACGTAATCTTGGGAACTTGTGGAAGGGGATGGGTGGAAGGGGGTTGTTTTAGAACGGGATTGGGACGGGACTGGGTGGGTAGGTTTTTTCATATGTTTTATATGAAATATTGCGAACAAAAAAGATGAATTCAAAATATCCATAGTTACAATGTCAAAAAATTATATGCTACGGTTTACATTGATCAAAATTTGGTACATATGTGAAATAGTGGTGGGGTGGGATGTTGTTGGATTCAAGTATATCATTCAAACCAACAGACATGAAAGTAAATTGAAATGATTTATCACAAGCAAAGGAGATCAAATATGTAGATGAAGAGGGAGCCCAATGTTTAGGATCAACCAAGACATGTTGGGCCGGAAAGGGGGGGGGGGGAGGGGCGGTTAAGTTATTGAAAATTTATATTATCTGAAGTGAAATAGTATAATGATCAGTGTTTACTGCTAAAAGTTTACATCAAAGAATGGCATGCAATTTATTAGACGGAAGAGTAGTTGGGAGGGGAATGCCGGTGTGTGTGTGGGGGGGGGGGGGGGGGGGGGAGGGGGATGTTATATCGAAACATTGTCATGCAAAAAAGCACAATAAAAGTACATACATTAACATACTAAAATACGATAGTTAAATTCTTCTATAATATTCTATTTTCATTACATACGATTTTGTTACATATACCTGTATACTGTGAAAGGCAAGTACATAGCTGTCTCTCTGCATTTTCCTCATTTCAAAATTTCTTTTAGAAAATGTAATTAATCAGCTAAATTTCGAGAATACAAAACTGCATGATTATTATAGTGTTTTACTTACATGATATTTTAGAAAATACAATCCAATACAGACCAATGGTCGGTATACAATTTTCTACAACAAACATGACCTCATTATGTAGACACATGTGAAAATCGCGTGTTCGATTAGACTATTCGCATAATGAAAATGGGCTTTTATAAATTCATATCAATTAAAATATACATGTATACTAGTTACCGAATATTTGAATAAGCTTCATTATCCATTGGAATTTATATTTATGATCGTTTGTATGATTATTTCCATTGATGTGTTAGGGGGGGGGGGGGCTGAACGAGGAGACCTTGAGATGCAACAGATGGAATTCGCATCGGAAATGGGAAAGAAACAATTTATAGAATTCTTGACAATCCTATTTATCAATAGTTTATAGGTTTCCTTTGTGTTGAAACTATTTTTCGTCGAACAACTCTACCTGGGCCATGTCTTGGATCCGTTTCCTCCCAATATCCCCATCTCAATAACTACCCCCCCCCCCATCAAATTCTGTATAGCCCTTTCTTTTCAGGGCCGGGTCCAAAATTTATGTTGAGGGAATGGGGAACATAGTGGCCTTACAGTCTACACACTTTCCCGATACCATAACCATGACTAGGTCAAAGCTCCAGGTCAAGGTCACTAGGTCAAATGTTAAGGCATAAATTGAAAGGTCTTTTAATGGGCAACCTTCACGTATGATATAAAGTTTCTACTGCGTAATGTTCCTCAGATTTTGCTGCAACCAGAAACTTTAACCAAAATGTTGACGACAGACAGACAGACAGACAGACAGACAGACGGACGGACATCGTCAATCTATAGACCGGAATTGCTTTGCAATCTGGCCAATTAAAAGTGGCGAGTTGGAGGGGTTTTGTTTGGTCTAAATCATCCATGAACGATCATCGATCATATGCACTACTCTGGAGCAGAAATGTTGGAAGAAAGAGTAAAATTACTTTGAATTTCTGTGATTTTTTTTAAATCCACATTAAAAGTATCGGAATTGGAATTTAAAATTAATTTCATCTGAAACTCATCAAAGCTTTTATACATGCATTCACATGGTTTCATTTTTGAAAAGCTATTCCTTTTTTCCCTTTTATCAATAATTTTCGAATGCATGAGTTCCCCAAACTACTGAACGTCTCGTTCTCAGCGAGGCATGTCTGTCTGTAGGCATGGTCCATTTAATATTATGGGGGGGGGGGGGGGGGCTTTGGATTATTTTGTCGGAGCATAATTATTTTTTTCGCCCTATACCGGAGCAAAATTATTTTTTCTTGCAAAGTTGGAGCAAGGAATTTTTTTTATAATAAGTGATGTGCAATATATAATGAATGTTTGTGTTTTAATAGAAATTCTTGATTTTTATTCAAAACTCTAATAAAATATTACTTTATTCTTATGAAAAATTTAATTCACTTATAAACAGAGAGATAGAAGTATTTACAATATAATCCTCAGTAAACAATATCTTGTAAGAAGGGCTGAGGGGAGGATTTTCTAGACAAATTCGTAGTTACGAGAAACAAATTTCGAAGTTACGAAAAAAAAAATTCTCGTTGTTACGGGAAAAAAAATGGAGGTAAAAACTATTCAGTTTTATCAAAAATCGCTGAAAAAGGAAAAACTCAATAATTTCACCGTCTTTTGGACAAATTCACATCAGATTCTGAAGCTTTAGATATGTGTAAAATATGGTAGACTAACGTAATTTGAAAGTTAAAGTTTGATATTTGCACTTATCTTTGGACATTTTGTATTTTTTTGGAAATATGGTATCCCCATATAGATCCGATTTCAAGATACCCAAGAGTTGGAATTGCTTAATTTGATTCAATTTGCAAAATTGAAATGTGATGACTGAAAACATTCATCATTAACTACTTTTGATATGAGTAATTGTCCAAAGTATGTAAAGACTCCAAAATATTGAATAAAATAAAGCATTTCCAATTTTCAGCATTTTTATAAAATTTGTTATTTTAACCCAAAATTTCCACGAAATACCTGAGTTGGTAAAGTGTACATGTAAATCAAATTCATTCTTGAGTAGGGCCTTTATACTTTCAGAAAATACTTTCAAATCCCACAAACTATGGGGGCCCTCCCCCTCATTCTTGTGATTTGTCCAAAATTGCTGTTTTTTTTCCGTTTTCAAGTTGAATTTTACTAATAACCATATATATGCCCATATGGGGACACCCCACCCCTACACTGACAGTGACGACTTGGAAACAGCCCCCCCCCCCCCCCCCTGGAAAATGTATAAATCGCTTTAATTCATCAAAATATGAGCCATTTTGATTTAGATGTATCACTCCTTATTTTGTTCCAAACATAGAACATTAGGATAACGAAATTGTGATCTTACTTATTATTTACAAGACAAGTATTACTAAACTAAAGCTCTAATCGAACACGCGGTTTTTTCACATGCGTGTAAAATGGTAACATGTGTACCGATCATTTGTAATATAGGATTGTATTTGCTTTACCAACATGTAAGTAAAACCATGCAATGTGCAGTTTTTTATTCTGATATAATTTTAGAAGATTGAGACAATGGACTTGTTAAAAATAAATTTTGAAATTAGGAAATTTTTGTATTTTAGACGTTTAGTAAACAGGTACAATGTAAATATATAATGTGGGTCACTATAAAGTGTATTTATGTAAATGTGTAAGATACAGCTATACCACTGGCGTAGGACAAGGGGGGGGGGGGCAGGGGGGGGGGGGGCAGGGGGGGGGGGGGGCAGGGGGGGGGGGGGGGGCACGTGCCCCCCCCCCACTTTTGAAAGTGGGGGGGGGGGGCATAAGTATGTTTGTGCCCCCCCCCCCACTTTTTGACGTAATTTTTGGTCATACAGATTAAAAAAAACTGCAAAATACCTTTAACTCAAACTATATAGAATATCATTACATGTATATGTTAATGATAGAGGACACAGACAGTATTTTCTGATTAGTCAATATTTTGCTTAAAAAAATTCTTGGCTCGCTACCGCTCGCCAGCCATTTATTCATGTACTTAAAATTTAGAATTGCACCAGAAATGTTAAAATTTGTGCATACAGAACATGAAAACCCAATATTAATTTTTAATCTCTACCTCTTTCCCCCCCCCCCCCCTTTTTTTTTATGTAAAAGAGTGTAATTTTGAATTACATTTGGAGTATGCATTACTTCCTCCCTGTAACGCGCACCTCCCCCCCCCCTCCCCCCACCCACCCACCCGCGAACTCGAAACCTCACAACGCTTCTTTTTCAGATCTTTTTTCGTCCGGATCTATTATGTGAATTACAAGCAAAAATAATATTTCGCTTCATATATTTTATTTCAACGCTTTGATTTTGGGCTACCATTCGATCAACCCCCCCCCCCCGAACCCCAAACCCTCTTGATCTGTCCAAATTTTGAAACATTGAGTTCCCTACATGCATAGGCATTGTGATAAGTTTGTGATCATGTTATCTTTGTAAATAATCATTTGTTATTTACTACATTTCATGATGATTTACTTGTAGCAAATCTCCCCCCCCCCAAACTTTTCCAATCTGTACCTTAATTTTGATTTTTAAACATAGTACTTGTATATATCATTATGCATACGCCATAATTTCTTTTGGAGGTGCTGTATATGTGAAACATGTACCGGAACCCCCCCCCCCCTCCCGTCCCCCGAGTTCCCCTCCCTCTATCACGTACCCAGGGCAGATCTCATTCATTATAACTATATATGAGAAAATAATTTTATTCTTATTTGAAAATTATATTATGATATTTTAATGTATGATTTTCTATGCAATTTACTAATTTCTTAAATCATCTTTACAGGTAGACGACATCTCATACAAATGACAATGTCCACACGTCCAGGCTTCTTTATATACCGCTCGAGTACTCGAGGTAGTGGATTTTGGGTCACGATACATTAGTATGCAAAACGTCATTAGGGGGAAAGTTCAAATCAACACATGACCAATGACCAAGTGTATTTTTAGCTCGGGGACGGAGATTGTTAGTTTCACTTCTAACAATTTCCGTTCCCTAAAAAAATTTACTACGTCATGGGGTTTTTTAAAGACTTAGTTCAGCTTTAACTTTCATAATGGAGATCAATAAACTTTGTCGATGTCATGCACTGTTATTTTATCATCCTGCAGTAACGTTATGTCGTGATACACAATCGGCTTGCACCACAGCGATATATGGACAGGAATTGAAGCCCTCTCGCACACAAAATAACCGAATAGAAACACAGTATGGGACGGGTATATTATGAAGCCAACATTCAATAATGAATATTTTGATTTACTTCGGCAGGCAAGTACCTTTATGGAGAATTTCTCAGAAAAAAAAACACAAACAAACATTTTCTCTGGTGAAAATATCAGTAAATAATCTTAGGTCCTGTAGTATCATATCCCACCCATCCTTCTACATCTTTCGGTACATTTTTATGCCCCTGGAATCACAGATTCGGGGGCATATAGTTTTTGGCCTGTCCGTCTGTTTGTCTGTCTGTTTGTCCGAACTAAAAACTTTAACATTGGGCATAACTTTTGAATGGTAAATGATAGACCTTTCATATTTCACATGTGTATTTCTTGTGACAGGACCTTTCTATTTATACCAAAATTTTTGACCTCATGACCTTGACCTTTGACCTACTTTTCATAAACTTTAACATTGGGCATAACTTTTGAATGGTAAGTGATAGCCTTTCATATTTCACATGTGTATTTCTTGTGACAAGACCTTTCCATTGATACCAAAAGTTTTGACCTCGTGACCTTGACCCTGACCTTTGACATACTTTTCAAAAAACTTTTACATTGGGCATAACTTTTGAATGGTAAGTGATAGGCCTTTCATATTTCACATGTGTATTCCTTGTGACAAGACCTTTCCATTGATACCAAAATTTGTTACCTCTTGACCTTGACCTTTGACCTACTTTTCAAAAACTTTAACATTGGGCATAACTTTTGAATGGTAAGTGACAGGGCTTTCATATTTCACATGTGCATTCCTTGTGACAAGACCTTTCCATAGATACCACAAGTTTTGACCTCGTGACCTTGACCTTGACCTTTGACCTCTTATTCAAAAACATTAACATTGGGCATAACTTTTGAATGGTAAGTGATAGGGCTTTCATATTTCACATTTGTATTCCTTGTGAGAAGACCATTTGATTGATAGCAAAAGTTTTGACTTCGTCACCTTGACTTTGACCTTTCATGTACTCAACAGAAAATGGTGTTTATACTAACAAAGATGCCATCGGGGGCATTCGTGTTTCACATACACAGGCTTTTTTACATAATAATTTTCACCTTCTTTGGCCATATAACATTGTTTAGATTGAGGATCACTGACGAGGGTTAAGTACCCGAAACGTGTATGTCTGGTCCATGCTGCAAATTTATCCGTTTATAAATGACGCTATTGAATTTGAAGACGTTTAACAATTGACTACCATAAATGCCTGTGCCACCATTATGTCAGGAGATAGCAGTTATGGTTTCTAAAACGTATGTCAGAATAATCCACTTCACTTCAAAGAAGATATTTTTCTTTTATGTTTTCAGTCTTCCTTTTCAAATTCCTTCGTATTGATCATGAGTTTGTGCGTTTTGATGCCTGGCGGGAAGGTACTTTTCAAAACATTTGTGACATCAAATATTTTTAAATTACTACATTAATTTTCCATTGCAGTAGAATCACCATGTAAAGCGCCTGTTAGGCAAAGGGATTTATAAACTATAATTCTGGTTACCTACTATGAAAACTATAATTCTGGTTGCCTACTATGACGTCACACTTTAGTTTTGAAAGTACGGATAATTTACCATCGTTCAGATACTTTTGACGTTGTAACATTCAATACGCTCATCATTAATGCTAAACGGGGTGTCTGATATTTAGTACAACTGGAAATATATATACATGTAAGTAATGACTGTCTTACTTGGGTGTCCATGGTAGTATAATTTTGGTTGGACACTTGCAAATTTTCGTGATTCACGGAATTTGCACGTGACCAACCAGAGTTATGCTACCATGAACACCCACCCACAGAAAGATAGTCATTTTTTCCAAGGGCCTAACCACAGAGGCTGCTAATTTAAAATATAGACCAAGAACGATAGGCAGAAAATACCAACTATATATATGGCAAATTTTGAATTCATGAAATAATAAGGAAGAGGGAAAGCAAATGTAATAAGAACTGAATTTGGATAGCAATCTAACAAGTGACTTTAGTAAAATAAAGAAGATTTGAGACATATCAAATGTTAAACGTCTTTAAATTCAATAGCATCATTTAAACCTGATAAATTTTCAGCATGGACCAGACAAAGACACACTTAATGTAGAAATGTAGATTTATGTATAAATATCTAACTTTTGATAAACAGGAGACATACCTAGTTGTTTATAAAACACATCCTCTTATAATTCCAATTACGCTCTGCTCTCAAGCATTTTGTTTCTGTGGCATAAGATGATGGCACAAAGAAACGACAAATTCCGTTGGATCGTTTGTTCTAGTGTTCCGAAAACGGGTCACATATATGTTCCTATATTAATTACATGCAGTGTTTAGAGTCCTTTGTACATACTGTTACAGTATACCACATAAATACAGTACCTTTAAATTTCATTACATAATACTCGTTTCTGATCTCCATAAAACGCCATATTTTTAGAAGTATGTGAGGATTTGCATTTTAAATGCGAAAAAATCCTTTAAAATAGCGTGTATTCATTATTAAACTGTTTTGACCTAAATTACAACGAGTCATTGTTAGTCATGTGATTCAATATATCGATTGCTTGAATATGAAACTGGTATTATTGTTACAAGGGGATACATCTCCAAACCAAGTTGAGAAGTATGGGGTATAAATGATTATAGATATAGGTAATCAATCAATCAGATCATCTTTTCCAATTCATGTTTGCATGATACGATGTAGTATAGTTATCAATGGTGTTCGATTACATTGTTTTATTTTTCCATCCTTTTGTCTTTGGTATTTTTACTGTGTAATTTGACTGCGCGTTGACATAAATGTCTATGACCTAGATTTTTATTCGCCTATAATTTCATGCAAGTTCTGATGTAAGAAACAAGTCTTAATTTTTTCAGTGGATGCAGGTATTATCAGAAAAAAATTGAACGAAAAACTGCATCAGCCAGCAACGCGCGTTGATGTGGTTTCCTTTCTAAATTTTGTTAGGGAATCCCAAGCTCAAACATAGTACTATAGATGGTCTTTTGGAAGAAATGTTGTTGATCGATTTATCTCATCATTTCTCATCCAATCAGAATCTTCATTTAATGAAAATGATATTTGAAATAAAATATTGCTGATTTGAAACTTTTATTTTGAGATTATACAAAGGACGCAACACAGAGTTTTATAGACTTCTGTGTGAAAGTTTTGGCTTGGATAAGAAAAGAGGGAATCTCCGACAACATTCAGTTGCAGCACCCACAGCAAAACACTAAATCCTTCATGCAAAAACAGTAGACATGTACAGCAATATACATGCAAAAACAGTAGACATGTACAGCAATATACATGCAAAAACAGTAGACATGTACAGCAATATACATGCAAAAACAGTAGACTTGTACAGCAATATACGCAATAGGGTCAAAGAACACCAAAGAAAACAAAGAAACATTAAACACCAAGGGCTAGACATAAACTAATAAGACCAATGGACAATCGGTGCTTATTTAGGACGGTCATCTTACATGCCAGAATTCGTGTCGTTATCCGGATTACGTTCTTACAACCCTCCCACTTTTTCGGTTACCCAGAAGTCTCGAAGAACGCACAATCGTAATGTTAATAACCGTCTTACTATAAGATGACCATAGAAACAAGAATCCGGCTGAAGCGAGCGCATGCGTGTTATCACCCAAGGAGTCCGTCCGACATTCAGAGAGGACAGGTGATCGGGGCATTGTCTTCTCTAAAGATATTAGTCACATTCAGTCAGAGAGCAATTCTTAAAGAGTCGTTTGTAAGAAGCATGTCATTGAGAATCTGGTACATTGCAGTTCCCTCGCAGCAGGGATTGAACACTTGTTTATATGTAAGATGTAAGATGGTCTCACTCCCATATCGGGAGTTCGCTTCTTTTCATATGGTGGAGGTTTTTGTTTGTTTGCTTTGGTTCCTGTTTTGTCCTGATTTTGTATGCCTTCGGTTTCTGATTTTTGAATTATCGATTTTGTGCTGTATACAGGGATATGGTCATTATCCATATTTGTCATTGTATATCATTCTTGGATTAGAATTAACGAAGTACAATGTATCAATTGCAACATTATATCTACAGATCTCTTATTATTTCAATAAAGATTCTCTCTCATTATTTCATTATAAATTAAAATTCCTTTTTGCGATTAGTCTACTATTTTTAATTGTCGATGTCGTTCAATCGGAATCTTTTATTTTATCATCTAGCAATGTCTCTATTCGACCTTATCTGAATCCTTAAAAAGGAGATTTCAGATTAGGAAAAAAAATCTTGTGGCTATTGACTTATGCATAGAAGCATGGTCATGACGAAGCAATACCTCCTGTTGTCACATTCAGTCAGAGTGCAATTCTGAAGAATGCTTTGATACAAGACAGTAGATTGGTCAAGTACTAGTACTTTGCAGGTTGCCGCAGAGGTACTGAAATGTGGCAATTTTCAAGTCCTCTCTTTATGTGCGACTCCTATTGTCATATTCATAATATAATGTCGAAGGGTTTACAAAGTTTACAATAATTGAAGTATCTCATCTGATGGTATCTAGTATCGATTTTGTTGCAATGAAGCGTGTGAGAAAGTATAAAAAGAAAACAAAAGAGCGGAAATTTGAATAAAACGCATTTACACTGAATCGTCACTCAGTAACTAATCTATATGCTAAATGAACGTCACATTGGAAAGTTTTTGTTTAATCCCATCGAATGGTATCCTGTGTACTTTTATTAATGCATTATCATTTCTTCGTCTAAGATATAGAATTCTTTATTAACAAAAGCTATATGAATTAACATCGAAGATGTATCCATCAGTCACATTTAAAAGAAACTAAGATAGATGTGAAAGTGAAGTGGTCTGTAAATCGGGAGTCAATATGTTGTTGATTTGAATACTACCGTTTTCTTAATACATGTATATGAATATGCGGTTAAAATGTGAGCATTGCACTCTTACCAAATAGGTAACTTAGTATCTAACACAGTTATAATTTTAACCTATATCATGATATATATTAAGTTTTGGCTTCTCGGGCTTATCTATCAAGATACCTAGGTGACACTTACATTTTCGACTTCACTTTAATCTGCTGCACAGATTTTCAGCAAAATCTTTAAGAAATCTAATACAATTGTATCCAATGTTCTCTACCTAGTTCTGGGTTGTCGAGCCGACATATAAATTTCGAGTTCTCGTGTGAAAATGATGCAGTTGCAGGTAATTTCTTGAATGTAAGTGGAAGAAGGTACTCCAATTCTCCTACATTTCAAAATAAGACATTATGATGAAATAAATATAACAATCATAGATTAGTATCCGTTTACGTCAGGTAAGCGATGTATACATTTTTTGTTACTTTTCTGTTCAAGTGTTCTGGATTTATAAGTGGATGGACGTAATCTATTGAAAATCAATTTCATACGTATACGCACATCCGCTTATAATACTAAGCTACAACTAACATAAATTCACGCGCTGAATTGTTTTCTTGTATTTAATAATGATTTGCATTTCATGGAAGAACGGATAAGTGGCTACAACCACAAATTCATTTACTCAGTAAAGAAGGAAGCATTCATATAGATAACGCCTTGCAAATTCTCAAAACAATTTATGTTCGAGAAAAATGTTCAGAAACGGCGACTGTACAGCGACATTTTTGGCTTGATATGGCTGAATCACATTCTAGTGAAAATATTCATCTGATATCAAAAGGATTGTACAGGCTTGTTTGTAATGAAATCGGAACTGAAAACGTTGTTCATGCTCGACAGCAGGCGTTTATTTTCTCGGATTTGTTCTTGAATTGTGAAACAAGTTTGCAATTCGAAACTGTTTATAGTGGGAGCGTGGCTGAAGGATACGATTTCAGATCATCGGACTGCGATTTCATGATGGTAAACACAAACGTATTAGTATTACCAAACATATTTCTTTTTGCATTGTTTGCAAATAGTCGTCAAACCGTACTTCTAATGGAAACAGATTATGTAGCACCAGGTTTTGCGTTACTAAGATGTTTGCAGTCTAACTGTAATACAGAAATCATCTTTGAATCGTTAACTCAGAGAGGTTGCAATTTTTACGTGAATAGTAAATTTGTAAGGGAAAAATTTCTTGCAGGTTTTAACAGAGACGTTCATGGGCCATGTCAAACAGGTGTAATTAATAAAGTAGAATTTGACTTTGCCCACACATTGAAATGCCCGTTTTGGCCAGATAAAGCTAAATCGTTTGTCAGTAGATCAAAGAACTGTGGATGGCCACAAAATGATGTGTTGAAGAATATATGTGGTGACGGTTGTCTTTTTGTTGCCATAAACAGTAAACAGCGACGCGTTAATGACGATACGGATTTAGAGTGGAGAATTTCGTTTTCTCATGCTGAAAGGAAATTAATTCATTCTATGAATCACTGTCAGGTTCTCTGTTATGGACTATTTAAACTTTTTTCGAAGGAAGTCCTGAAAAAGTGTCCCTCTGGTGACTTCCTTTGTTCATATTTCTTGAAAACTGCCTTATTTTGGGAAATATGTGAAAATAGCAAAGGTTGGGTACCAGAAAACTTTATGTTAAAGTTTTGGAATGTCTTTCGACGCATCATCAAATGGGTCGCATCGGGATATTGTCCAAATTACTTCATCCCAGAAAACAACATGTTCTATGGTAAGATATATGGAGAAGAGCAAACTCGATTACTGAGATTATTACAGAGTTTACATGCGGACGGCTACCGATGTCTTCTGCAATGTGCATCACTCAATAGAAGGTTGACAAATATAATCCAAGTCCCACTTCTAATGAAGTTTGCTCCGGATGTAGACAAGTACTTTGTACCCGTTGATCATGTTGAGCAATATAATGTAAAAATGGTATGCCAAACAAATGGAGGACTTGAAAAATGTACAAACTTGTTGAAAGTTTTAATGAAAATGTTGCACCTCAGCTCAACCACTGAAAAACTGTTATTTCAAGCTGTTAAGTTTCAAATTAACAGAATTCTTCAGCAAATGGCAGAAATTTACATTTTATATCCGAAGATAGCAGGTTGTCATATTTCTAACAAGGCTCAATACATGAATGCTATGACAGGTCGTTCAATATTACGTAGAACGAGGTCGTCTCTTTGCTATCATCAAATTATATATGCAAAATGCATGTATATGAATGGGAATTACCATGAAGCAATAGACATGGTAAATTTCGCGAAAAGTAAGCTTGAGAGTCAAATGTTCATGTACACATGGAATTTAAGGAACATTCCTATAATAGAAGAATTACAAAGGATGTCTTACAATGAATTCATCAGCCGTTTTATTATGACGGAATATATAATGCCGGTATTTTCATTTATGGACGAACTGAGTTTAGAATCCATCAGAGATCCTCTAAGAAATAGGAGAAGTGGAATATTTATACCCCCGTTAGTCTTCTTAGACCTTATACTCATTTTAAGCTACACAAAGCTTAAGGAAAAAGAAAGACGCAAAGACGTTTTAAGAGAGCTTGAACGTTTAGTTTTGAAAGAGAAAAATGAACACATAGATTCATGGGAAAAGTGTGTTTCATGGAACATCCTCGGAATATGTCAGCAACTTTGCGGTGACTATCGTGGTGCCCATCAATCTTACGTGAATTCTATGCATGTAACAGATTGTTATGTTGTAGATGCGGCACAAATTCGTACAATAAGTCTTTTACCGCGAGAAAAGCAAAACCAAATATTCCAGCAAGTTTATTCAATGACAGGCCTGGATATGTCCCCTTATATGAAAGAATGTCATCTTGCTAAATGAACTAAATTCTATCGATTTTTTTTTTCCTTGAAGAAGAATATTTGCAGCACTAACAATTTATATATAACCTAGCTTATTTAAGAGTTCAATCAGATTAGCACATTGTAAAGTCAGCAAGAGAGAACACTTTGATTCCACATTTTGCAAAAATATATTGAAGTTATTTTTTTCTATGGATATGAGCAAAATATTTTGTAACACTAGTCATTTATAAAACCTTCATGATCAGATAAAAGTAGTAATTTAGCAATCCTGCGAATATAAAATAAGGGCAGAAACAGAATAGCTCTCAGTGTAGGAAGTTATGAAAATTCAAAATAAGTATGGTGGAGGTTTTTGTTTGTTTGCTTCGGTTCCTGTTTTATCCTGATTTTGTATGCCTTCGGTTTCTGATTTTCTGAATTATAGATTTTGTGCTGTATACAGGGATATGGTAATTATCCATATTTGTCATTGGAAGCAATGTATAAAATTTGTATGAAACGTGAGCAAAAGTTATCCAACATAATAATTTTTTGGGTGTGGCCTTAAGATAATAACGATAACGTACCATTCGAAGTAAAATTAGAACGAAGCTTTGAAATATTCAGCACTGATTTAAACTTGTCAAACGTAAATATATGATAGAAAATTTCAACTAAAACTGGGGCAGAAACTCTAAACATTAGCGGTAACTTGATTGGAATCCTGGTGTAACTTATGAATATTTCAGTATATACACAATATCATACAGAGGAATTACTAGTAATTTTCTGGTCTTATGGTTGTTTTGGGGAGATGCAAAGTTAACATGTGAACGTTATTACCAATTTTGACACAATAAATTTCTATGATCATAGAGATTTGAATTAATAAACATGCATTTTTCAAAGTAGACAGGCACATGTCTTTTCTCATTTTGTGACAATTAAGGTACGTTACTGGTAGATTTTGAATAATTCTTACTCATCTCCTGTTTTAGTATGATAATGATAAATGAATTTATTATTACACATTTTTCATGTTCGCGGACTTCGCACTTCGGACTTTGAAGGGACTGTGTCACAAAGAAAATGGTTGATGCTGTCCAAACGAACCTATAATTCTTTGTTTGAAGAATTTATTTGTTCTCATGTGTGATAACACATTTTAAGGCTCTCAAATGTTATATCGTCCATCGTGTGATCAGATTTAATATTTCTAATCGCATTTTGCTATGACTCCTAAAATTGTGAAGGCCGGAGTTCGAAGATCGTCAACTTGAAAAATAAAGTGTTATGGCCAATGTATCATTGACTGTATGACTCTATTCAACACTTAGATTCATTACAAACCTAAAAGTATAAGCTAAACGTAATGGATTATGTGCAAGAAAGTGCTTCGCAGAAATTTCCATAGAAATTAAGCTGTTCGAGTTTCTCCTATATGTGTAATGTATGGAAGGGGATTGGGGTCACAATTCTATTCGTCTTGCTTGCATTCTTATTCGTCTTGCTTATATTACAATTCATCTTGCTCACTTCCTTCTCCTTTATATATTGTTAATTAAGTTACTATTCTATCTATATCTTTGCACTGCAATTCTTCTTGCTTTCATTTATTGCAATTCCTCTTTATTCAATTATATTCTTCTGTTTACATTAGTTTTCTTTGCATCTTGCTTGCTAATTCTATTTTTCTGGTTTACATTGAATTTCCTAATCTATTCAACTTGCGTGTATTTTTATTTAAATCGTCTTGTTTACTTTCGTTTAATATCTGTCTAAAATGTATTGCTTTTCCTATCATAAAACTTCTATTTATCTTCATTTCTCCGTATTCCATGTAGCTTGCGTACATTACCTCTCTAATTATGACGCCAGTGGGGGGGGGGGGGGGCTGGGCGGCGCAGTACTATGGAATGCCATAGAAATCAAAATTATTTTTGTATAAAATCTAGTAAAATTTTAAATGATCGATGAATTTAGTACCTACGATGATACTTTATCAAATCAAAAATTGATACAAATGTTCTAACCTGTTTTATTCTTCGTTTAGATTAAAAACAAACAAATAAAAAAATTTAAAGTCAAAATCAAAAGATTCCATTGTAGCACTTTGTGTATTTTCTTTACTTATGTGTTCTTTTTAGCAACAAATTTACTGCAGTTTTACCCAGTTTTCAAACTGAGGGAAAATCTGGATTTTGAACACTGACATAGGCCTATTAAGGAGGTATTGAACACTTGGACGCCAAATTCAATTTTTCTCAAAATTTCTGCAATTATATATTACTTGTCTGTCCTTGATAATACAAATTTATATTTGATTTTATCCACAGGAAGATTTTCTATGAGACTTTGAATATGTATTTTTCAACATTTCCATGAATTACTGTTGTTAATTTCCAATAGCTTTACGAGAACTGGAATTTCATCTCATCTTTTCCATATGTAAGTGCAATACATTTATGAAGATTTTTGCACTTACATATGGAAAGATGAGATGAATTGTGTTTTAAACAAAGGAAGGATACTGGAATAAAATATGATACTATCGCTCAAAAAATTGAAATTCCGAGTCAATTGACTGTAGTTGATAGCTACATTTAATTGTTAGAAATCCTGTGGATGAATCTTTGTCAAAAACTAACAAATTGGTCATCAATGTCCAGAAATGATTTCATCATTAAATGCGAAAAATTGAATTCAGGATTAAAATATTACAAAGCTTCATATTTTCCTATTTTTCCCTCCCAAATCGTTCATTTTCAATGAAGTGACATCCGCTTTCCTGTCATGTATATTTGTCAACGAATTCACCGTTATGAAGATTGAACTTTCTATTTTACACGTGCAAAGCTTCAAATCGATACGTTTGGTATTGATGCTTTTATTGCATTTTGAATGCGAAGGTTTAAGACGCCATTTTTCCCGCTAACGTCAAAATGACGTCGTGCTTTGCTCATGACTAAAACTCCAAAAGTCCACAATTTTGAAAATCGTCATAATTTCTTCAAATGACGCCGGAAAATATTCAAACTTCATCAGGATATCGATACTCAAATGTGTTTATCAATCAGCGTATCAATTGTTTTGAAAAAGTTAAGACAGTCACTGAACTTTTTATAGGAAGTGAGAAAACAAATAATGTTGCCGCCATCTTGGTGTTCAAACCCTGAATTGACATGAATACTATAATTTCGTTTGGATATCATAAAATTGAAATTCCTTCATTCAATAATTACTTGCCTTGACGATCCATATTCACCATGAAAATTTAAAACCGACTTCTTATTCAAACCTAACAGTTCCTCAATTCTCGGGTTCTTTTTGATAAACGATACAACATGACATTATTTTAAACATTAATTTGATGTCATTTCATTTCAAATCAAATGCGATTTGCAAAATTTAATTTTCTTATGTTTCAAAGTGTGTCACAATAGCACAAAATGGCCAAAAACGTGTACTACAAACTAGTCTGGGATATATCACTGGGTTGGCTGCACCGCCCTCCCCTTTGATCCTCGAAAACAGGCCTATCTTTGTAGCATTGTATGAGCTCTTTCAGATGAAAAATTTTCTCATGAAATTTACCATTGCAAAAGTGGGGGGGGGGGTTGGGGGTAGACATGTTTTTATTGCCTTTTTTCTGAAATTGTGACACTTAAAACCAAAAGCAACAATATGAATTTATGTCTATTTTACAAACGTATACTAGGATTTCAACAAGAAGTGAAGATCATTTTAAAAATTTGCTAATTTGCTGTATAAAATGATTTTAAGACGGGATTTTGGCATATCATTGTCCATTAATGGATGAGTGAATTTTTTAATGGTGGCTATGCCAAAAAAAATATATTGATTTGAACGTACCTGTATAAAATATTTTAAGAATCGGGTTTTAACTTTTCATTAAATAAGGTGTATATATAGCACCGCGTGGGATCGAAACGTATGGTGTTGCGCTTCCTTACATAGTTTTTTGGTATTTTCTCATTTTCTGAATTAAACTTTACAAAACTGAACAGCGGAGCAACACCTTATAAATCAATCCATATCGTCCAGGTATATGGAAAGTTCATAATTTTCGCAAACACTTCAGTAGTTTATCGACGACAGATAATAATTCCTTTTGACGAACTCTTGAAGTGTTTGCAAAAACTACAGACTTTTCAGATATATAACCGACATGGAATTACTTATCAGACATTGTTCTACTGCAACGTCCTATTAGTTTTGTGCAGTATCACTTAAATGATGAGAAAACATCAGAATTCTCCGTAAAGAATCACAACATCATACGTTTCGATCCCACGCGGTGTATAGGCTAATGTTCTTTTTTTTGTAGAGAATTTTGCAATAGCTATGGGTCATGTTTCGTACATGTACCTATACAATCGTGAGGTAATTAATGTACTACCCTCAAAGTCTAACTGTGTAGAATTTGAATTTGTTTTAAATGATTATAATATGTAGAATCCAGTCGCCTTATAAGATGCTAAATATTATGAAAAGAATAAAGATTTTTAATTTTTTTTATGGTCGTATAATAAATTAATAAAATTATACATTGGTGTTAGTGTTATTACAAGTATTTGAATATGAGATGTTATAAATAGAGAATAAGTGTCTTAATTTGTGTTTTGTTACGGGTATACAACACACAGCAAGTGCATTTATCGTACATGTAATGCGCGTTAGCGCATTTCATGCGATAAATGCACTTGCTGTGTGTTGTATACCCGTAACAAAACACAAATTATGACATTTATTCTATATATATGCACCATAGTTGTCTATTTCATTCTTGTTTTCTGAAATTGCCTTTTCTAGGTAAAAGAGTGACGTCAAAATTCATCTCACCGCGGGCTCAGTTTGCAGGCTAGAACAGCCGTCGCGGCATGTTTCTTTAGATCTTATGCATTGTGACGTCACGAGTGTTAACACACGAATTGCAGCACGTTCCTTTCAATAGTAACATCTCAGGGACTTACATTGGTTGTGCATATATAATTTCTTGAAATTTCTAAAACGTGGGTCCTGTAGCATACTATCCCACCCATCCTGCTACGTCGTTCGGTACATTTTGGACATAATAACTTTCTCAATATTTGACGATATTTCATTGCTTAGATTGAGGATCACTGACGAGGGTTAAGTACCCGAAACGTGCATGTCTGGTCTATGCTGCAAATTTATCTGTTCTTAAATGATGCTATTGAATTGAAGACGTTTAACATGTATGCTTATTGTGTATATATGTGAGTTGAAGAAGATACTACATAAGGAATTTAGACTAAAAAAAAATGCTGGATTTCCAGTTCGTAGTCAATATTGAAATATATGTTCTTCTTGGAGGAATCCAATGCACCATTTGCGCATTTCAAGTAACAAAGAATGTATCATCAGTGATGCTAGATGCCGAAATAGGGGAAATCTATGTAATGAACATTGAGGAGCGAATTTCTTGACCTAAAAGCCATGAAAAAGAACCAGCTAAGAACATAGCAGCTAAATGTTTGTATTCAGGTCCTTTGTTTTAGAATCTATGAATTGTTGATTTACAAAAAAAAAAAAAAAATTATGAGCCTGGTGCGGTCAAGAGTCAACAGCTTGATAAGATATTGCACATTGTATCAATCAAATAATCATACGCATCTATTTTCTAATAAGGCTAATGTAAGTTATTGCATCAAACGATGAAAATTCTTGGAAAATCGCTGGTTAAGTAAGCTGGCACTATGAAAGAATAGTGCCCGGCTTCCGAAACTATTGCTTTTTGCAAAACAGAGTTACGTCCCTCAGTAAGCATTATGACGTCATGAATAATGCACGAATGTAAAGCAAAGAAGAAAAAATTAAGAACACATTTTCCATGATTTCCAAAGTATTTTGCAATTGAACCTCACTCAATGATTCCTTCCAAAAAGCAACACTATGAAATAAACTGGTATTAATAGGTAATTAATATTTTGTCAGGAACTTTAACTGAAAGGTACTTTCCCATCAGGCATGAAGACAATCATATACATGAGCAACATGAAAAGATTTGTAAAGTAAGACTAAACAGAAGAAGATAACATTCCTTTTTCCGTTGAATTTAATAATTGGGAAAACAAATCCTGATATGGTCTCACTCTCATATCGGGAGTTCGCTTCTTTTCATATGGTGGAGGTTTTTGTTTTTGTTTGCTTTGGTTCCTGTTTTATCCTGATTTTGTATGCCTTCGGTTTCTGATTTTCTGAATTGTCGATTTTGTACTGTAGACAGGGATATGGTCATTATCCATATTTGTCATTGATGATACTATAATGAATTTTATGGTATTCAGGTAAAACATCAAAGAGATACCTATCAGTTACCCCAGTGAGATAAAGAAGATCCTGACGATAATCTCAGCAGCATTCACAATAGAGTACCAAATAAAGCATCGACGGATACCTAGCAAGTTAGAGGTAAAACCAGGTGCCCGGGAGGAGTAAGCATCCCCTGTTGCCTGTTGGCTTACCGCACCCGCCGTCGATGTACCCAAGTAAAAAGGTACCCAAGTAAAATCTCAAAGAGGTACCCATCCATTATTCAGCCTCAGAGTCTACAAGGTAAGGCAGACTCATTAGAATTTCCATTGGAGCAGTTGCAACCCCCCCCCCCCTAAGAGATATTCCGAAGTGAGACCAGGTGCTCAGGGAGAGTCAGCGACTCCTGTTTACCGAAATGTGGTTGGAATTGAAATGAACTTCTGGATTATTTTGTTACTGAAAAGTGCATGCATCTGTGTGCTTTTGGTTTGTTTGATTTTCTTTTTCTGGGGGGGGGGGGGGGGGGGGTTGTCAGTGCAATTTCACTTAAAGGCAGTGTGTACATACGTACGAAATCTTCTCTCATTGTCTCTGTCTTTTTCCAAATTTTCTGATCTCATGAAAATGCGATCCGCTGCTTTCACTGTTTGGATATATTCCCTTTCTTTGTTGTACTTAATATTTTTCAAGAATTTGTATACTTGTTGATTGTGTTTTTTGGTTTTTGCGAAGAATTATTTTTTATGTTCCCAAAGATATAAAGGCCGATTTCTATGTATAGACATCTTGAAATCTAGGCTAATTTCATTTCATCTCATGACGTGCCAAAAATGTACGGTGCGCAAATTAAGGATCAATGGTAACAAAATTTCAAAAATGAAATATTCAAATTAACAATAACAAAAATCATTCCAAAGGACAGTGCATCATAAACTGCCGGTACACTATTATTGTAATTATCATATTTAAATTTATGTTCTAACGTAATAATTTAGCACACTATAAAGTGAGATTCTAAAGTTAAACTTCGGCGTCTATGATAGGTGATCTTCAGAGATTATCTCACAACTGTGAAAAAAGACCAATTATTTTGAATTCTAATGCACTCCGTTTGTAACGCGCATTCTGATTTGCTGAGTAATTAAAAAAAATGCAAGTGGCTTCAAGTTTCACAGCAGTTTGTGCTATGACGTCATGTGTTCTTATGGCGATGTCGTTATTAATTAGAACCAGCCGTTTTCTAGCTTATTACTGACCAAATCATTACCATACTGTTGTTTTACAAAAACTGACAGAGTATCAGCGAATCCCCTGTCAGAAATTTAGTTTTACAGCGTGACGCTAAACACACGCATATTGATTGATTGATTGCTTGCTTGCTTGATTGATTGATTATTTGATTGATTGATTGATTGATTGATCCATTGATTGAATGATTCATTCATTCATTGATTGATCCATTGATTGATCCATTGATTCATTCATTCATTGCATCGACAGGTAATACTTCTAAAGACAACAAACGAAATCGGACACTTTAATCAGCTCATTCTTGCCATATTTATTTTCCCTTTTCTTCCATTTTGAATTGCAAACACTTGTATTCTTAGAATAGAATTATTATGTTTTATCGTCTCGAAAATGTGAAATTTTGATCCGAAAAAAATGTAATAATGCAAAATTTGTAGTTGTCATCATTTTAAATTGTAAAAAAATTAAGATACTGCTGAAATAAAGAGGGAGAGAGTTTAATATAAGAGCTACTCTTGTTACTCAATCCCAAATTTACAGATTTGTACTTACATCATGTGTATTCTATTCTCAATAAATACTGTTTAAACCAAATAAAGAAAAAAATCAATTTGATATTCCATGTCTTCCATACTTTCACTCTGGACATGGAGTAAACATAGTTAGCCAAAATGTCCTAGATTTTCATTTCAAGGAAAACGAAAGATGGGTTCACATATGACTCATTCGATGTTGCTTTACACGGAACTATACTCCTTAAAGATTTAAATGATAAAAGATGAAAGGTAATGTTATCTCATGAAAATTTCCTTTGTAACAGGATTTCGAACTGTCATAGATTGGAAACAAAACTTAATAACGCAATAACAAAAATCTTCCTTGATAAGTCAAGGAATAAGGATATAGAGAGAGAAAGAGAGAGAGACTTTTTGAACATTAATTCACTTTATGAAAGATAATATTTCTTATCTATCTATCTCCTATTATTTTTTGTGTCTATAATTAAATTTTGGTTTTCAAAGTTGATACAATTTTTATAATTATAGCAGGGAGAATCTTTCTGAAAGATTTTTTGTATCTCAAACATTTCCTTAAATGCAGAAAAACCTTTTCAATATCTTGTATTTTACTTCGTGAAAGAGTGTCAGCAGATCAGAAAAATGTGGGGTCATGTCCTAATATTATGTATTGACCATCCGCAAACTACGAAACTGTTAATTGCATTTCTCCATACGATATCTCGAATATGTAGTATACGAAAATTAAGGCTCGATTGTCAACATACGGGAAATGTTAAACGTCTTCAAATGTAGAATAAAAAGAACTTATTATAAAACGTGGGTCCTGTAGCATCATATCCCACCTATCGGTAAAGTTGCGGTAAAGTTTTGGACATGATTTTCACTCTTTGTTTGGATTGAGGTTCACTGACGAGGGTTAAGTACCCGAAACGTGCATGTGTGGTCCATGCTGCATATTTCTCTGTTCTTAAATGATGCCATTGAATTTGAAGACGTTTAACAATATCTATAACGTAGGGTACATAATCAATATCAGGACAATAATTGTTTTTCCTATTCTGGCATGTATCAAAAATATTGTGCAAGGGAGGAAACCGAAAAAAAAAAAGGATTATACCACAGAAAAAGACCTGAGCAAGTCCCTTCCGGTTCGAGATCACTTCTACCTTGTTTGATTCGCACTTGTAAAGATTTAATTCATTAATAAATGACTTCAAATTTTCTTGAAAATTAAATTTTTGCAAAATTAGAACATGAAATGAAAATTGTGCATATGGGATATTTGTCCCTTGTCATACTTTGGCTCATTAAAATAAGCCGAATTTCACATGATTTCCATTTTAAGAAGAAAAGAAGAAAAGAAGAACTAGTTCAAACATAACAAAAGAAATGTCATTAAAGAGATTAAAGTGATAAGAGATGTAAGATACAGATTTCTAGTCTAAAGATTCTTAAAAACAGGATAACATGGATACAGGAAAACACGTAGTACAATGAAAAAAGCTTCCTTGTCATTTCCAGGAATATGGAACGAGAGAGAGAGAGAGAGAGAGAGAGAGAGATGAAATGAAATGAGTTAAAGAAGATCGTGACGAAAATCTCAACAGCACTCACAATAGAACACAAAATTGAGCATCGACGGACCCCTAGCAAGCTAAATGTTGGAGAGGTGGGACCAGGTGCTCTAACTAACACTTGTAATCATGTCAAGAAAAAAAACTAGTTTTTGAACATGAATTTACTGAATGAAAGATAATTATAAATTCTTATTTATCTGTCTCCTGTTCTTTTTTATCTATAATTTGATTTTGGTTTTCAAGTTGATACCAATTTTATATCAATACTATGTATTGACCATCCGCAACCTACGAAACTCGCTGTCACTTGCATTTCTCCTTACGACATTTCGAATATGTGGTATACGAAATTAAGGATCCAATGTCAACATACTTGAATTGTAGAATAAAAAGAACTAAATATATCCCTAGGTAGGGTATATAATAAACCTGAGGACAATCATGGTTTTCCCTATTATTGTGTAACGGAGATAACCGATAATAGAGTATTATTTCAAAGAAAAATTTTGTTCGGGTCCCTTCAGGGTCGAGGTCACTTATATCTCTGACATATTTAATAGTTTGATTCGAACTTGTAAAAAAGTGTAATTATTAATAGTGCATGACTATAAAGTGTATTAAAATTAAAACATTGCAAAATTAGAACCTGAGATGAAAATTGTGCATATGGGATATTTGTCCCTCTCGCTCATCAATATAAGCCAAAATGCACGTGATTTATATTTCAAGGTGAAAAAGACTAAATTCAAACATAACAAAAGTATTGTCATTAAAGATTTGAGTGATAAGAGATGTAAGATACAGATTTCTAGTGTAAAGTTCCTTTGTAACAGGATGCAAGAAAACACTTAGTACAATGACAAAAACTTCCTTGTCATTTCAAGGAAAGTGCAACAAGAGAGAGCGAGAGAGAGAGAGAGAGAGAGAGAGAGAGAGAGAGAGAGAGAGAGAGAGAGAGCTGTAATCATGACAAGATAAAATGTTAAACGTCTTCAAATTCAATACCATAAGTTAAGAACAGATAAATTTGTAGCATGGACTAGACATTTTCGTTTCGGATACTTAAATCTCGTCAGTTTTCCTCCATCTAAACAATATAACATGGCCAAAGAGTGTAAAAGTTATTATGTTAAAAAGAACCAAAAGACGTTGCTGGATGTTACAGGACCCATGTTTTTCGGACTAGGTCCGCTAACCCCTCATATCGGCCCTATAATTTCGACGAAATACATTTTTGGTAACGAATTATTAATTATCACTTTTTGCAAAGTTCAATGTTTGAGAAAATACCGAATCATAATTCTGAGCCCTCGTAACGTCACGCGCGTGCTGTATGACGTCATCTTTTGACGTCATTTACCCTGAATGACGCAAAACTCAGGAAAATCATCGTATTTTACACAAGCCTTCAAATTCATCTATGCTCCAGGCCTCGCGCCCACGATTTTTTTTTTTTTTTTGCAAATTAAAAGGCCGATCAGAAATCCATCGATTGACTCAAAAATATTTATGGGCAAGGCCTGGATTACCACTTGATTTCATGGTTTTGTATCGATATATCGCTCATTTATTGATATTTTCAATGATTTCAGCATTTTAAGACGTTTTGAGCGACGTAATGTTAAGTATAGGACTGTGAAATAAAAAAAGCTTTCATGATTTGGACTCACCATCCATTTGACATTTTATAAACTAGAATATTATGGATATATAAACAACTTTGAAAATATGGCCGAAATGAAAGGTTACCGCAACAACATCTTTTGATAACAAATATTTTCGAATGCGTTGAAGATACGATCAACAGAAGTTGATCGAACTTGGCTACATGTATGTAGATGTACAATGACAAAAACTTCCTTTTCATTTCAAGGAAAATGCAACAAGAGAGAGAGAGATGGGTATGTCCACATTTAGAGGAAAATCTCCTCGAAATATTTAGACCAAAAAAAAAAATCAAAATCTGCTCGTCTTGTCTTTTGCCTATAAATGTCAATTTTTGGCCTATTTTATCATTTTCGTATTTCTATGGAATACCACATCATACCTTTACATACAAAAGCAATGCATGAAATTTCAAAAATTCATATATGTCCTTATTTTTCGGGAGTTTTACGACTTTTGTATGAATGAAAGGCTATTTTGAAAAATTCTTATAGGATATTAAATATATTAAATATAGATATTAAACGTCTTCAAATTCAATAGCATCATTTAAGACCTGATGAATGTACAGCATGGACAAGACATGCACGTTTCGGGTACTAAACCCTCGTCAGTGATCCTCAGTCTAAACAATGTAAAATGGCCGAAAAGTATGAAAATTATTAGGTCCAAAAAAATGTACCAAAACACGTAGCAGAATGGGTGGGATATGATGCTACAGGACCCACGTTTTAGAAATTTCAAGAAATTTTGCAACAGAAAATTTCAGATGCGTTAAAGAGACAGACGATCAACCGAAGTTGATCGAACGTGGCTACATTTGCCCTCGGGGACTCTTGGTCCACCAGCAGTGACACTCACCACATTGAAAGTAAGTGTTTTGAATGTATTTCCCTGACATTGTCGCCATAGCACTTTCTATATAGAAATAACGTCAGACAGTGCATGAAGTTTATATATTGTTTTCATTTTCGTGCTTAAACATCGACGGCGGGTGCGGCTAGCCAACAGGGGATGCTTACTCCTCCCGGGCACCTTGTCCCACATCTAGCTTGCTAGGGGTCCGTCGATGCTTTATTTTGTACCATATTGTGAGTGCTGTTGAGATTATCGTCAGGATCTTCTTTAACTCACCAAGTAGTTCAAATGTTAAACGTCTTCAAATTCAATAGCATCATTTAAGACCTTATTAATTTACAGCTTGGACCAGACATGCACGTTTCGGGTACTAAACCCTCGTCAGTTATCCTCAGTCTAAACAATGTAAAATGGCCGAAAAGTATGAAAATTATTATGTCCAAAAAATGTACCAAAAAGACGTAGCAGAATGGGTGGGATATGATGCTACAGGACCCACGTTTTAGAAATTTCAAGAAATTGTGTGACAGAGAATTTCAAATGCGTTAAAGAAACAGACGATCAACCGAAGTTGATCGAACGTGGCTTCATGTGCCATCGGGGACTCTTGGTCCAACAAAAGCAGTCAAACCAAAATGTACCCGATTAGTTTTTGAGAAAAGTGAATGTTTCTATAAAAAGTACAATAATTCATGCAAAAAATCAGCATCTTGACCCAAAAAAATTAGACGTTATGTCCAAATTCGAATTTCTATTATCTAACTTTTAATGAGTATAATGAATAGTATATATATATTCTAATGTTTGAATCTATGGTGGCAGAATGAAAAAAAAAACTATCTTCGGCAATTTTTCATCGGAAAATATGCATTTTACCAAAAAAGAAAAACCCAATTCAGCAATGAAATTACAAGGAGTATTATTTTTTACAAACTGAAGCTATACCATTTATCGTTTGTGTTGGTTCAATTCAACTTTTTATGAAATGAAAATAGAGTTATCTCCCTGTAGTCGCAACCCTAACATCAAGAGAAAGGAAATAATTCCGTACTCAACATAACCCTTTAAGGAGGCTCAATAATCGTTTGACGTCATCAGATATCGAGTGCAGTACTTTTATATGTGGCCTTTTTTAGTTTTCGGCCTTCAAAGTCCTCCGTAATTCGCTTGTTTCTTGACGGATTTCGACATGTTTGGTATCGATGGAAACAGAAAATTATCATCTACAATCTGAGTGTAATTATTATTTAGTCAAATATATCGTTTAATTTATATATACAAAAATATCCCGTAAAAGAGACACCCTGTCTAACGCCGTAAACGTATCGTTTTCAGAACGTCATCTGCGGAAATTCAACCGCCTGTTGCCTCTGAACAAATTCAAGAAGGTAAACTTAAGTCAATGATAAAACAAGATATTTCTTGGAGATTTTAGCGATATCATAGATAAGATATTTCAGGTTTGGTTTCTCTAATAATCTTTGGTTTAAAGATTTTTTCTTCAATTTTGTCAACTTTCGTACTTTGCAACAAGATGTTATCGAATAAAGTATTTAAGCGAATGAATTTTAGTTTTAAGCCTGCTTTGTTCAAAGATATATCCATTTCACAGATAACTGCACGCATTATCGAGAACGAGGGAGGTGATTGACGTCCACTTATTGACCTTGAACGTCAAAATGTTTAAAAACGCTTCCGATTACTTTAGTTCTATTTCTTTTATATATAAATATATCCGTTTCTCTAAATAGATTGATGGAATTAGATATGAAATTTTGAACAAACCATTTTTTTTAAGCTTTGACTTTTTTTTAACTTTATTTGACAAAACACATTTAAGTGACACTAACAAAACATGAAAGGAGAGTTTATAAAAGAAAAGGTCGAATAACGCTTTGCCAAGGATATTTAGAAGTACACATGTTACTTTCCTCTTCTTGTTTATTTTTTTCGACAAATTATTTGTAAACTTGTTTATTCTTATTTGATTTCGATGATAAATGATAATTGTGTAAGTATTCTTCCTTGTATCAAAATTTGAAACTTCCACTGAATGTTGGGAAAGAATAATCTCGACTCGAAGTGTCTGATTTTTAGCTCACCTGAGCTATTGTCATAGCGCGCCGTCCGTCCGTCCGTCGTCTGTCGTCCGTCGTCTGTCGTCCGTCCGGCATAAACCAAGTAGATTTTTACAATATGGAAACGAGGCAAAACGGAATGTCTTGTACTTTTGTAAAAAGATTAGAGTCTGATCTTGAAAAATATGTCAATTATAACAGTTTTTAACAAATATTTTCATCGTTATAACGTCAACTAAGGGAACAGGGCATTTTAATTTGACTTGTTGCAAATTGTAACAAAACCGTTACTATGACAACCAAATATTTTAAATCAGAATGAACGATAACATGTACTTTTTTATATTTCTTTTCGAAGAAAAGAGTTTGTCGTTGAGAAATATGTAAAAGAAAATAACTTCTGACAAAGACTTCTTATCACTTTGATGTCAAATAAGGGTACTGAGTACTTTTTTTAGATTCTCATTTTGGGGTGGGGGGTACCCAAAATGTACTTTTCTGGAACAGTTCTAGCTATTTCACTCTTTGAAAGCATTATCTATAAAGAAATATACGTATTTGATGATATTATGGTGAAAATGATCACAAGAATGGTTTCAATCTGGAATTATTATCCATATATCATGTTTTTATCTATCAAAATTCATTGTTTTGCGACATATCTCGGCGTTGGTTTACATATGTATATTCAGAGGACCACTGGTCAGTCAAATAGTCGATTATATGTAATCTTAAGCACAAATATAAATTATCAGATATCAATGTTGAATAAACAGAATATTTTTTTCTCCTCTGACAAAGAATTCTTGGATTATTGAGCCACCTTAAAGAATGGTTTGATTTTGATTAATCAATTTCACCCCTTTGTTACATTTGCTTTTATGTTTTAAAAGAGATACAAACTGCATAAATTAAGGTAGAATCCTGTGCTTTTTTTATAAGCAAAAACTTTTATGTAGATATAATTCGGTTATTTCGGAGACCAGAGTTACTTCCCATTTGGGACGTTTCTGACGTAGACTAATGTGACGTGATCAAATTCTATGCAAACAGTCCCTAAACTCTGGGAAACGGACGGTACAAAATCGTCGTTACCATACTATTTTCATAACGTCATAATCGTATTACGTCAGATATCGTCTCGAATGAGAAATAACTTTGTATTCCGCAAAAACTCAAGATTGGACTTGAAATTTTCGACATCTCCAATACTAATGCACATAATTTCACGAACCTTAAAGGAAGCAAGTACTCAAGGGCCTACACCTAATTGTCAACTGGCATTCTTTTGTCCGCGCTCTGGTGAGGTATGAGGCCCCCTTGGACCTCTTGTTTCGTTACACAATAATGTTCTTTTTTCCTTTCGATTTGCGAGTTTACATAATCTATAGCTTTCCTTGTATCGAGACATTGTCTTTGATTTTATATTATATACGCTAAGTCATTCTTGAACGATCAAAGAGAGGAGGGGTTTAGAACAGGAGTCGGTTGCAGCACCGACAGGAAAACATCGAAACACCTCTATGTGAAAACACACAAGTACAAGTGACAGGGACGACAGGGAAAACCGACAAGATATTAAAATTTTGGCCCTGAGAAATACTTGATATCTCTCATGAAGATACACGAATGTTTGCCGTTTTTTTATGAAAAGAAAAATATCACGAAACAAAGTACCATTTAACTGTACTGACGTCATGAAATGACGTCATTTTGACGTTATTGACCAAAATTGGCGAAAATTGGTCAGAATTTTGTCTTTTGTTGAAGAATTCAACGTGGCCGCAATCGTTAAGTGAGATAAAACGTTTATGAAAAAAGGATTTAATTATAGTCTTTCACATATAAATTTTTCATCTTAGTTAATGCATGCGGCCATTGCTAATTTAATAGAAATTTGCAGTTTTTGCGTCAATTTCGCGGAATATGACCTATTTTGGAGTTTTCAAAGGGCTAAAATGTATTGATAAATGCAATGTTTACAAAAGATAGATTCGTGATTCAGTAGAGAACGTTTCAAAATATCAAATAATAGATGAAAAATCTATGAAGTACAATGTTCAAAATTAGGGCCATATCGGGCTTCGTAGTCCTACCCCTTTCTGAAAAGTGGGTCCTGTAGCATCATATCCAACCAATCTTTCTACACCTTTCGATGTTTCTACATAACTTTCATAGTCTTTGACCATATTTCAATGTTTGGATTGAGGATCACTGACGATGGCTAAGTATCTGGTCTATGCTGCATTTATCTGTTCTTAAATGTTGATATCAATTGAAGACGTCACATGAAAAAGTTTTTAAAGTATTTTTTATTATAAGTATAGCACAACCATATATAATAACAAATGTGTATTATATCTTCTTTAATAATTGCAAGAATTGTATCATTATTTATTTTTAAATCACAATACAATAAGACGGTCGGTGTCTATAAATTGTATATTCCAAGAATGCGAGCAATGGTGGCAGACCTGAATTGGTTATTCGTGTCATTTAAAGCCTGAAAATATGACTGCAAAGCACTTTGGTGGTCACCGCAAAGCTGCTGACATATGCCTAGAATTTGCCATGATATCGCCTTATTCTCTCCATTTATATGACACCCGTTGTCAAGTTGAACTAAAAATTTCAGTTCCTGAAGAGAGCCATCTCGCTCTTGGTTCATATTAAGTTTAAGGTACGATGAAATAAGTAAGAAGTTTAAGAAAACAAATGTAGGTATGACTAATCCAAGAGAATATGGACAGCATTTTGTCTCCGCAAATGAATATAATTCTGGTAGTAAATCGTCAATAACTGATACTGATAAACATCCCAATTTTACATAACCTACAATGGCTGTATTTGTGATTGTTTCATATGGTACCAATTGAGCTATATACTGCATAATGATTCTTTCATTTAGGTTTGAGGCATACGTAAACTGTTGTTGTTGAAGCTTGTGCTTTATGTGTTGTACAAGGTCTATTGTCCTTTGATAATTTCCGTTCATATACATACATTTTGCATGAACTATATGCTGCATGCATAAGAAAGTCTTTGTTTTACTAACAATGGATTTAGCTAGTGGAATGCTCATGTAGCGCGTTCTGTTTTGCCCTTCCCCCGACAAATCCAAAAATCTAAACAGATAATCAGCTCTTTTCTGTAGTAAATAGTTGAAGTTAAAACGCGCAGCAAATCTGATAAGATCGTTTGAATTTCTTTCGAGATGTAATAGATTACATAATATCTTGTCTTTTATATATGCATCATCTGCAGGGTTGCAACACAGTTGGCATATAATATTCAATTTCCATGTTTCTAATGCAGATTTAGACACCATTTCATCATTATTGATAGGCAATGAGCATAGTATCTCCGGATTTCGCATAAAAACTCTCAAGCCTTCATACAGAGATTGGCTTTTCAAGAGACACCATACTCCTTCCTGATGAAGCTGTTGCATTATACTAAGTGTCTGGATTTGTCTTTCGCGAAATGTTCCGCTGAACATATTGTTTTCTGGTATAAAGAAATTTGGGCAGTATCCAAGACTAAGCCACTTCATAACACGTCTGAGTACATTCCAAAATTTAAGAAGGAAATTATCTGGCGTCCAACAATTGATATTTTCACTTATTTCCCAAAACATATGAACATAAAAAATTATCACCATATAAATTCTTAAGAACATCTTTCAAAAGAATCTTAGATAATCCATAGCATAAGAACTGACAGTAATTCATTGTATGAATTATTTTTTTCTCGGCCACTGAGAAAGATATCCTCCATTCAAAATCAGATGTGTCCCTACATTTCCGTTGCTTACTGTTGATAGGGACAAAAAGACATCCATCGTTACATATGTTCTCCAAAATGTCAAATTGTGGCCAACCACACTGCGATGATCGTTGAATGAATGATGTTGCTTGCTCTGGCCATTGTGAACATCGTAATGTTATGGCATAATCAATCTCTTTTCCTCCATCAGTACGGTATGTTCGACAAGGCCCGTGTAGAGTGGACTCATGAAATGGAATTGAATGCCTACTGGCAACGTTATTACTCATGTACATACAACCATCTCTATAGGTGAAAGTCCCAATTCTGACTAATGTGTCATTACTATCCAATTTCAAAAATTTCAGTAACGTAAAGCCAGGAGGGACACAATCTGTTTCCATGACAAGTACCGTGGGATATTTTCTTGTGTACAGCGCAGAAAACTTTGTATCTCGGAGAACTATCATGTTCGTATGTACAATCATCAAATCAAGATCTGAAGATTTAAAATCAAATCCTTCTACCTTACTTCCAGACGCAATCACAAACTGGTTCTCATTTTTGGCTGTGCAATTGTCTAAAGCATCTTTCACCGCATACAATTGCCGACGACTTTTCACTACGCATTCTGGACCTACTATGTCACTTACAAGATTATAAAGCCCTTTAGAAATAAGAACTCTCTCTGCGATATATAATGGAACTCCATCCATGTCGAAAGCTTTATGCTACGCATAAGTGCATCACTTTTCTTTTCCTTCGTTGTGTTGGAAATCCCCAATAAAAAATGAATCGATATCACTTATCTTTGATTGACATCACGCACATATACAATGTACATAACTTTTGATTGCTCAGTAGAAAGTATACGGAGCATTGCTAAAGCAAAACATGTCATAAATTGATCCAAATATACAAGTCCTTAAGTGAGATGCATCCAAAAATCTGTCATAATACGAAAAACAAATTTTATTCAAATGACAAGTACTTATGTAAACGAAAAGCAAGGACAACAGTACTCAAACTTGATTATTCGTTACATATTGATTTACATTTTTAACCTCATAATATCGAAGGGTTATGCATCCTTAATTTACCTGTATGGAGTCCCTATTTTTACGAGTGTTCAGTTTATACATGTAAATATATTATATACTAAATACACGGTAGCATAACATGTGATACGAAAATAATTTATTGCACGGGAATTCTTTTTGATTGAATAAGAAATGAGGGGATCTCCATTCTCCAACAAAACTCGGTTGCAGCACCCACAGCAAAACTCTAAAACACGCTATGTAAACACAGAGTAGACATCCACAGAAAGAGACGCAAAGGGACAAGGAACACCTACTCGCACCATAGAAATATGAAACACAAAAGAAAAGACATACGAGGGCTGTTCCGAAAGTTCATGGACAAGGCAATTAAAGGAGAGATCTAGAGAATTTGATGAAAACCACGTTGATTTCCTTATAATACGGATAATTTTGAATACATATACGAATTTTCATTACGATTGTTTAAAAACAATCTTTCAAATCCCCTTCTGAAAAACGTTAGGTTCTAGATCACGGAGCAGCTAACAAAAAGTAACGACGTCGTCAGATTTCCAGCATAAATTTGACATTTTAAAAGAAATAAAATATCTCTCATCTGCACAAAATTTAGATATCTTTTCATGTATTTTGATAAGGAAGACATGTTTTATTTTCATGTTCATGACAAATATGGATAATGACCATATCCCTGTATACAGCACAAAATTCTGAATTCAGAAAATCATACAAAATCAGGATATAACAGGAATCAAAGTAACCAAACAAAAATCTCCACCACATGAAAAGAAGCGAACTCCCGATATGGGAGGGAGACCAGGTATCCAGGAAGAGTCAGCATCTCCTGCTTGCATGCAACACCCGTCGATTCAATTCGGTAGAATTGTCACTTCAGGTTACTTCCATTTCGGAAGATATAAAGTATAATCTTTGGTTGGACGGTACAAATGGTCTATGACAGAACATCATCCACCATTCTGGAGA
Source organism: Pinctada imbricata (assembly GCA_033119305.1). Lineage (NCBI taxonomy): Eukaryota > Metazoa > Mollusca > Bivalvia > Pterioida > Pteriidae > Pinctada > Pinctada imbricata. Next base: position 41,404,486 of record VSWD01000012.1, on the reverse strand, counting down.
GTGGGACATCATAGTGTATGACGAGTTCCCCATATCTACCATAGAACTTCCTCAGTGACGATGTTAGTCGGTCACAAACGTATCTACCTCTATGTCATAATGTCATTTCATCTTTGAATCATTCAAAGGCAGGTCACCATTAAAGGAGAAAACGGCATCACTTTACTTATTTACGTTTACATTTTGTTCAACTCCAACCACAATAACTTGTTTATGTATCTATTTATTATAAATACACATCCTTCTATTTTGATAACATTAGTTTTTATGTATTTGGTCCAAATAAAGAAGCATCAATCAGCTGGTAAGTCTTCGTCTGTTTTATTCAAACGAAATTCAAAACTGAATGACTGCCTGGTGATCCGCAAAGAACTCTGACGTCAAAAATTTTGGTTTGTTTGATCAACAATATCATGTATAAATCCTCGTGAAATTTGTGAATCTTGTACGATTTTGTTAAAATTTCGCAGTGGTCACGACAAATAATAGTATTAATGATATGGAAAGTTTAATTGATAGTCGAGAATTCTCTCTTATTCTATTTAGCAATGTAACGAAAGGGATTGGTGCATTTCAACAACTTAAATTTCACTGCTCCGTAACCTCTACCCTTCATGTGTAAAGGTGAGAATTATGCCTTTTTGTACATTATTTAAACATGATATTTTTGTTTTCTCTTTCTCGATGTATCCCTTTCATTTCTAGAAAATTTCATTCGCTTACGACTTCAAATGTTATTTTAAGGCATGTCCACGAACTTTCGTTCACCATCAAATGTCACCCTAAACCAAACGAGACCTATGGGCAACCGATGCCGACTTTGGACGAAACTATCAGAATGTGTGGTTATCCTAATTACATGCTCACAACCCTCCCACTTTTCCGATTACCCAAAGGTCTCGAAGAACGTACAGTGGTGGTGTAAAATAACCTCACTGTAAGATGAACATATAAACAGCAAGACGCAGGGGCCCAAGAAACACACAGATGGATATGTAAATGGATATAAAAACAGGAAACATACAAAATACAGTCCGTTTTCTGCCGGATGTAGCGATCTCATGCATGTGAACACCCGAGGAGTCCGACTGAGATTCAGAGAGGACAGGAGGTTGGGGCCCTGTCTACTCTAAAGAGGTTTGGACAGGGCCTGTCATGGAGTCCTGTCGTCACAGTCAGTCAGAGTGCAATTCTTAAGAATGCGCTGGTACAAGGCTGTAGATTAATCCAGTACCTACAGTAGCCAAGTATCCGTATTGTGAAAGATGGATCATACCCACAGTGTAAAAGGCGTTTGATGATTCTAACGCAATTTCGATGCTTATTCTGTCTACCTTTGATCCTTCTTATTTTGTTAATTATGTAACCATAAAATGCAGGTTGTGAAATACCCAAAATAGTATACTCTGTTGTTTGTATGGATTCGAATTTCAAAAGAAGTTGACAATGGTTTATAGTTTGTGAAATCGAAAACACTGACCTGAAAGTTTCTTAGTAATTTGTAAATTTCGACTATGAAAATCCAAAACACCAGCACATGCTCTAGTATACCGGATAAGTTGTAAAATGTAGATATCATATGACGGTAATCTAGGAACATCACCGTCAAAATTTACTGTTTAATCCAAAATCATCTCTTTTGTCATTCAGACTTGTATGAATCTCTCCATTAACAATCTTGACATTTAGGTCCAAAAATGGTGTTTCTGTGTTTGTAACGTTTGCCTTGTTTAGAGTCAATTCTTGTGGATAAATTGCATTTTTATGCTTTTCAAAAACAGGATTTTCGATAGTAAGAATATCATCCTATGCCCAGTTTCACAAAAGTTCTTCTGAAAAATTTAAGGAATTTTCGTAACTTTCGTCCTTTAATAAAAGGTTCAAAAAGTTCAATTGTATTGTATTTTTCTTATATCATTTCTACATACTGAATATAGAATCAAAAGCAAACCTGCTCAAATCTAAATCGGTTAGTAGAACTGAGCGATCGAAAGGTACTAAAATTCTTGAAATTGTTTGTAAGTATTTTTGTGAAACAGAGTGCAGCTAGGTACCTAGAAGTACTGGGAGAATTCTACCCTCGGAGACTAAACAGTCGATCATCAGATATACCAACCTAGTGGTTGATTTAATAAATGCTAAAATACATGTATATGTTACAAGGAAGAAGTGTAATCATGGATTTCATGTAATTTCTGAAATTTAGGGATTTCGTGTAATCCCTTTTTCGATTAGTTATTACATGTAATTCCTGAAATGGGCCAGGCATTTCATGTACATGTAATTCCTGAATTTTTGATGCATTTTTACACATATTTCCTAACCCTAATTTCTCCTTATTTTCATGTTTAAAATCTATTATTCTTGGCTCAGTTGCTGCTTTATACTCTATCTGTCAAGTACACAGAAAAGAGTATGCCAAAGAAGTGAAGATATTCAAACTAGAACAGGTAATTTTTATTAAAATATTCCCCAAATGTCGAAGTTCATTAATCGTGTTTATCATTATCTATGCAAAATGGACATAAACAAACCAAAGGGCGCAAAGAAAAAGAATTAATTTTATAGAACAATATCGATGGTCAAAGCACTATAGAACATATATCGAAAGTTTCTATCGGAAACATTAGTATGTAACCCTCATTAGCGTATCTTGATAATGGGCAAAAAAGAAGAATAAAAGATACAAATGTTCTGATTTTCAACTATTTATTATGTGATGTCTATATAAGTTTAAGATATATTCAAAATTACTTTTTGGCTCGGCAACAGCTGTCCCCACCCGACACAAGCATAAAACACCAGTATGAAGGTCCATAAAACAAATGAATGTGGATTATTCCTATTTCCCAGTAAAAAGATTTGGACATCCCCTTCCTTCGTGTTTGTCTAAATATTTAAAGATTTTTAATTGCAACAAGTTTCATAGAAAAAGAAAAGATGCAAAGAAAAGATTCTGGGACGAACCGATAACCATGGTACTTCATTATAGCTGTATTGAGTTACATAGTACAAGAGTCCATGCATACAATTGTACATGTATTACAATTACAGTCAATTCCGTGGGCCATAACCTATCTCTGCAACCGAATTGTCCACTCAAGAGTTTTTCTAGAATATCCTTTTTCTATCAATTTTGAATTAACATAATCAGCCATAAAAGCATTTTATTTTATTCGTATATATGATTTTATACGTAACCATTTTTTCTCTTTCAGTAATAGGATTTTGTTTTATATACATGTAAAATATCTATCATATCGCAAATTCATCATTTTCATATGCTTTTTGGCTGTCAGGAAATAAGTGTAAAAATGCAAAAAATATTTAAGGAATTACATGTTATCCCTAAAATTTTAGGGATTTCACGTAATCCCTAAAATGACCAGGAATTACACGTAATCACTGAATCTTTCAGGAATTACATGAAATCCCTGATTACACTTATTCCCTGTAACAAATATAATTATGATCCATGGTATACGTAATAATATCAGTGCAACATATTTATGCGTACGTTTCTCTTTATTGTACTAAACTAGGATTAGCTTAAATAAAAATTGTTACGAAAAGCAAATATACAAACAATGTCCTGTAATAAGTTCAATAGGTTAATATACACTATTACACCGGACATGAACCCGGCTTTAAATGATTAGGCCATTAATCAGTACATAATGTCGGACACTCGGACAATGTCCTATATATATTGATAAGCAAGTTTACTGAATGAAATATTGCTAGAATGATTTATAAATGACCACGGGCGACCAAACATAAGTACGCATTCTTGAGAAATAAAAAAAAACTTGGAAATGCGAGCAATGACAGATCAGAAAAATAAAAATCTGATTAGAAACGTAGATAAATAAATAAATAAATTATAGATAAATGAATAAATTGATAGATTTATTCTAATTAATTCATTAACTAATTAATAAATAAATAAGTAAATAAATAAAAGAATAAAAATAATGATGGGGTTGTGATGATGATGATGAGAAGGAGGAAGAGGAGGAGGAGGAGGAGGAGGAGGAGGAGAAGGATGACGACGGATTTTGGAGAAATCTAATGGAATTTCTGAATTAATAGGATTAGTTATTTTTTCCGGGGGTGGGGGGTATTGAATTTTAGAGAGGACCCGCATCGCGTGTAATCTCATTTAATCCATCACAGATAATGTACATGTTATCATATTTATCTATAAAATGATAGTAATTTGAATCGTATACATGTGCTATAAAAAGTCTCAAACACTTCACATAATATGTTGAAATCTATTTGTAACGATTGAACCTCAACCAATGCTGATAATTTAACTTGCTCCACATCTGGAGTTTAACTGGAATTTAGGCTTTGTTTACACGAAAAATTATAATATTATTACTTTTACTGTAGTCCCAACTTATGAACTAAGCTTTCTATGTCCTAAATCGTAACCGTATATCTATGGCATCGCACTGAGAAGTGGGGTTTATACACTGAGCCGAAACAAAGGATTTTATCAAAGAGCGTACAAAAGAAAAGATGGATTTAAATTTAATTTCATTTTGAATTTTGGATATCTATACTACCTGTGGAGGGTAGGTGTTTTTGTTTATAAAGTTCATATTGCACCAAAGAGTACTCGAGCACTCATGCATGCACATATATGTATCGATTTTTTTTTCTATATTTTGCGTAATTCGATTTTAATCTTTACTTACCTACTTTTAGTCTAGGTGCCATTCACGAAACCCAAAAATTTGTTACGCACAAAATGTTTTTGCATGAAAGTGTTGTCAATACCCTCTTATTTGATAATCCGGCTGATGCCACTCTGGCATCCTTGGGCATTCCGAAATTTTGGGGTAAAATGGAATTTTTCGAAGAAAAACCGTTGAAAATAGGAAAAATTCAATTACTTTTTCCATACTGCAGCTAGATCAACAAAATTGGTACCAAAAGAACGACAATTTTATTGTCTTTAAGTCTCAAGCTCAATTTACCAATTTACTTTCCATAAATGGGGAAAATTATGGATTTTCGATAAAAAATCGTTGAAAATTGGGAAAACACCATATCTTTTTTTATTCTGTAGCTAAATAAACAATTTTGGTACCAAACGCACAATAAATTTATTGCCTTTCATTTTAATTCATACAGAAGTCAGATTTGCAATTTGCTGGTACGAAAAATTGGGAAAAACAACTACTCTTTGATGAAAAATCGCTGAAAATTTGCAAAATGCAATGACTTTTTCAAACTGTAGTATGAGGTTCTGCAATAATGGTACCAAAATAAAGCGGCTACTGTCTATGATACATAACGTGCATGTCTTGTCCACGCTGTTAATTAATCTGCTTTTAGATGATGCTAATGAATTTGAAGACGTTTAACATTTGTACCACTTGGTGAGTGTCACTGCTGGCGGACCAGGAGTCCCCGAGGGCACATATAGCCAAGTTTGATCAATTTCGGTTGGTCGTTTCTTCAAATCGTAATCCAGGATAACCACACCTTCAGCTATTTCCGTGGCAGATGGCCGTCCTAAGTCGTCACCGGTTGCTCGTTGGTTTATGTGTAGTCCTTTCTGTTTGATGTTTCTGTGTTGTGCGTTGACGTTCCTTGTCCCTTATGCGTCTCTTTTTGTGCTTGTCTGATTTGTGTTATTTGCATTGGGGGTTTTGCTAAGGGTGCTGCAACCTGCTGTTGTTTGAGATCCCCTCCTTTGTCTCAAACGCATTCGAAAATTTCTGTTTGCAAAATTGTCACAAATTTCTGAAACCTGGGTCCTGTAGCATCATATCCTAGTCATCTTGCTACGTCTTATATTTTGGACATAATTATCACACATTATTGGCCATATTTCATTGTTTGGATTGAGGATCAATGACGAGGGTTAAATATCCGAAACGTCCATGTCTAGTCCTCGCTGTTAATTAATCTGCTTTTAAATGATGCTAATGAATTTGAAGATGTTTAACATAGATGATTTCTGCCAGGGTTGTGAAGTTGTTTTCAATCATTGAAGTGGATCTTAAAGATCTGCTTAGTGGTGACATTGTTCAATGTAAAAAAGATTACTTCAGTTTTTCAACTTCGAAATATGTTCTTAAAATAAGCTCCAGGTTATCTATTCGACAAGAATGCCTAGGAGCTGGTGATCGATTGATGTATGCAGGGCTCTGGTGTATCAACTGACCATTAAATGGCAGAATTAATACCTTGATTGTTTCTGGTCATATAATTCTAAAAATAACTAAACACTTCAGATGTTCAACGATAAGTGTTCCAGCTATCTTACTTCTTGAGGAAAGTTTTAAACCAATTTTACTGCACCAGACACGTGTTTCGGATAAAAAATATCCTCATCAGAGTGATGCTTTCAATTAAAGTGACTTCATGGCACAGCCAAAATCCTCTCCAACAGCTCCCCTGGCCCTATTTTCTGAACTTGAAATTGCTGTTACTTTGCAGAGAGCAAATTTAAATGGTATTCAATTGACTCCTACTTACGATCACAATGACATAAAAGATTCAGTCAAGAAAGCTACATCTCATGAAATGAAGTGCAACTGATTGATATTACAGGTACTTTTTGATCGAGAAAGCAATCTGATTGATTAAGAACTCGCATTCTACACATTATTCTAAAGATGTAGGTATTGCGAACAGATCATGATGATGGATACCATCAACATATGATGGTATAGGAGAGACAAAGGTTGTTCTGTGGGAAATCTTTTGAAGTGGTGTTCCGTGTCAAATTTGAGAGAAGTTAATTCAGATATTGAAAAGAATCTAGACAGTATATCTGAAGTCAGGTCCAGTGTACGATTGAATGGAATGGGCTATAAGAAAAAGGAGGGGATCTCCAACAACACTAGGTTGCAGCACCCACAGCAAAATCCGGAAACATCCATGCAAAAAAAAAACACTGAACAGACACCCACAGAAAAAGACGCAAAAGGGACAAGATCATAGAAACATGAAACATAAAGGACTAAGCATTAACCAACGAGACCAATGGACAACGGGTGCCGACTTAGGACGGCCATCTGCCACATAAATAGCAGACGGTGTGGTTATCCTGGATTACGTGCGCACAACCCTCCCACTATTCCGATTTCCCAGAGGTCTCGAAGAACGCACAATTATGGTGTAAAACAACCTCCTCACAGAGTTCAAAACTCTTGGATGACCATTACCGCCAACTTTATTAATTGAAGAATTTCGATAAAATGTCAAGAAAAACGAAATAGTTTTAGCCATGCATAAGGAAACATTCTTAAGATCAAACCTGGATCTGCTGAAAGAACTAAATTTAAAATAAATGTTGAGACCTATTGTGATAATAATTTGCCAATTGCGTCTGAACCTCTATCTGTTATCCTGTTGATTTGTTGTAGTCGTACATGAAATCTGAGCTGTGTAACAAACAGATGTGACAAATTCTGTGCTCAATTTTCTTTAATTCTGTAAATGTTTTGGAGTAGAAAATTGTCAGAGTACGATGCAAAGGAGGCATTTTGATCAACCATATAAGAGGGGTTTTTTGTTGTTAGAAGTAGTTGCACACAAGAATTACAATTGCATGTTGATGAAAAAATAAGGCAATAAGAAAGGATGTGATATCCAACAAAACTGTATTGCAGCACCAATATCAACACATCGAAACATCTCAAGTAAAATACAGAGAAGACAAACACAAAAAGAGAAACCAAACGGGCAGGGAACAGCAAACACGACATCAAACATCAAATAAGCAATGTGTAAAATATGCAATTAAAATGGAACATTCTTTTCGTGAAATGATGCGTGATGTTGTACGATGATGCTAGGACATTTATACTATTTGGAATGATATATCTAGAGTAGAATAAAGGGTAATAAGAGAGTGCAAATCTAAAACTATCAATATGCAATCATTTTGATACGAAAATTGTTGTTTTAGAATTTCTTTAAACCGATTTTTTTTACAATTTAAAACCTGTTTTCAGCAAAAACAAAACAAAACAAAACAAGAAGATTCAATTTGCTTGAGTGGAATTCTGAATTTAAAGCAATGAAATCATTTTTTCTTGCTGTTGTTCTAACTACAGCATGGAAAAAAACATTGCAATATCCCAATTTTCAGCGATTTTTCATTCAAAATTCATTTTCCCCCCATTTTCGTACTTGCAAATTGCTAATCTGATATTTAAAATGAAAGGCAATACATTTATTGTGCGTTTGGTACCAAAATTGTTATTTTATCTACGGTATGTAAAAAGATATGACATATTCCCAATTTTCAACGGTTTTTCATCGAAAATCCATAGTTTTCCCCATTTTATGGACGAGTAAATTGATAAACTGAGCTTGGGACTTAAAGGCAATGGCATTGCTGTTCTTTTGATACCAAATTTGTTGTTCTAGATACAACATGGACAAAGTAATTGTGTATTTCCAATTTTCCACGGTTTTCGTTGAAAAATTACCTTTTTTCCCAAAAATTTCGAAATGCCCAAGGATGCCAGAGTGGCATCAGCCGGATTATCAAAGTAGAGAGTATTAACATCACTTTCATGCAAAAACATTTTGTGCGTAACATTTTTTTGGGTTCACCCCAAAATAGCCATTTGGCAACTAGACTATTTTTTTATATTCTCTATTCCTATATTGATTATACTAAATCCTTAATGCATATTCTGAATATAGTTTTTTTATATACATGTATTCAATTATCACTTTGATATTTATTTATTTATTTATTTATTTATTTATCTATTTATTTATTTATTTATTTATTTATTTATTTATTTATTTATTTATTTATTCATTTATTTATTTATTTATTTATTTATTTATTTATTTATTTATTTATTTATTTATTTATTTATTTATTTATTTTTGAATTCAGATAATTAATCTCTAATCATGACAATGCATCAAAGAAATAATAAACAAGAAACTTTAGTCTTAGCAATACGAAAAATATCCCTCATTCGTTCTGATTGGAAATTATTTGTAAACATGGAGTAAAAGAGGTGATGCATGCATGGGCCATGAATCGCTATATTCGGTTAAAAAGGGAATTGAAATCGACGTGGAGCAACCCCGTTTTCTTAGAGATAAATGTAGTAACCTATTAGGCCACAAAAAAAAAAAAAAAAAAAAAATAACCGTGTAACGAATTTATCACGTCGAAGACCTCTACTGTACTGTAATTGTATATGTGGAGGTCTCTGCATCATGGGCCTAAAACTCATCATTTTGACCCTGCTCCTTCAAATAGTTCCTATAACGATCTTTGCTGCTTTTGCATTACTCCGAAGTGTATTTTCTGACTTAACTTTAAGTCTTTTTTCGTCAATTTCTGTTGATGTTCAAAGTCTGCCCAAATCTCTTGGTCTCCGCCATCTTGTTTTGCTACGTCGGCATGATACGACATCACGTTGACGTCATAATAAACTACTCGCCCGATACGGATTTACAAGCCTAATACGGTTTTTTTTTCACGGCGTCATGTGACCATGATCTGACCAATCAGATTCCAACAATTTTGTCTGAGGCGTGATAAAGAATATATAACCGGGCGAGCGAAGCGAGCCCAGTGAGATTTTTAAAAAATAGTTTTTGGGGGAGGGGGTACATACCACATATTCCATGCATTCCCTATGCTGTAAGGGGATGATGACTTTCTTGAGCAGTACATGTGCACATAATGTATCAGAAAAAGAACGGTCAATTGTTTAACCACCCCCCCCCGGGCACTGACCCAAAAATTTCCAAAAACAGGTATATTTTGGCCCATTTTCATTTTCTTGAAACCCCCTCCCCCCTGGAAAAGGGGGCGCTGGATCCGCCATCGATAATACTTATTCTTTAGCACGAAATTACGCCTAGCCTAAGAGTTTTTATATCGGCAAATCTAAATCAATTAGGTCTCTAAACTAAATCAACTTGGGAAGAGAACGGTAGCGAGCCAGCGAAAATTTTCAGAATTACGACTCAAAACTGCCAGAAATTAATGAACATTTGAGCCCATAAAATACCTCAAGATTTTAGGGGGGGGGGGGGGGGGTTGCGCCCCCACGTCACCGTCTAAATCCGCCAACGTTCACTGATATTTTTTCTGAAAAGATACAACGTTGGCAATACCATTTTGACAGTAAGGGCTACGTATATAAGTCAAAACTTGGGAATCGATGGCTGTCGTGAATTGCTTTAATGGGTTATCCTAGGCAATATCTATGCAATGCACCTATAATGTGATAGTTACTTCTGTGATATCTTTGATTTAAAATTTAAAATCAGTTATTCTACTAAAGATACATGTACTAGATCAACTGTGATATTTTTACTAGATCAACTGTGATACTTTAGCCAAATTTAAGTGTGATAAGCAAAATTCTGTGATATATTAAATATGACTATGTTGACATTGATTATGCATTATAACCTGTGCTATTGTATGATATACATTGCCTGAATAAAATTGAATTGAATTGAATTGAAAGTTACCGGTATTTCAAATGTTTTAAATAACGCTGTAAAATATTTAATTCATAAATAATGATATTCTAATGATCTTTTCACTGAATAATTCCTTATTTTGATAACATCCCTTGAGTCTCTCATGACTCCGGTAATATTCTCATATAATTGACAGAAAAATTCCTCCATACCAGGAAAGGAAGATTTTAGAACAAGCTGTCATTGCATACATGTATACAATCATGTACGTGAGCATGCAGCCCCGGATCAAGAGAAACGAGGCTCTTCATGTCCTTGTCCAGCGCGGATCGAGGCCCCCTGGAAGATGCCAGAAATCCTTAATATACTCGTTTTTACAAAAAAAACTTCTTTTGTAAATCAAAGTTTGGAGCCCCAACCCCTCCCCGATCCCAACTCTGACAGGTCAAGGACTTATAAACAGTTTATAAGTCCTTGGACAGGTCAACCCTCCCCCCTCCCCGAAAAAAAATTCTTCCTATGAATGTACCACATCCAACGCTTCCCTTACTACACAAATCAACTTGAATTGATTTTTGGTGCCACTCTATGCCTCTTTTGAGAACTTGTGAGCTAGTTTCTCAAACAAACATTCGCACGATCGAACTCTTTTTAGGACGAAACGTCCCAAGTTCATTTCCTGTTTTGGGTCAAGGCACAAGCGAAGGAACCTTGTCATAAATTTTGACCTTCTTTTTATGGGAATAGTTGCGATTTATTTGTAGTTGGAAACTGATGACAACGAGGAAGAATCATTAATTTGAATTTGGGGATTATTTTAGTCGCATTGTGTACCTAAAAAAGGGACTCCTTCTTTGTTTCTAAAGCAGTTTGGATTGTTGTTACACAACTCGTCAAATCGAGTTCGTTTGCTCGAAAGTTCAGTGATAAAACTGCACTGTTCATTCAGGTGATTAGTTTTATATCTTGCAAGAATTTTTAGTTTTGCTGCATTTCATTTATAAATATATCATACTTTTTCTTATGTTGAGTGTAAAATCAATATTCCAGATTTCCTCTGCTTGTTACCATGTATCTTGTGAAGTAAACTGAGCACTCATGCCAGATGTTGAACCAGAGTGTTACAGAGTAAGCTAAAGGGTCAACCCGATAGCTCAGTCATTTAACACTCTGGCCTATCAGAGGATTGTAATCCCACTACACTCTTCCCTTCTTTCTTTGAGAATGGTGGTGTACACCCGTATCGCTCACTCTTATCTATTTTGGAAGGATGCGGTGATGTCCCCACTATTTGTGATTGAGCATCATTCCATTGCTCATCTTGTCGCCAGGAAAATAAACCGAGCACTCGTAAGCCCACAACACTTGCATTTTAAAGCTCAGAAATAGAGTGGACTATACTGCTATGGTTCTTTGTCCTGCTTACAAGACTCCGGTATACTGCTAACGCACCGGAGTCTTGTAGCCCCCGCCATTTTGATAACGCGTTCTGTACGCATTGGATGTTAGCGGAAACTAGAACGGGGAAATTACGATGATTTAAGCAATGACAGCGAGTAAGATTATATTGAAAGGATGGATAATATATTAAATTATTATTGACTAACCTTTAATATGTTATATAAAGTCCAACACGTAGTGTAATCTTGTCATTATCTGACCACATTGGATTCACCAGTCGAATTTAGCGATACAAAATACTCGAGCCCGAGTTTTCATTCGGATCATTAGATTTCAAACAAATAACATATTTGATCGACGAATTAATTACAATAATAATAATTATAATTTAATTTGACAATACAAAGGTAAGAAAATGGTGTTTGTTTAACATACAGGCGAAATAAATATGTTTTATGCTAGGCGAAATCCCTCTTTGCCATTTAAGAGCTGACAGATATAACCTTGCGTCTCGCAGCGAGGTTATATATTATAGAACTACTATGGTTCTCTGCATAAGTATAACAATATACAGTGACATTGTAGATATCTTATTGCTGACCATTCACTTTGAGTATGCATGTGGATAATCAAGCTGATACAAGTGATAGAGGAAATGGATGTAAATCTGCATCACCATGAAATACAATGTATTCATTATTTTCGAGGAAAGTACTGTAAGTAGAGTTGTCATTCCTTTTTCAGGGTTGCAAATTACTGGTTGCCCACTCGCCAATTGGAGTAAAAATCAGGATGCATCACAATCGGTTCAGGACATAGCAAGTCCTAGTGAACATGAATGAATTTTAATTTGGAGTCTTTTTTCCTTTTTCTTTACCTCCAAACTGTTCATCATTTAATACTCATATTTTTCACCCCTTTTTTACATTTATCTTATTATCAGTAAAATTAAAAAAAAAACCATCTTTGTCGCTCTGTCTTGATGTAAACGAACAACATCAAATACAAAATAGATAACATGGTGACTTAGATATTTCCGACAGAGAGTAGACATAATTTTTATTATTAATGTCAAACAGTTTTAACATAGAGAAATTAAAGCATTTAGTATGGTTACTGTGTTTTCCACATAGGACTTTTTATTCTGTTACTGGTACTAACCATGCTAACAGAAAACAATCATTAGATCATTAAATGAAAAATGGATATGTAACTATATACATTTAAACATGGTCAAATGAGTAGTTTATTCAGAATTTTTTAAAATTATATGGGCCATTAGAATATAATTTTGTTGTGGGCCCGTAAATTTAAAAAGTCAGTACCCCATGTGGCCCTGAAGAAATTTCACGAATTTATTCAGGCAGACAGGGGCAAAAGTAGTTGCCAGACCAGGAAATCAAACCCAAGACTATGCTTTGTTGCAGTGACAGCCATTCTCTATATATAATTGTGTACTACCTTGGGCACGATACCCAAATTTTGAGATTTTCCATAGTTGTTGACTGGAAACCCCACAAACAGACAAAATGTATACACAAGTACATGTAGTAAAAATCTTACATGTACATGTACCGGTATGAAAAGTGGTCATGGTGGTTGATCCAGTTCTATGAAAAAACTTGCGGAATAAACATGATGAAGTATAGAAACTACATGTTTTACATATTCCGTTTTCTTTTATTTGCAGGAGTTCGAGATAAAACCTGTCAATTTTAATCAGCCAGGAATGAATATACATGTATGGGTTCTAACCAATCGGCAGAGGGACGTAGAATGAACGCGTCTAGTGACGTTAGAGAATCAAGCTCAAGTCGAGAGAGAACAAGCAGCGATAGTGAGACTCCTGATCTACAAGCAGTTCTGGCGTACTTAATCAGAAGGTACAGTATATACATGTACATATGCATTTGAATTAGGGTATGATTCTGAAGATTTTTTTTTTAAAGAAAAAAATCAGTATGCTTTGAGTTGGCAGCCTGTCCTAAATCATTCATGTGCACGTGTGTCGGCGATAATCGACACAAGCTGGAAATAACCAGGATAAACATTATAAATGTAGTTCTGTTCAAAATGACAAGACATCAGCGAGATCTGAATTTGTTCGGTACAAGTAATGGATACCTTAACATTGTAAGAGAAAACGGATGCTACTGGTACAGTCTTTCCCTAAAACTTTCAGCTCACATACATGTAGGTCATTCGGACCTATGTGTTAAAGAAACACATAGGTCTGAAACAAAGACTACCTGTCCGGAAAAAAAATACGCAAAACTTTCAAGGGGGCGTTTTTCCTCATACTTTTTCTTTTTTTCCATTGTTTTCTTTGATTTCATCTGTAGTTGATTTACGTTTCAAGGACTTCTAGAAATAGCCCCTTCTTCATACTTCATTTTTAGGCAACATTGGCAATTGGTAGTAGCCTCGGACTGAATAACCTCTGAGTCTCACTACTTGTCAATCATTTTCTCGTAAAACGCTTTAAAACTAAAATCATGAAACATTAAAGGAGCATGATCAGTTTCTGAGGGACCGAAAATTATAAAACTTAGCCAGAAGGTATGATTTCATAAGGACCTCAGACTTGCCACAGGGCATCGGTCATTCGGATATGATTTTGAGCAGGTTTGTTTGGATTTTTACTATGTAACGTATGTATTTCTGTATCTTTTAGCGGACAGGTTCGGATTTTACTAGCTTTTTTGGACTTTTCTGTGTAACGTAATATGTATTAATTTCTGTATATTCCAGTGGACAGGTTCGGATTTTACAGCAGGAGGATGATCTCTATGATGATGAGGAAGATAAAGAGGAAGATACGGATTGTGATGACCGAGAGTTCGTCGGCGTCACCTCTACCCCTCGTGGTAAGTGTTGGAGTGTATTCTGGGCTTTTGATTGGCCATTCACAATGCAAATTTTTTCTTCTTCCTTTTTGTGTCGCCTGCAAAGCATAGCGACACATAGGGATCACTTTGTCCATTAGTCCATCCGTCTGTCTGTCTATCTGTCCGTCTGTCTGTCACACTTGGATGTCATAGCCTATAAAAGTGATTCCTGAGTGTCGCTATGTTTCGCAGGCGACACATGCATTCCTTGGAATGATTTTTTTTCTTTCGACCCATTTCCCAATGTAAAATTTTTTTTACCCAATTCTTCCAATATTTTTGCAAAATTGACCTTTCAGATTACGGAAAAACAAAGTCACTGTGCTAGATTTAGTGACTTCACAATGCTTGTACCGCGGACAAACAAGCTTGTTGAACTTAAAATCAAAGAATGAAAGATGCATAGTGACATAAAAATTATGTGCCTTTAGAAGGGACAACTGTTGCTGCAAGACAAATATAAACAAGTGTCATGAAATACATGTACTGATATTGCTGTATAAAGTCTATGTTAAGGGTTGAAACAAATTTAGGCATATTAGGAGCACGGTAAAGCTTACATGATCAGAATTGATTTAGGAATGTGAATCTTGAATTACGTAATTAATTTAGAAAACTACACATACACAGTCTGACAGTCAAGTCGTTTGAATTTAGAATTTAAACATCAGGCCAAATAAAGAAAAGATTATGTTTGTTTCCACACTTTCCCAAGCAACTGCTGCAAAGGAGCAGTCAGGAGACCACATACATTTCTGATGGATGATCTTTTTTTTTCAACTATGTATCTTTATGAAACGGCAATTACTTACAGTCAGTTTATGAAACTTTAAGGTAAAACTGGTTTGTAATTCAAGTTTTTCAGAATCTATGGCCATTATTTGATGACATCTTGTCATGCTCATTATACTGAATAACACATAAAGTCTGATGGAATAAATTTCATCAAAATTGGTGACGGATGTAGCAATTAGTATTCCGACGACAGAGCTTTATAATCCTTAAATTCGGTGTGTACGGTAGCCAGAACAAAGTATTTCTTATAAAGAAATGTTTACCTTATCCATGCTTTTAATTTTGTTGCCACCTTGCCGTGCCTGCAGTCAAATGTGCATGGTGTGATTGCCGAGTTCATCCATAAATTACAAAGACAGGTTAAAAGAAATACATGTAAATACAAACATGATGGGGGAAAAAAGTCATACAAATTATAAACAAACACATGTACAGTTCTCCTTCATAAGATCAAATGTATTGAAATGTAAAAATGTACATTGAAAAATTTTTTTGACTAGGAATGTTTTGTCAGTTAAAATGTACATAGTTTCGATGATTTCATCTTTTCAGTGGACCCCAATCCAGATATCAGCAGACTAGAGGTAATTATATGGCTTGTAAATTTATAATGCGGTATTTCTAGATGTGATGCATTACTGACCAATCAAAACCCTTTTCGTAATTCACCTCATGTAGAAGCTTTAAGTTTTAAGTTGTTAGCTACATTTTATATGACATTATGTACTCAGTACATGTTTTTGTCTGTACATTATGTATAATTTACATGTAAGTTGATAGAAAAGTAAAATTGTTAGATTATTTTATGAATACTATGTTTAAAATTTATATATATATTCCTCAAGAACTTTTGTCATTTTTGCCGTTGAAAAATTACATTAAGAGGTTATAAATCCTCTTGAAATTTAGATTTCGTTAAAAATTGCTTACTTTTGTATTTTTGATATTGAATCAGTAACTAGGATATTCTGATCATGTGATCTTTATCGCTTTAAAACACAAAATATACATCATCCTCCATGCACATCGTTAAAAACTAAGTATTCATTATAATCTATGACTACTAGGTAATGGGAGATTATAAGACTCTTTCATTGTCTGCTAATAGATAGTCCTGCAAATCCTTAGTCCACCAAAAAGTCTCAAAATCATGCCTGTATAACCCATGCCCATGACCCTGAGAGTGGATTCTTTAATCTTTTTATTTTAGAACATTGTAGAACATCACAATTATTTTTCTTTCAGTACTTTAGAGTAAACTTCAAAATTGAAAGAAAGGTGATCAAATTGAAAAATATGTTGGTCAAGTGGCAAAAATTTTGCAATGCATGTATTCGAGTTAAACGCCCCCAAAAGTAAATATTAGGTTTTTGAATCTATAAACATGATAAGGCAAGAATGGAAAAAAAAAATATCGTATCATCATGTCACTGCTCAGTGTACATGTAGTTTGTTTTGTTTTATTGTGTCGCCTGCGAAGCATAGCGACACTTAGGGATCACTTTGTCCGTTGTCCGTCTGTCCGTCCGTCCGTCCGTCAGTCAGTCCGTCTGTCTGTCTGTCACACTTTGGGTGTCACAGCCCATAACTTTTGAATGGCAAGTGATAGGGCTTTGATATTTCACATGTGTATTCCTTGTGACAAGACCTTTCTACACATACCATAATTTTTGACCTAGTGACCTTGACCTACATATTTGACCTACTTTTCAAATATAATAAGATTGCTTATATCTTTTGATTGGTAAGGGATAGGGCTTTCATATTTCACACATGTATTCCTTGTGACTAGACCTTTGTAAACATACCATAATTTTTTACCTTGTGACCTTGACCTAGATATTTGACCTACTTTTCAAAAAAAGTTAAAATTTGCTATATCTTTTGAATGGTTAGTGATGGGGCTTTGATATTTCACATGTGTATTGGTTGTAACAAGACCTTTCTACACATACCATAATTTTGACCTAGTGACCTTGGCCTATATATTTGACCTACTTTAACAAAAAATTAAGAATGTATATATCTTTTGATTGGTAAGGGATAAGGCTTTGAAATTTCACTTGTGTATTCCTTGTAACAAGACCTTTCTGCACATACCATGATTTTTGACCTTGTGACCTTGACATAGATATTTGACCTATTCTTCAAAAAAGTTGGGATTCGCTATATCTTTTGATAGGTTAGTGATAGGTCTTTGATATTTCACATGTGTATTCTTTGTGACAAGACTTTTCTAAACATACCATAATTTTTTACCTAGTGACCTTGACCTACATATTTGACCTTTTTTCTAAAATTGCGTATATCTTTTGATTGCTAAGTGATATAAGGCTTTAATACTTCACACATATATTTCTTATGATGTGACCTTTGTTTTGTTACCAAAGTATTTAGGTAGTGACCTTGACCTAGTTGATTGACACTATTTTCTGAAAATTTGAGATTGACCATATCTTTCAATTGGTAAATAAGAGGTCTGATATTTCACATATGAATTTCATTAGACAAGACTTTCATAGTGATACCAGAAATTTTGAACCATGTGATTTACCTCCTAGAATAGGCCGCTTCGCAGGCGACACAAGCATTCCTTGGATTGCTATTTTTGGTAGGGAGCATGACATCATGTTAATGTTACATAACAATTGATACAATATTGTGTCACGTGATATGAAAGAGAGGCATATGGTGAAATGAAACGGATAGAATTTTTCTTCATCATATTCATACATGTAGTTTCAGTCTAATTTTGGAAGATACACTCTCATTCAATGAAAGTTTAGCTTGTAGTTATGATATTTAATTGAAAACTTAATTAGGGAAAAAAATTCTACACCTTGTTCAAGTTGTAGAAACAGTATGTCTAAACAGTGGCGGATTTAGGGGGTGCAGAGGGGTGCCCCCCCCCCCATGGACACTGACCCAAATTTAAAAAAGAAACTTATTTTTTGTCCATTTTCAGTATAAATTGACAAAATTCACCCCTTGACCACCCTGCAAAGGGGGCACTGGATCCGCCACTGCTAAGACCAGACTTCACAACATTCCATTAAAATCTTGAAACCACTAGACCAAACCACAAATTCTGCTTGCAGATTTTATAGCTTGTTAGAAGAATTCTACCAGCACGACAGAGTTTCTAGTAGCACCTGGTCGTCGAGCTACTTCTTTTTTTATGAAGACTGAAGTCTCAGACATAAACTGCATGCAATGTTTTAACCACCGTTAGATTATAAAGAATTTGACTGTGATGAAAGATACAATGTAAAATTTCCATATCTTATCATTACAGAGTAATGACTTGAAGCAGGAGATTTTAGAGAGGTCGGGAAGGACGGTCAAACGGAGGCGAACACATCAACCTACAGTATTACATATGCTACAAAACGTAAGTTCTAGACTAAATTGTCTCTGTGAAATTCGACTGAACACTCTTTTCTTGAGGATGAAAAGTGCATAACATCACACCCAACTGTCACATAAAATCTCCAATTTTTCTAAGGTGTGTGTGTGTTTAAATGGAAAATGACAATACCCATGAACAGGCTGGAAACTAGGTACAAGTAAACTACTAGTAGGTACTTTCATAAAAAAAAATTGCATCCTTAAGACAAAATCCCTAGGCTTTATTAATTGAAATATTAACTTAGGGACTCAGTGTGTTACATGTATGTGAGTCACTGTATCATAATTCCTTTGTTATGATTCTTCATTTGTCTTTCTGTGAAAATATCTGGCGGATCAACATGCATGTTCATATTCTACTGTCCACACAGCTCACTTCAGAAACTGGATAAACACAATTTTGATATCTTTGTCATGCAAAAATTATAATTAAAAACCTAGATCATTAAATAGATACCGGTATTGCTTAGTCATAAATTTTTGTATATGCAATTATAATATTATACTGACAAAATTAATTTTATATGGAGTATTTTCAATGTTAAATTTTGGCATGATGTTGACGAGTTTACAAAATGTAATTCTGAGCCTATGGAGAGTTTCACAATGTCACAGGAAAAATTAGCTTGAGAAATGGCCCATTTAAAACTTGCTTTGTCTATGAAGTTTGATTGCGTGCACTGACTATCATATAACTGATACCAAAATTTACAACTAAGTAAGATCTATTGAACGGTATCCATTTCAGTAAAAATTTTGCATGATAAAGTAGTCGAAATTGCATTTATCCAGTGTCCGAAGTGAGCCGCGCCAAGAAGTGACAGTAGAAGTAATTTCTTCTTAACTAGCATTTAAATTTAAACTTACTGCCTGTATGCTTGAAATCAAAGTAAGGATTCCTTGTTGCCATCACAAACAACTTTTGTTTAGTTGCATTGGGGAATTGGTGATTGGTAAGGTGCAAAATGGCTGAATCATTACTGAGACCTTTGGATTTCAACAGAGTGTGCCTCAAAATGGCCAAGTGGACTTCTTCTGGCAGAACATGTTATCCCTCTTACGTTACAGTATAAACTAAATTTTATTGTGACCATGGTGACGTCAGACTTGAAATCCAAGATATTGCCAACCTTTTCAACTCTGAACCTCAGCCCTAATATTCACTATTGCCTGCCTGGAAAATATATATTTTAACAAGACTTTGACCCATTGCAATGAAGTTATGTTCAAGCTTAATATGTGAAAGGCCAGTGGTAGATTTAGGGGTAGTGGAGAGGGCGTGTCCCCCCCCCCCCCCCCCAACGGCACTGACCCAAAAAGTTCCAAAAACATATTTTGGCCCATTTTCAATAAAAATCGGCAAAATTCACCCCTCGACCTCCCTGCAAAGGGGGCACTGGATCCGCCACTGAAGGCAAATTGAAATTGTCTGCAGAAAGCATTGTAGATTGATATGAATCAGATTTTTTAAAGCTTTGACTGGAGGTGGTACAGAATGTATGTCACGTTAGCATTTGGCAACTATTCAAGTTATCTTCATTACCTGCAGTTCTTCAATTCAAGGTCAATCGAACTGCAGGTATATTTCTTTAAATAGTAACTGTACTGTAGCACAAAACAATCGACTAGGAAACTCTCTTACGTCACAAGGCTGAATAGACATATCTATGTCATGTAATAGCTTCACGCTTGGTGAGATTTGTGTAGAATATCAGATTTCAATGAGCTACAGTATTGACTTGTACAATGCAGGTGTTATTTAAATTTGTACGATGATATAATGAGCCGGTAAATAAAAAAATGTAATGTGATCTTAATACATGTAACTATATGACTGTCCTTAAACAGGGTCCCTTTGTTAATCTTGAAGACAATATTTTTTTGCGTCCTCAAAAAATAGTGCACTCTTCCATTATTTTATATGAAACTACTTCAAATGTACCGATAGCTGGAATTTAAAGATAAAAATAGAATATCTGAACAATCTTATTGAGACCTCAAAAATTGTGCTCTCATTTCTATCAATTTGTATGAAAGTACTTCAAACATACTGATAGCCGGAATTAAGAGGTTGTAAATACAGAATATCTGAACAAATTTTTGAGTCTTTGAAAATTGTCCACTCTTCTCTTTCAGTTTGTATGAATTAAGTTCTTTTACTGTTAGCTGGAATTAAAAGGATTTAGAAATAGAATATCTGAACAACCTTAAAAGTCCTCAAAAACTGCAATTTGTGTGAAAGTAATTCAAACGTACTGATAGCCGGAATTAAAAGGAAGCAAAACTAGAATATCTGAACTAAAGAAATCTTCATAATGTGTACTTGTATCACTGTTGTGTAAGTTGAAAATCAGGGTCATGTCTGATATAAGATACTCAACCTTGAAGGTTTTTATCAAGTCAGTGTTAAAAACTGTGACGTACTCTAAAGAAAATCTAAAATGGGTCAGGACACTGCTGAAAGAAAGACATAACAGTACTGTTCATGACATGACTTTCCTTCCCCTAAACACACTCTCTCTCCCGGTGCGCACAGTAAATTTTAGCCGCGGAAACGGCCAAAGACACTCAGATATTTGGTTGGTACACACCCCTACCAACCAAATATCCAAGTGTTGTTGGCTGTTTCCGCGGCTAAGTAAATTTAGAATTAAATTCAGGAGAAACAAAATATTGACTTGAAATTTTAAATGCGTATGAGAATGATGAGACGTAATGTATTTTTGTTCACTTCTTCGTAGACTAATACACCTATCTAAAGATAATAAAATTAGAACAAAGAGAGGTGCTGCTAAGATATGAGGCAAAATCTGCCCTGAAAAAATTGGAATTTAAAAAAAAATGAAAATATCAGAAAAAAATTTAGACTAGATTTGTTTTGCATAGTACATTTGTGTTGCAAAAATTCTACAACATGTAGTTGGTAAAAATGATTGTCTCTCTCTTTTTCCCATAGGAAAAAGTTATCTAGCTAGGCTGATTTTATCATGTATCTTATTTATTTCCAGAGGGAGGTTGGCATGCGACAACCAGAGAATTTCTCCACAGGAGACAGACGGATTATAAGTTGTCAGTAAGTGTAGTATCTAGGATGTTGTACTTAAATTTGAGTTTGTAAAGGTATGCATAAAAGTTGATTTAGTACCTTACTTAGTGCTAGGTTTACACTTAGCCTCAATTGCCACGATGGGTATGATTTGATAGAATAATAGAGAACGTGAGAGAGCATGGTGTTGAGTCCTGAGGATTGTAAGAGAACTTGATAAGCACTTGCCGAAATTCATAATGGCTAAAAAATGATGCAAAATGTCCGAGGTAGGCAATTTTAGCGCACTTTTTAGCTCGCCAGGACGAAAAAGTCCGGAGACCTAATGCCATACCCTCGGCGTCGTCGTTGTCGTAGTCCGTAGAAAAAACTTTAACCTGGGCTATATCTCTTGAACTATAAGGGGTAGGGCTTTGACATTTCACATGTAGATACCTTGTGACAGGACCTTTCATTTGAGACCATGACCTTCGACCTAGTGACCTTGACCTTCGACTTTGACCTACTTTTGAAAAACTTTAACCTGGTTTCTGACAAAAACCTGTATAGGCGAGCTATGTAATCTTTGATTACCCTATGTTTTATTGTTACGTCACTATGGAATTGCACCTTTTAATAGTGACGTCATAATGAAAAACAATGGAAAATGGTCTATTATGATAGAGCATAATTCAGAACGTAATAAATCATGGAACTCCATGATTTTGCTCTAACGCGACATCATATGGCATTGTGTTAAGTGTAAACTAAGCATGACAGAAGCAGCTTGGCCACAACATTTCAAAGCCATGAATAAATCATAATGGCAAAAAAGTGTAGAAAGAAATACATGTAATTGAAAAAGCTTTTGGTTTGATGGTGGTATCAACAAAAATGGATTGAAAATATGTGTTATGTGTAGTACATATATGTAGTTTTCTCTCAAGTTTTACTGAAGGTACCTCCTTATCTAAATCACTTACTGGTCATATACTCAGTCAAACTCCTAATAAGTCTAACTATTTCTGATGGTCCCCTGAAGTTTGACTTATCAAGAGTAGACTATAGTTTGCCTATTCTCATATTTGTAAATGGATCCTTTATGTTCCACTAGGTACCTACCCAATCATAAAACTACGGTGGCCAATATACGACATAAAGTGTTCTGTGGTACATACTCCAAATCTGGTGATGTCTTCCTTTCCGCTTCTCAAGGTAACTTACATGTATTAATACAATTCTAAAACTACGGTGGCCAATATATGTTATAAAGTGTTCTGTTGTACATACTCCAAATCTGGTGATGTCTTCCTTTCCGCTTCTTAAGGTAACTTATTAATACATGTGCAATTATACAGTGTTCTAGGATTCCATTACCTGTTACCCAAGGTAAGTGAAAATTGATGTAGGGTAACTGGAAAACTGAATGCCACTTACCCGTTGGTAAGTGAATTTTGAAGCACTTTCCCTTTTATGATTTCCGTTTAATTAATTATAATAAAAAAAGATTGTTTGCAATGCATCCTACATGTATATTTCCATTTTCTGGGCATGAAAATTCATTTTCATGATAATGGCTAGGATGAGCAATCCGATTGAAATTTTTTTTGGGTAAGTGAGTTTCCTAGCTGGGTAAGCACATTTTTGGTGGGCACTTACCCGATGGTAAGTTGTTTTTGAATATAATCCTAGAACACTCTTAAAACTACGGTGGCTAATATATGCAATGTAGCCTGTGTAGAATGAGGCAACTTCCTTAAATTTCGAGTCGTATGTCAGTCGTATGTCGGTCGGTGCACTTTGTAAAGGGCTACGCTACATTGACAACTTTATAGTATACAAGAAAAGCTGTCCTCGCCATGATAAAGATTTAGGGGCATAGTATTAAAGCCCTGTACATTTATGTGTGATGTACAATGTAGACGGATCAATGAATTTCAAAATATCTTGTATGCATATTTCCTGTGATAGCATGTCCATGACTTCAGCTCACATGTTAGAAGTGTCTATTACTTCACACATACTAAAAAATCTGTCATATTTGAACTAGCCATAACTTGCTTGTTAGTGAACAATTGTGATGAATGATTCTTTCCATGATATTGATTTTAAACTCAGTGCCTTGATTTTAACATGTTTAAGAAATGAAATAAAAAAATAAAAAATTCAGATTAACCTAAATTCAATTATAGAAATCTAAACTTCCCAGTGTTTATCAGGGAAATGAGTATATCTAAAAATTCCACAACATTAATAGAATTGTATCTATTGCAGACCAGTTTCTGAGAATCTACGACACATCGTACGGTCAGTTCAAAGAATTCAAGGCAATAAGGGCCAGAGATGTGGGCTGGAGCGTCCTAGACACAGCCTTTAGGTAAATACGTGAATAAATAAATAAGTAAAGTGTTTGTACCTTTTAGCCATTATCTTCTATAGATTATGTTGTTTATAAATGAATCAAAGATATTTTATGTCCAATGCTTAAAAAAGTTACATATTTAGTTTTTCAGCAGAAATTTTAAAATATGAAATTTTGTATTAAAAAAATCCTTTATGTAAGTATGAGAAAACATCTTTTGTTTTGAAAATTTGAGGAATTCAATAAAATCTGTATTTCTTGAAATGCAGGACTGGTGTGAATAATTTTGCTCCAAAGATGTAGTATGAAAATTTGTGTCATCTTTTAAAATTTTATGTCAATTTTCAGTGTCCCATATGATTTGAAATTATTAAGCATTTGACGGTATTCTTTCTTTTCTAGTCCTGATGGGAACTATATTATATACTCCAGCTGGTCTGATTGTAGTAAGTATTTCAATTCATATGCAGATGATTTTTTAGCTCGCCGGGACGAAAAAGTCCGGAGAGCTAATGCCATAACCTCGGCGTCGTCATCGTTGTAGTTGTCGTCTGTAAACAAAACTTTAACCTCGGCTATATCTCTTGAACTATAACATGTATAAAGGGTAGGGCTTTGATATTTCACATGTAGATACCTTGTAACAAGACCTTTCATTTGAGACCATGACCTTTGACCTAGTAACCTTGACCTTGGACTTTGACCTACTTTTCAAAAACTTTAACCTGGTTTCTGACAAAAACCTGTATAGGCCAGCTATGTAATCTTTGATTAGAATGCTTGTTAAAAGTTTTTTTGAAAGTGTACTACTTATCAATTATGTCTCCCCCCCAACGGGGAGGAGACATATTGGTTTTGCCTTCGTCGTCCGTCTGTCTGTCTGTCTGTCAGTCCGTCTGACACACATCGTGTCCGGGCTATATCTCCTGAACCGTTTGCCCGATCACTTTCATATTTTAGTATGTTGTTGCTTATGACCCGAAGGTTTCACATCACCTTGACCCAAGGTCAAGGTCACTTAGTGCATTTTTAATGAAATTATGCATACATTCCTGTCCGGGCTATATCTCTTGAACCGTTAGCTGGATCACTTTCATATTTTAGTATGTTGTTGCTTATGACCCGAAGGTTTCACATCACCTTGACCCAAGGTCATGTGACCAAGGTCAAGGTCACTTAGTGCATTTTTAAAGAAATTATGAATACATTCCTGTCCGGGCTATATCTCTTGAGCCGTTTGCCGGATCACTTTCATATTTTAGAATGTTTTTGCTTATGACCCAAAGATTTCACATCACCTTGACCCAAGGTCATGTGACCAAGGTCAAGGTCACTTAGTGCATTTTTAATAAAATTATGCATACATTCATGTCCAGGTTAGATCTCTTGAACTGTTTGCCAGATCACTTTCATATTTTAGTATGTTGTTGCTTATGACCCGAAGGTTTCACATCACCTTGACCCAAGGTCATGTGACCAAGGTCAAGGTCACTTAGTGCATTTTTAAAGAAATTATGAATACATTGCTGTCCGGGCTATATCTCTTGAACCGTTTGCCGGATCACTTTCATATTTTAGAATGTTGTTGCTTATGACCCGAAGGTTTCACATCACCTTGACCCAAGGTCATGTGGTCAAGGTCACTTAGTGCATTTTTAAAGAAATTATGAATACATTCCTGTCCGGGCTATATCTCTTGAACCGTTTGCTGGATCACTTTCATATTTTAGAATGTTTTTGCTTATGACCCAAAGATTTCACATCACCTTGACCCAAGGTCATGTGACCAAGGTCAAGGTCACTTAGTGCATTTTTAATAAAATTATGCATACATTCATGTCCAGGTTAGATGTCTTGAACTGTTTGCCAGATCACTTTCATATTTTAGTATGTTGTTGCGTATGACCCGAAGGTTTCACATCACCTTGACCCAAGGTCATGTGACCAAGGTCAAGGTCATGTAGTACAATTTTAATGAAATTGTACATGCATTCCTGTTCAGCCTTTATCTCTTGAACCGTTTGCACGATCGCTTTATATTTTAGTATGTTGTTGCTTATGACCCGAAGGTTTCACATCACGTTCACTCAAGATCATGTGACCAAGGTCAAGGTCAATTAGTATACATGTATTTTAAATGAAATTGTATTTGTTATGTGTCTTATGTCCAGGCTTAATCTTTTGAACTGTAATCAGATCGTTTGATATTTTAGTATGATGGTGCTGATGACCCAAAGGTTTCACACCACCTTGATCCAAGGTCATATTACTAAGGTCAAGGTCAAATATTACATTTTTTAATGAAATTGTAAATACTATTGAGTCTGGACTATATCTGTGGAATCATATACTGGATTGCTCTGATACTTTAGAATGCTGTTGCTCAGGATTGGAAGGTTTCTTATCATCTTGACCCAAGGTCATGTGCCCAAGTTCAAGATCATTTAGTTCTTTTTAATGAAATTGTACGTACTAATCTTGTCTGGGCTATATCTGCTGAACCCTTCTTACAATTGTTTTCATATTTTAATACGTTGTTTCTCAGGACTAAATGTTTCTTATCACATTGTCCCAAGGTCACATGATTAAGGTCACTTCTTACTTTGGTAATGAAATTGTATAGGCTAATCATGTCCAGTCTGAAATTGTTATGCTTATCATGTTTAGGCTTTATATTTTTAATTGTTTATCCAATCACTAATTCAGTTTTTTGTTGCGCATGATCCATACAATGTATTTTTCAGATATATATCCAAGGTCATGTGACCAAAGTCAATTTCACTAAATATGAAATTGTATATGCTGATCATGTTTGGGCTTTACCTCAAACAATACAATGAATCACTTTCATGTTTGAGTATGATTTTGCCCATGACTCAAAGGTTTCACATCATCTTGGCCCAAGGTCAAAGTAACTTAGAGGGAGGGGGGAGACATCTGTTTTTTTCTGAAAAACATTTGATTTAATTTTAATCTTTAAATGAAACTTCAGCAAAACAGTTGTAAATTTCTAAGTACCTTAGAACGTACCTTTAACAAAAAATCTAACAGCTGTTTTTTGGGGTGGAGGAGGGGTCCTTAAATTTTTATCCCTTTATTTTTTTGACAACTAATTTTAGATTATAACTTAAGCTTGTGCATATTATGAAAAAGTTCTTAGAAATAAATATAAGATTTTTTTTGGTGAAAATGTATATTGAGGAAAGATTATAGAAAGTTATTCATATTATTTTTTTAATTGTTATTACATGTAAATGTAAGTCATGGTCTCCATAGAATTACCTCATCAATAGAATCACTCTCAATGAAAGAGTTACCTTTCTTGCACTTAAATGAACATTCTTTTGTCTTTCAGTTCATCTATGCAACATTTACGGGGATTATGAGAAACATGATGCCCTACCATTGAATCCAGGAGATCGAAGCTTTGCCATATTTTCTTTGACTTTCTCCTCAGATAACAAAGAAATTCTTGGCGGGTAGGTAGTTTACCTAAAAATTTATTACTTTCAAATTGTTGTTTAAAGTTTCTCATAGTTTGTATTCTTTTAGAAGGCATCAATTATACTCTATGAAGAAGCAATACAATTTTTAGATCCTCGTCTGTTTTTTTAGAAAAAAAAGGCAGTCAGTCAGGGTTTTCAATAGAATTCATTTCACTTAGATTTATTTGAGGTGGTGATTTAGACATTTTTGGCAGATTGTGTTACCATTTTATGCGAGCAAGCACTGGATCAGTGGAAATTTGAACCAGCCATTTCTATTATCTGAGGCAGGAATATATTTCCTTGTGTTCTTGTGTCACCTCTTACTGTAAATGTGGTTATTTTGGGAGAAGGGGGGGGGGGAGGGATTTTGCAATTACAATGTATAACATCAAGACTTTTCATTTTGGGGAAATATTCACGATAAAATGTCTTTCCCTTTGTAAGAATGCAACGGGGATATTTTCGAGTGGGGGAAATATTCGAGAAATCACTATTCGCGGAAATCGCAAAAATTATCCCCACGCGAAAATTTCCACGTTTACAGAATTAAAATCACTGGTTACTATGGTTACGCTATTGAAATTAATGAATCATACATGTTTTATAATGTGATTTCAGGGCCAATGATGGTTGTCTATATGTGTATGACAGAGAAAGTAACAACAGGATATTAAGGGTAGGTACATGTACTTGTATTGAAATGAATGTGCATTTTACATTTTGATATAAAGTTTTAAAAGTTAAAAAAAAAATCCCTTTAGATGTCATTGGTCTGAATTCTGTAGAATTTTTTTGACTTAGAATTTTCAAAATGAGAAAATGTAACTGGAAGTACATGTATCATATATTTTCTTGGCATTATAATATTCAACATTTTGCAATCACTCTAACTTATTATCTTTAAGTTCATAATGATATACCAGCTGAGGATAGAATTTTCATGGATTCTTAGGAGATAATGATTAATTTTAGAGGAAAGCTCATGACAGAAAAAGCAAAAAATTACTTCATTGAGAATTTTAGAGGGAGTGCACCCCTCCATCGCCCTTTGAATACTTTACCATCTTTACAGAAATACATGTACACGTATGTGAATTTGTAGTAAAATTAAAATATTGTGAAATCAATTGAGCAGATAGATTCCCACGATGACGATGTGAATGCCGTAGCGTTTGCTGATGATTCCTCACATATCCTCTTTAGCGGTGGTGATGATGGATTAGTTAGGGTAAGGATAGATAATACGGAAGATCGCAAATACTTTTAACCAAGATTAAAGCAATGTTTATGCGTACTCTTTAATTGTTCTCCATTGTTTCGACGTCATCACTTTACCTTGGGCAGAAAAGTTGCTCAAGTTTTGAACAATGGTTTAGGTAGGTGACTAAATGCAAATCAGAAAGGACATTCTTCATGCCCTGAAGTTGCAATCTTGTGTATTGGAATCAACCATCAAGCTGTAATGAAAGAAATTGAATCTACATGTATTTCTGATCAGATTTCTGCTACGTAGACTAAATTTGGATTCAGACTAAGATTATTTTATAATCAGATTCTTATTAAAGTCACACTGGTATCCTTTTTATACAAAATTATCACTTGTATAAAAAGTAATGTTTGAACAGAAAATAGAAAAAGTAAGCATTCCTTAAAGGACCATTGATTGTAAAATTGTAATGTAAAAGTCTGCCAAAAAGTGTGATGTTGGACATTTAACGATCGGTCAATGTTAGTTATTAGATAAGTTACTGACCGTGGACGGTCAATAACTAACCTGATAACTGTTTTATTTTGTCGAGGACCAAAACCTCCATTTTTGTTGCAGAAAATTGGCGTTTCACGACTCCTTTTACTTGCGAATTCATTTATATGGCAATGGCTGAATTGCTTACGGTCTAAAGAAATTTAGACTGCGTGCACGTGACACAATTTACTCTCCCTGATTGGTTCGAACTAGTCTATTGCAAAATAATTATTCATCAGTGACTGAAATTATTTTGACGGCAAACTCCCATTTTGTACATGTAAATGCACACACAGTCACATACATGTACATGTGTATGTGTATGTGTAAAGAATGAAAATCGTTGTGGTTTCCTCCCAATGTTAATATGGATTCATTTAGTTTAATAAGCTCTTCAACTTACTATGATTTCTAGGTATGGGACAGGAGAACGTTGAGAGAAGATGACCCTGAACCTTGTGGTGTAATGGCTGGGCATACTGATGGTATTACGTATATAGATTCCAAGGTTAGTGTAGTGAAACTGAGATTTAAAATACATGTACAAACAATGTATATCTTTTTCATGAATCGCATGACTTTAACTGTTCCTCATTACATTTTATGATACAAATGAAAATTATGATGACCTATGGTAATCAAATGCATTAAAATAGAGACTGATATTAAGTAAATTTTATCAGTGAGAGTTCAGAATTTGGCTAGGTCAATGTTGTCAGTATAAATTTCATATCAAACAGAAAATAAGTTAAATCCAAAAATTGATTTTAAAGATGCAGTGTCCCTGAAAATAATTTTTTATTGAAAATGTAAATTTTACTCCAAACGGTCTAGAGAGAGGAAAAAATGAGCCAGAAAAAAATTTATTTGAAAATATGCAGTAACCACTCTAATATTTTCGATTTTGTAATAATTAAATCTCCGTATACCTCTATAGTAAAAACTCAATACATTGTAGGTGGCGCTAGTGGAATGAATTAGAACTGCGCACCCCAAATTCAAAATGACGTTTTTAATGGTCTATAACTGCGAAAGTATGCGATAGATTGGCCTGAAAATTTGAATTTGTACAAATGAGAATGTATACTTTCATATAAAAAGAAAGATTTTGCATTACAAAATTTTGTAAAATTAATTAATTTTCAGGGACACCGTCCCTTTAAATTATTATACATGTACATGTATTTCCTGAATACTATGAGTAAATTCTTTGTTGATAATAGAATTCTACATATTATACACAAAATTGATGTAAATGTTGTTTGCATATGCATTTACAGAATACATGTATATTGTTATGCTCATAGATTAACATTTTCATATCATTGTAGGGTGATGCCCGATATCTTATCACTAATTCCAAAGATCAGACGATGAAACTCTGGGATATGAGAAAATTCTCCTCTTCAGATGCCATTGAGGTAATTGAAAATAATTATAAAGAAGACAGTACATGTACTTCAAAGTGGAAATTTTATACAACACCCATTACTGTAAACCATCTTTTATTCGCGGCATCTTAAGTTCGCAAACACGTCAGATGACTGGTTCGCGGCATTTTATTTTCACGACATTGTATGAACGTATCTTACTATACATTTGTTAGGGCATTTCGCAGTGTTTTATATTCGCGAATTGAAGGACCTTTCGAATATCGCGAAAATAAACGCTCTCGAATAAAAGGCGGTTTACAGTACTTTGATATGTTAGTAGAGTGCACTGTCACTTATTAAAAGAAAACCATAACGAAAAATTATATACATGACATTGTACATGTAAGTGTATCTGCCTAATGGGTGAAGTATGGGAATAAGACGATATGATTAGTTTGTAATACATTTTACATGTAAATACTGCACTACTGTCATGTAAAAAATAAAAATATCTTAGTTTATTCTTTTGGTGAAAAGTGCAGACATGATTTTTCTCTGCTTTAAAGTGGAATTTTGCTTTCTGGATTTCCAAAAACTTTAACATATATACATGTATCCTAGAATTCCAGTTTTGAGGGTCTTTGTTCATCCTTTTCTACTCAACTCCAGATTTTTTTGTTGCTCAATTGAATCGTGTCTAAAAATGAAACTTATGAAAGACAATTTGAATTGAAATTTGCAGAGGTACATTTTAAAAGCAAACATACACAAGACTTGGTACCTGTAAATGATTGTGACCAAAACATAATGTCGTGAAAAATTTGTCAAATTAAGTAAAAACAATAAATTAATGGTATTTTCAGGCAACAAAGAAAGCTGTATCCAGGCAACGATGGGACTACAGATGGCAGTCTGTACCGAAATCAGGTAATTGTTGAGTGATTAGCGATTCTGTATAAATTTACTGTAAAAACTTTTTTACCCAAACATCATTGTTGTATCAATGAGGCTATAACCTTTTGTTGGGGCTCGGTTTTCGTAGACTTTGTTAAACCTTTCAGCAAAGAATTCACATCTCTAAAGAAGAATTCTTGTGGAGTGATATGATTTAATAACTTTGTAGGAGTTATCTTTCTTTGTCTCCAATACTCTTCAAATTTGCCCAACATATTTAAATGTTTGTACAAACATTAATTGCTGCTTTATTTTCTAGAAAATCCTAACACTTTTCTTTCATGTATTATCATATTCTAACATGGTAAGTGAATTCTTTACTAATGAGGTATTTTCAATGTAACAGTTTTTTTTCTTGTCTCTTCTGATGTATATTTATAAATATACTCTCAGTGGCGTTTTTTCTCCAATATTTGTCAGATTTCCGATAGTTCATTCCCTTATCATTATATGATATAATTATAAGTTCTGTATTTTATGAAAGTTTTTATCTACCTTTAAAATCTCTTCCTGATACTTTAGGTCTATGAGAAAATCATCACCGACTCTTGCGCATGTATACCTTGAAATGCTAATACTATAGCTAGGATTTTCTTTACTTCAGTGACAAGAAGAAAATCTATAGAAGGGGATACCTCTATAATGACATATCGTGGACATTCTGTATTACACACGCTGATCCGATGTCACTTTTCGCCTGAATCTACTACCGGACAAAGATATGTCTACTCTGGTTGTGCAAGTGGTGCATTAGTTAGTGAGTATCAATGAAATGTTCTTTTTGTATGGATAAATTTTGTGTTTTATGCCCTTCCCCCTTCCTCCTTACACTAAGAAGATTGTTTACCACAATCTGCCAGAAAACAGGCGTAAAGAAACTGTACAGTCGTGGACATTTACAGAACATCCATTATGATATTGTATTTTTTTTTTTGGTTTAAAATCTTTTTTAAGAAAGTTCAGGTCATTTCTATTTTCAGTATACTTTCATCTCTTTCTAAATGGAAATTTCAGAACAAATGAACTTACACTTTTAAAGACTATGGTTCTATATTTTCATATACATGTATTTGATGTTACCTGAGCAATACAACATGTACAAGAAAATTGCTCTATTTTGTGTAATTTCTATTAACATACTGTACATGTATGTAGTACATGTACTTCAATGTTACATACTCTTAGTACAAAAGTACTTTTGATTTATTGACCTCACAACCATGTTTACTAATGTTTACATTCTACCTGCTTGGTTAAACCAAGAAATCAATGAGGCAAGACATAAAAGAGATAGATACAAAAAAGACAAAGATGATTTTAATTATAAATTATGGAGAAATAAAGTTACCGCATTAATCAAAGAAGCAAAATCAGATTTCTATCAATCCGCAATTCAAAACCATAAAACTTCGGGTGATATATGGCGACATATCAAAGAAGTGAATCCTATGCCAATTTCAACTATACCAAATATAATAAACGACAATGGAAAAAGTTTAGAAAATCCCGTAGATATAGCAAACGCATTTAATGACTATTATATCAATATATGTCAAACACTTGGTATTATAAATCGAAACAATAAAGATACAATAGAAATGCTAGAAAATTATACAAAAACTAAATTAAAAGAGTTTGATAAATTCGAACTCTTAAAGATAAGTGAATCAGAAGTTTTCAAGCTCTTAAATCGGTTAAATCCATCAAAATCAGCTGGCTATGACAATATTGGACCAAGGATTATAAAATTAGCAGCACCGATAATAAGCAGGCAAATAGCACATATCATTAATGTAAGCATTGAAAATAATTTCTTTCCCGATGATCTAAAAATAGCTAAAATCACTCCAATTTACAAAAATGGCGATAAGTCTCAAACTGGCAACTATCGGCCAATATCGGTCCTTCCGACTATCTCAAAAATATTTGAACAACATATTGCGATTCAACTAAATGATTTTCTTAGGCAATTCGATTTACTTAGTCCATATCAATCTGGTTTCCGTAAATTTCACTCGTGCCAATCTGCACTTACACAGCTTACCGAAGAATGGTTAAGTAATATGGATGATGGTGACCTTACTGGTGTAACATTTCTTGATTTCCGTAAAGCCTTTGATCTTGTTGACCATGAAATTCTTATTGATAAGCTTAAATGTTATAACTTTGATCATAACACCCTTAGTTGGTTCAAATCTTACTTAGAAAATCGTCAACAAAGTGTACATATTGGTAGTCACAAGTCTGAAATAAATCGCATTAAATCAGGAGTACCACAAGGATCTGTTTTAGGGCCAGTTTTATTTTTGATATACATAAACGATCTCCCATTACATGTTAAATATTCTCAAATTGCACTGTTTGCAGATGATACAAGTATTCACCAGTCCTCAAAATCACTTAAAACAATTGAAGATCAAATGCAATATGACCTAGAAATGATAAATAAATGGTGTGAAGAAAACAAAATGATAATAAATGGAAACAAAACAAACTGTATGCTTCTTGGCACCAATCAAAGACTTTCAAAGCTTCCAAACTCTTTGCTAAACCTTACAATTAATTCAGTTAATCTTACAAATGTCAAAACTCATAAACTGCTTGGAGTAGAAATTGATCAACACCTTGACTACGATAAACATATAGATAAACTTTGCAAAAACATAGCATCCAAACTTTCTCTTCTTAAAAGAATAAAGCACTACTTAACACTTCACTATCGTAAAATATTTTATAATGGATACATTCTCCCATTGATAGACTACTGCATTGTAATTTGGAGCAATACAACTAATCATAATCTTCTGAGAATACACAAACTTCAAAAGTATGCAGCGCGAATTATATTAGATGCACCATCAGATGCCCCCTCCAAGCCACTATTCGAAGAACTGAATTGGTTGAATATCTTTGAAAAAGTTGAATATCAAAAAAGTATTCTCTTATATAAAATCAAAAACCTACCATGTCCTACTTATCTTAACGAATTGTTTCCGCAACCGAGACCATCAACATATTCTTTGCGATCCAAAACATGTGATAATTTTGATATGCCCAGGCCTCATATTGAAAAATATAAACGCAGTTTTCAGTACTCGGGTGCTCGACTTTGGAGTAACTTACCTACTGAAATAAGGACTTCTAATAATATAAATGCGTTCAAAAACTCAATGATTAAATTCATTCATTCAAATAGGGGAACTTATTGATTATAATATACAAATGATCGAACTTTATATGGACTCTATACTTTATATGGACTTTATAACTTTGAATATCTATTATTACCATCTTTTATAAAAATGTATATGCCTTACATATTTTGTACATATCTTTATATATATTTTCTGTAAATACGTTAACGAGGGCCACATGGGAGAATAGCGAAAATGCTAAATGTGCCACCCTCTTAAAATAAAGTATTATTATTATTATTATTATTATTATTACTATACATGTGCTCTACTTTCAGTTTACGACATACTGACGGGGAAGATGGTGTCTAAGCTCACTGGTCATAAATCGTGTACCAGGGACGTGTCATGGCATCCATATCAGAATACCATAGTCTGCACTTCTGTACGTATACTGAAATTATGGCACTACATGAATATACATGACTTTTGTACTGTTTTTTAGCTCACCTGAGCCATAGGCTCAAGTGAGCTATTGTCATAGTGTTGCGTCTTTCGTCCGTCGTCGTCGTAAACTTTTCATATTTTAAACTTCTTCTCCAGAACGGCTGAAGGGATTTTGATGAAACTTGGTAAGAATGAAGTACTCATGGTCCCCTACAAGTGTTATTGTTTTTCGTCCGGATCTGTCAACAGGTGGCGCCACCACAGCCAAAAGTAGGTCACGGGGGGTACCCTCCTTTGACAAACTTCTTCTTCAGAACCGAAGCATGTATCGACAAACCGAAAGCATCAGGATGATCTAGAGAGATGTCTTAAGAAGTGTTGTTATTTTTGGTTCCACTTCGAAGTCAAATTTTTGATGCGTTTTTGACGTCTTTTCGGACTTAGTCAGAAATGCACATTTTTGCACTATTTCTATCAAAGTCAAAAATCTTTTTAGAAAGGTTGTGGGCTTAAATCCTGATACTGGCACTATCAGTATTCAATGTCAGTATGTCAATTAGAGCGTGCATGGGTATCAGGTGAGCGTTGTGCCCCCTGGGGCTCTTGTTTTCATATCATTTAAATCTACATGTAACTACATGTATGTATTCATCATTCGGTCAAAATACTTTTTTAAAAATAGATACATACATGTATGTATATGATTTGCACAACTTCACTTGCAACTTCTGTTAGTTATCTTGACAAAAATTCATTCAATTCTTGCATTTGATATTCTTCTACCATATGTAAAAGTATAAGAGTTCCTATTTGCATACCAAATTTAGAAGTATTGTATGTGTACTTATTTTAGCAGGATTCAAATTTTAGCTGGGCAAAGCTGGGAATTCTGTTCTGATTCAAGACTGATTCAAGACTATGTTTAATCATCAATTCTTATAGATTATAGTCAAGTACACTCATTTATGATTATGCAAGCATGTCATTTTGCCCAGCTTTTTCTACCAAAATTTGGTTGCACTAAAATAAGTATAGGTACAGTATAACTTTACTATGACCAAATGAATAGGGGATGTGCATAAGATAAAGGTCTTGCATATTTGAAACATGAAGATGATTGTCTTCCAAACTATGCATTTAACATTCCAATCTCATCCAATTTCTGTGGTTTAGGTGATGACAGCTTTGAAATTTGTACTGGAATTTCATATGCAGTGTCTTTACACTAGCAATAGTAATGACTAAAAATCACTTTATACTTAATCATTTTCAGTGGGATGGGACAATATCAAAATGGGACTATGTTCACGAAGATCCAGAAGAATCAGATGAATCTTCATCAAGTGATGATGAAGATGACAGTGAAGATTACATGGTGGCAAGAAGACGCAGTAAACGACTCGCGAGGCAGGAAAAAATCTTCAAACGGAACATGGTCACCAGTAACGCACACGGGCTGTTTGAATAAAAAATTCCAACATTGTGAAATTTGATTAATGACTGAGATATTCAGATATCAAGATTTCTACCCATTGTCTGTGATTTTAGCTGGCATGTGATATACAAAAACATGGAATTACATGTATAGCTCACTGAAACTGAATAGTGATTACCCATAATGCAATGAATGGAATATTTCCCACAATGCATTGCTCAATATGGCATCTTTTGCTTACTATAGTGACTTTGTTAGAAGCACCGGATATTAACCAGAAATTCATCGCACTTCTTCCAAGTGTTCATTCAATAGCAAATTCATATCAGATTCACATCAAACTTGGCATGCCATACTAATTTGTTCATTCGTTCCTCACATTTTTGCCTCCCGAGGGATTTCTGTTGATTCATAAGGCAAAACTTAGAAAATTGTTAGTGAAATGTGCAAGCCTTCTTTGAGGAATGTTTATATCTTTGAAGGAATCGTCTTGGAATGTATTACAGAGATGGCTATTTGTGCGAAAAAATCTGACCGTTTGCCTTCAGTCTGTGAAGGACTCCGGACTTGTGTGTGTGTGAAGAAGTTTTCTTTGTCTGCTTATGTATGGGCAGTTTGAAATGTCCAGCTAAAGCTGAAATGGAAACTCAAATGTGGGAAACAGCCTTTCAACTAGAAACTAGAAATGTACTTGTGGTACATTATGGGTTTATGCATATGCATGCACTTAAAGTGTGTACATGCAAATTTCTTTTCAGACTATTGTCATTGCATCGTTATTTTCTGTTACAGAAATATAAGTATGTGGGGAATGATTCACGGAATATTAAATCAAGGAATGTTATGTTTTTTAGAAGCTTTTTCCTTTTCTAATATATTCTAAGTTTTCTCCACTTTGACTTGCACTTGTTGACCGTATATAAAAATACATTTCACATAATCTATATAGCAACATAGGATTAGATTTATGGTGGCTAAAAACTGTGATTTCTTTCATTAATATATTTTGAAATTCCATCGCTTGGCTTAAAGATCTTTATGCTACTGTCGCTCCCACCTTCATCCGTAAAATTGATAGAATAAATCATGTAAGTACAGTGAATAAAAAAATATTAAAGTGACTAGCATAACCAGTAAAGTGAGTAGCAATAAAAGAGCCTTAAATTCAATTCTTCAATTTCTGATTTGATTTTTATGAATTAAAATTTTATTTTATAAATTGAAATTAAAAAATAATTTTTATATAAATTGAAATTAATTTTTTTTTATAAATTGAAGTTTTTTTTTTAAATTAACTCTATGTATTATTGACAAAATTTCATACGAACAAGCTCAAGGTTGTGCCAGTATTTGTGTTTTAAAAAAATTTGTTACAATTTCATCGTCATTCTGTGACATGGTAACGAGGGAATTTTTAAATTTTATTCATTTCATTTCATGATTGCTC
Source organism: Pinctada imbricata (assembly GCA_033119305.1). Lineage (NCBI taxonomy): Eukaryota > Metazoa > Mollusca > Bivalvia > Pterioida > Pteriidae > Pinctada > Pinctada imbricata. The sequence continues at coordinate 41,366,145 of VSWD01000012.1, read as the reverse complement.
TCAGGGTATGATTAAAAGGAATGTAACTCCAGCTTTACTACATGTATTATAACACCATAGATAGTTACAAATCATGACCTCATTATTAGCCAATAGCTTATGAGAATTAAGATAATATACATATTACTTATTGATTCTCCACAATCATGAATGTTTTAATTGTAGGCCAAATTTGGTGCCTTCTTCAGTTACATTTCATTATCATTTTGCATCTGTTGATTTAAGAAACAACATTATTGAAAGGAGAAAAACATGAGAGATAGAACTGATTTTTAAAATGAAAAAAGAATGAATAAAACGAATGGAATCATTATACAGGTATCAATACATGTAGTTCTAGGCAATACCTTCATGCAGGCTTTCAAAAAAGGGTTTCATACTTTTTATCTAATCATAAGAGTGTTTTATTTTACATGTCAGAATTTCATGTTGGATTGGTAATTGAAAGAAAACCGAACCGTAATATTCAAGAATCATCTTTGATTTGTATTTGCTATTAACTTTTTGTTCATCATGTTCATTGCTAAAAATCTCCTTTATGAAATTTATTTTTGCAAAATTCATTAAATAAGAACAAGGTATATTAAAGAATTTGTAAAATGAAATGTACCAAATTCGTAGGGTAATAATAGGAATATACAATGTACCTGTATATATTTATTATTCAACCACAATCAACACATGATATTATGTACAGATTTTCTGCTTCTATAATGTACATAGTATCTAGTATTTCATGTCTTTTTTGTTGTTTTTGTTGTTGTTTTTTTTTTTTTGAAAAAAAAAACAATAATGCCTTTGAAATTTGTTGAAATTTAGAAGTTCATGTAGTTACCGATGTTAACTTAAAATTCAGTTATTTTCCCAGTCTTATTAAAAAAAATTTTTACTCATTGTTTTGATGTTTATCCTTTATCATAACAAAGCCCCCTTTAAGGTTTTTATTTTGTTATATGAAATAAATTGCTTGAAAAATGAAATTGATAGAAGTGATCATAAAAATTAAATTGTGCAATTTGTTAATATATGGAGAAATTTTATTATGATCATTGAATATATGAGAACATACATGTACATTTACATGTATAATGTATATATGATGTAAATAAAAGTACAATACATGTAAGAGATGTATAAGTCTCATCTTATGCTCCTATGTTATTGATTATGTTATTTGTTTGATTTTTTTCGATGATTATTTTTTGTTTTTGTAAATTTTGTTATTAAGTGGTTTAAGTTTTGATTGTTGTAAATTATAAATGTACTTGATAGTAAGTACATGTATTCGTTTTTCTAAAAAAAAATCTGTCAGTATTTAAACAACAAAGAGGGTTTTCATCAAAGATTACAGAACTCAGTCTGCTGTTTATGTACTTATGAAAAAGTTGTACTCGAGAGATAGCTATTGTTATTCCAAATGAACATTCTATTTTAAATCTATTTTCTACATTTTTAAGGTATTTACAGTGAAATCAGAAAAAATTGTCTCATTGGGCAACTGTATAATTCTTATTAAAGGTTCATGTCTCATCTGGAAAGGTAGATAGTGAATTGAAATTGATGTACTAGAATTACAATCCTTTCAAACTGGCTGACAGATTGAATGTATTTGTAGATAAAATTTTAAACATTTTCTGAAACTTTAAGGAAGTTAGAATTACAAGGAGAGATCAATTTCGTACATGTATATTTACTGAGAAATTTGACTATTTCCTACTTCTTTAAAGGCCAAAATTCAAGTCCTAAAAAGTCTGTTGAGTTCAAGGAAATTACAGGTGCATGTAGGTATTCTATTGTACACACCTGTAAAACTATTTCTTTTGATTTCTCATTTTATCATTCTGCATAATGCAGAAGTACAATCATGTACAAATAAGTAAGTGCTAGAATCGTGGTTTAAAAATCATTTTGCTAGATCCATTTCTATACATTTGTGTGAATTTCAAATATATTTCCTGCATTTATTATTATAATGATGAAATAAACCATGAAAATAACGGAAGTTTGTTCATCTGCATTTTACTTTTTAGAGAATGATAGATGTGTAGTTTGACAGTAAGCGTTTTGAATATTTTCCATGACTTGGTTGCCATAGCACTTTCTATATAGACATTACCTCAGACAGTGCATGTTTTTAGATATTGTTTTCATTTTTTCGTGCATGAATATCGACGGCGGGTGCAGCTAGCCAACAGGGGATGCTTACTCCTCCTGGGCACCTGGTCCCACCTCTAGCTTGCTTGGGGTCTGTCGATGCTCCATTTGGTGCTCTATTGAGAGTGCTGTTGGGATTGTTGTTGGGATCTTCTTTATCTCATTAATAAGTATTGGGCACAGACCTGTATGATACGTTTGAACTTGACAGTAGAATTTCAAGGTCATTATGTGAAGAAAATGTAGAAAAGCTACTATTCTTCCTATTGCATGTGTGGTTCAGATTCTTTTTAAGCATCATGAGCATTTGCCTCAATTAGTTTTTACAAGGGCTGATTGATATGTTGAGAGCCTTGTATTTAAGGATTTTAATTTTATAAGACATTTTGCATTATTTTTTAATATAATCCCCTCCAGTATCTATACACTTTTGCCACCGGTGTTTAAGGGCCTCAATACCACTTACTGTAAACGGGGAAATGATTGCGGTGGTTTTATTTTCGCTATGTTTGCGGTTTTCGAATTTTCCGCGAACATTAAACCCCCGCAATAATTTTGTATAATAGAAAAAACAAATAATAGAGGCAAAGATGTTCAAATGCATTTGATGCATGAAAGCTTTTGAGCATGTACAGCTGAATCGTTCAATTCTCTAAACGTGGTTTCCTCTACGTTGGTAAAATAGTTTGTACATTAAAGGGTATCGACAACTTAATTTACTTACGATGCATCTATATTTTTCTAAAAAGGAAGATGACACACATATCGTGCTTAAGATTTCTAGTGAAAACGCACCCAGTTAATTAGTTTCAATATACTTTTCCGTGGTCATTTATTATTGATATTCAACCGTTTCTGTGTAATCATCCCTAATTACTATGTGTTTGTCATTAATTACCACGCGAAACACTAAAAACTACAAACAACAATCAAATTACACGTGAGCTTGTGCGACGAAATCTTTATAGATGTATCAAACTTTTTTTTTTCTTCTTCAACTTTCGATATCGCGAAATTAAAACCACCGCAATTGGCTACATTCGGGAAAACCGCGAACTTTTAACACCGCGAAATTAAACCCGTTTACAGTATTTCGACTGTTCAGAAAGCCATACACTGCAAGTATGACGTCATCATTGGACTGAAAGTGGGTACCAGAAATAGCTGCTTTCAGTTTTAGGAATAAATGAATAGATGATGGAGCAAGATCAGGTGAATAAGGTGGATGCTCTATCAAATTAAAGTCACAATCATGAATGGCAGCCATGGCAGTGACAGATTTGTGAATAGGAGCATTGTCCTGATGGAGCAACTTTCCTTTAATAAGTGAGCTTTCTGCTTCGCTTTTAGAATTTGATATTTTCCTGTAATTGTGTCAGAAGTAAAGCAGAGTATGTACCATTGATTGTTTGTCCTTTTGGAGATAATCTATCAGCAGAATACAGTCTGCATTTCAGAAATCCGAGGCCGTAACCTTCCCAGCTGAAGGAACAGTCTTAAAGTTTGCCTTTGGCTGGGATGAGCCAGGGTGCTTCGACTGTTTGGCCTCTTGTTTCATCCATAGTGACAAATCTTTGAAGAAAATTGACAGGATCTCCCTCAAAAAGGTTAAGATTAGCACGCAATAAAGTGTGCCTGGTGTGCTTCTGATCAACTGTCAGAAGTCTTGGTACCCAACGGGCCGAAAGCTTTCTCATTTCAAGATCTTCATTCAGAATGGAATGTACTCTTTCCTGTGAAATGCCGGCGCCAACTGTACTGGCTATATATCTTTCTGTAACTCATTCGTCATAACAATATCATGTATTTTATTGATCATTTCTGGAGTTTCAACAGTGACAGGCCTTCCAGAACAGAGATCATCCTCAAGGCTCTGTCTGTCGTGCTTAAATTCGGCCATTCACCTTTCCACTTTAGCATTGAAGGGGCATCTTTCCCGAGTGTTATTACCATATTTCCTCCAAATTAGCAAGAATTATTTCCCTCCTTGAATTTCAAGTCTCGGACTTTACCCATCCCTGCTACATGTATGTTGAAATTGTTCTACTTTAACAAATTTTCTGGAGTTTTCACATCAGTTACATCAATGTCTTCATAAGAATTACAAACAATAAGATATTTTCAAAGAATAGTTGAAAGGTTAGTTATGAAAATTCTCCTAAAAATTCATGACTTTGTGTAAAAGTTTTTTAACGTAGACCAATGTTTTGCATGTTAGAAATGGATAAAGTCTGAGAGATGTAATTCAAATAGGTGGTTAACTTGGAGGTATGACATCATCATGGGCAAACATTATAAGCCAAGTAAGCCAGAGGGGAACGACCTGGCTAGAGTACTCTGTACCGGGCAGTTGACGAATGAGTTCCCCGCAATATAACATCAATACAGCCAACTGACCCAATAGAGGGTTGCTAGGTGCCCAAACAGAAAGAAGAAGAAGAAAGAAGTACACATATCAAAAAATCTATTTTAATTGTTATGAAGTGAAGAAATTACTAAACTCAAGTTATATCTTTTCAAAGATTTTAATATATTTTTGTTCAAGGAGTAAAAATTCTTTACAGTAACTTCTTTAATATTTAATATTTCGCAATTTCAACAAGTGTAACACTTTAGTATATGAATATATGTACAAGCAGTGTATAATCAGAATTTATAAAGATCTTTGAATTATGATTACCCACAAGGCTGCAGTAGCCATTTTAGAATTGGCTGATGGGTAATCTTGCATTGATTGGCATTGATAATTAGTACATGCAACACAAATCAATAAATGTTAATCACAAATACATTTGTACAAATAAATGACAACATTTTGATACTGTCATGGTCAAGTGACTAAAATTGTTACTTAATATACGTTTAAGCATAGAAAATTCTTAAACAAATTCCACAAGGCACACGCAAAAGCCCTTTTCCCCCACGTTATATGTTATCAAATTATCACACAATGAAAATGCATTCTAAATGCTTATCATATACATACACACCATACAGCTTTCAAAGCAAATTCATATTCTCATATTCACAATTTTCGAAAACCAGAGTTACTTCCCATTTGAGACGATATCTGACGTAGACTGATTGTGACGTCATCAAATTCTATGGAAACAGATTTAAAAGTATGGGAAATGATGGTATGAAATCAACGTTACCATACCATTTTCATGACGTCACAATGGTTTGACGTCAGATACCGTCTGTAAGGGGAAAAAACTCTGTTTTCCGCAAAGACTCAATTCCATGCTATGCATGTTTTCATTAAGCATTTTCATCAGCCATTCTCCACGTTTTAAAAAATTCACATCAACTTTTATTTTAATAGCATACTATATTTTTTTTAAGATAATATGGTAACAAACAACAAGATGAAAGAGCAAGCTCATGAAAATGGAAAGTCCAGTTAACAAGGGTTAAAATTCTAAAGGCAGAAGAAAGATCTCATGGGTATATAACATTTAACAATTTTAACAATTAATATCTTTACTGGCTATAACCAAGTTCTACATTGTGTCAAATGTCAAATGCTAGTGAGTTAAATATATGCTTGGCAATGCTCACATTTTTCACAACACCTAAAAATAATTTTACTTAGTGTTACATCAATCCATTGCAACTCCCTACAGGCAAGCAAATTGAGAAGTGAATGTAATACTTTTCATTTTACTATGATCTTGGGCCAGAGTAATTAAGTATTTTGTTTTAAGTCCAGAGCTACCCTCCCGCCATGCATGAAAACACACAAAGAAATTATCAATTTGAAGGTAATTGGGAAGGAGGACTGAAAACAAAAAAGAAAAATATCTTTCTTTAAGTGATGTAGAAAATTCTCTCTTTATTTGAAGAAAATTCAAGATTACCTCCTTATGGTAATATAGGCATGTTAACGAATTCAAGATCATTTACCGATATTTTTACCCGGAAAAATGTATTTTTGTGTGTATTTTTTTTCCCGAGAAATTCTCCTAGAAGGTACCCGCCCACGCACGTGAAACAAAATATTTTTTAAATCACTACGGCCTTACTACATCAAGTAATAATTTCAGTCTTTCAATCTCTTTTACACATGATTGTCACAGACACATATTGCACACGCTGCACCACATCGAAATAAATTCCAGCTAAGTTTTTACGACTAGTCATTTACACAAGATTTTCATCTAAGTACATGGCTAAATATTCCTAAAATAGAATTGTCGAGGTAAAGGTAAAAAGGTCAAGGCCATTGAAAAAGCAAAATTGGCAAATTGGGTCATTCTCTTTTTAAAGCAATAGAGCTGATACACAAGAAAAATTAGGTAATCTTATAATTTCTAATCTTTAAAATTTATGAATAAAATAAAAAGCTATGGCAGTGGTATGATTTTCAGTTGCATTTTTTCGTTATGGGATTATAAACATTTCATACAACTTCGAGCATTCCATCCTTATTACGACACCCATTTCTGACTAAATAAGCAAATTTCTGAAAAAAAAACACTTGCTGTATTTCTAGGAAGAAAATTGCTTATTTAATTAAGTTTAAACAAACATGTGCATGTACATGAGACATATTTGTAGTTGTCGTAATTTTTTTTGTTAAAAATCTGTCCTATCTTGGATTTGTGATGGAAATAGTTGATTTTACATCAAAAGTTTTCAAAGACCTAAACATGTAAAAGTCCCCCCTTTTCGAATTATTACTTTATGTCATCATTATGTTTGAATGAAATTGCTAAAAATGGTCATTAAGTCTCATGCATACATGCAAATGGTCCACTCTATAAGATATTTAATAAAGTTCAATATTTGTATCACAATATATTTATTGATGAGCAAAGTCAAATGGAAGACAAAGAGGATTTTTCATGTCATATCAAAAGTATTACAGCTGAAAGCTACCCATTCTGTACACAAAGACTATAAGTAAGTAAAAGGAGTAACTGCATGAAGAAGTTCTCTCTTCCCGCAAAATGACATTATAAATGTATCTGACTGGGACTAAGTACAGTAAGAAGAGTAAATACGTTTTAAAATCTCTAACCAGGCGAATCTAGATATGTCAAAATTTATTTTTAAATTGTGTTGAAAGTTGTACAGAAATAAAGGTATACCGTCCTTCTAAATTAAGGTTAAAAACTTGAAAAATTGATTATTGCGATTATCAATTGAAAGTACTTTTCCGATTGTGTCCAATAATCCATAGTAAATTTAATCCCATGTTACAACCCTGCTAGTTACAGAATACTTATTCAAAATGCATACATTTGATTGAAAAACAAAGCCATTCTCGTTTCAGAATTAATGGAAGAAAATGTTAAGAAACACATGCACTTTCCCTACATGTACAAAACAATTTTACTCGTTAGATATTATGTACATGTAAGCTATACCCTTATGGATAAAATAATATATATCATGTACAAACACATATTACATTTATCTGACTCTGGTTTATTAGACTCGCAAAATATATATCACTCTTTCTCTTGAGTTGTGTACAGTACATACATGTAGATTCTGAAATACAAAATTCTAAGTAAACAAGCAATGAAAATAAATCCTCTTTTCTTGAATTAAAAAAAAAATCATATGGCACTCTTTTGGAACTATAATGTTTCTTCAAATATACATGTACGTATGTCAGTCTGTAGGGCTGTATTCTACACGTAAAGGTGGACAGACATACAGACAGGAGATGGAAATTCAATTTCCAATCCCTACGTACATGTATATCTCTCATACAATACATGTATGTCGAACATTTTTTCTGACAATTAACTTACTTCAAGTCTCTTATTTTGTTTAAGCAAACAAAAATCACATATAATTATGACACTTCTTGTTTAAATGGATGGTTCGAGAGTTTTTCCCGATAAGACTCTGTAGTAGGTATGGTCACAGTTGGGGCCACCGTATAAATTTGTCCGTTTGGAATGTGTTGCATACTGTCTAATGCAGACGTGGTAGTGAAAATATTTTCAGTCAGTGGTGGGGTGGGGGTATGTACAATAGGGTGTATTCCAAGATCTAGGGGGCTAGGGCCTCCTAAGGGGGGACTCTGACTTGCCTCCGGGGAGAGGCACCCCACGGGGGTGTGCGAGATTGAGATGACTTCTCCGGGACTGGCGATTTGGTCTGTAAACGTATTAGAAATCAGTGACGGATTTAAGGAAGTTGGCGTTGTAGATCCAGATCCATTTTCCCCTGGTGCTGCTCCTGAAAATCATAATTATGAAAAGTATATTAAACATGCATGTACATAATTACAAAGTATCTTCATGTATAAAGAGAAGTGTTCATATAAATTTGGAAATAATTGTACAAAACTTCTCAAAGTTGGGTTTTCAAAAATCTCAGATTTGGGAGAAATCTCAACTTTGAGAATAAAGCTTTGTATAATTCAGGCTGTTTAATCAACAGTTCTTTGAATTATTATTAGAATTCTTCACTTGATAATATGATAATTCTGCAGTTTTTTCTTCAAAATGTCCATTTTTATTTTACAGTTATACATGTTATTTACATATGCTAAGGAGAAGCAGTAAGATTCAGAAACTTCCAGATTTATAACTTTAAGTTTACTTAGTTGCTTTTAAGGAATCATTGTAATATTTTTTGGTTGATTGAGGTATCAACACCAAACATTGAGGGAAAACTGCATCGTGCGCGTACCTGGACAAGATGCTCAAGTTTTCCCTAAATTTTTGGTGTTGATACCTTGATCAACCAAAAAAAATATTACATTGATACTTATCATTTCATTTCGTCGCTTTTCAAAGTTTATTTGCAGTTTTGAAATCGTGTTGCTAACGACGCTGCTTATGACGTTGCTTAGCGCGTACTTCAATTTTGCGTTGATGCAGGTATCAACAAAATTTCTCGGCCAATCAGAATCATCGTTTCTTAATAATAACGATGGAAATTAAATGATAATAGTGATCAATATTAACTTACCTCCAAGCAGCATTTCTTGAAGGAGGTTATCGATTTTTGCCATTCCGAATAATTTAGCGAACTGAATTTGTTCGATCATCTGCCATGTAATGCTTTGAAGGGGAGGTAACATCAGCAGAATTTCACCAAAGCGCCCCCTGGTGTCATATTGTCTATCATTTATATAGTCCTCTAAATTGATCTGCACTTGGTAACGGAAATTCTTAATTTTCTGTGGATCGCTTAAACCTTTGGCATCTGGGGAAAAAGTTGAAATATCAAATAAATTTTCATTTCCAAAATAATCTGAAAATATCAGTCTAAAGAATTTCCATATTACCGTTAGACTTGAATTATAATTTATAGGCATCCCTAAAACCCAAAACCAGAACTAATTGGACATCATAGATCTGTACTGATGTCCCAGTAAAAAAAATTTCAAACAGATGTAGGGCTTTAGCTTATGTAAAATGCAAGTCAACTTCAGTGATGAAAAAATAGTCTAGTGAATTCCTCATAATTTAATGTAACAGTAATTCATTGGTATTTCGCTTCATAGTAATGTAATTTCACAGGATATACTGCAATTTTCATTTTTCTATGAGGTAGTGACTTTTTATATCCTAAGAAATTTACATATTAGTAATAGCTGAAAAACAAGAGAAAATTCAAGCACCTTACCTGGATCAAAGAAAACAATAGCTTTCATGCAGGCAAATTCGGAGTCATCAATTTGAACTTCTCGCATCGGAGCAACTAATTCATCTAAGATCCTGCCTGCACACCTTCCTATTTCCAGATCAGTTGTGACTCGTGGTATGATTGCATCGGTTCCTAATAATAGAACGTCCTTGACCCCCATTGACCTGCGAGCAACCCCCAACACCAAGTGTTCCCCTGCATGAGCTCTCAACAAAGCAACCTAAATGAGAGAAAATATATTATCATTTTGATATTTAATTCTTATGTTTTATTTCATTATATTTTCTGTGAAACTTACTTTTTCCTTTTTATGACACTTTTATATTACATAGATTTCTATTGTAAAGTCTTATTTTGATACATTTTTCTTACTTCTTTTATTCACTAGCTGGCATGTAAAAATATTATTAGTAAGTTGTCACAATTTTATCATGTTTATGAATTAAGCTGTTTGATATTAATATTCTTGATAATTTTCATTCTTGAAATTGATAATATCAAATGTCATTGACACAAGGTCACTGACATTAGGTCAACTGCATCTTCTTCAAATGCAGCTAAATTAAGAAAATTCTTAGAGATAGTACTTCCAATTTTTTACATTTAATTCAAGTTATTTTAATAAGTAAAATTTGACATTTATAGTAAGACTCAATGTAACGTGCATGTTCACCTTAAATTTCGGTGTGATCAAATGGTAGGAATTATTATAAAATCATACGAGTTTGATAATCCCAAATAGAATAATTTCCAATTTCTGTGCAATTCATTTAATATATTCACTCCATACCTGATCATCGAGGGGAAGTTCACAGAAGCACGGAATGTACTTGGCCCATTCTACTAGTATGAGAAGTTGCTGTTTCATGGACTCGCACACATCGTTTGTTGTAGCGATCATTTTCTGTGACAGATCTTGTCCACAAACTGGGGTTGTAATCTATAAGGAGAAAAATTAGCTAGATGCTACTCTTAGTCTAATAAATCGTCTTACTACATACTTAACAAAAAATCATTCCAAGGAATGCATGTGTCGCCTGCGAAACATAGACACTCAGGAATCACTTTTATAGGGTGTGACAGACAGACGGACAACGGACAAAGTGATCCCTACGTGTTGCTATGCTTAGCAGGCGACACTAAAAGGTCTAGAAAATTGTGAAAGAATGTTGTTCCTATCTTGATATTAATATGTATACTATTCTTTCTCTTACTTTTCTCATGTTAACAACACAAACCATGAGTTTTCAAAATAAAGAATAATTTGGGTAAAACACATAATTTTTGTCCTTCAGCCCTTGTCCTTATGTCCCTCCCCCTCCCCTCCCCACAGCACTTCCCCCCCCCCCTCCTCCCCCACATCACTCTTTCCCATCTCATCTCCATTTGAATGCTCAAACACTTTTTAAGAATACACTAAATGTCCTAACCTTAAATTACATAACATTACTGAAAGTCATATGATATTACATAACATACTGAAAGTCAGTCAGTCATCAATATGATGCAAGAGACTATACAATCATATCAATATACTTTCCTCCCTAACTCAAGTTCTTCCTCAAACTTCTTAAGGGACTTTCAATATTTTCTTTTTTTGAAAAATTGCAAATTTCTATATCAGTAAACTTAATTGTCCCCCATAAACAAATCATTCACATACAAGTATTAAGTTGATTAAAAACAACACCAATGTCATTATATAAGAGGTTAAGGACCTCACACTTAGGCATTTCCCTTTAAGATAACTGAATCAGATGTCCTCAAGGACTTTCACATGCACAAATGACATCATTTTAAGTGTTGTGCATTTTGTTGTTGATTTAAGCTGAATCTTGCATTTTCAGCAATATATAACTGGTAAATCCATTGATTTAACAATAATGTAAAGGATTTTGAAAAATAGAGGAAGGGCTTACATTCATTTTTGGCAAATAGAACTTACATGTATCTTCTACGAATAAATCTCATTCCAATCTAATCTAAATAAGACCTCTGCCGCAGAAAACTGAGATCCATTTATTACCAAATTGATTGATTGAGTCATTTTAACCACATGGTTGTCATTGATGTATGTATCACTTGTTATGGAAAATCTTATTTGAATTTGAGTGACCACCAACCCTATCATATCTATGCAATACTTGACCTTAAATTCTCCAATCATCGTCAGAACTCCAGATTACCCCCCCCCCCCCCCCCCCCCAACCCCCCCCCCCCCCTCTTATAATTTCAAACGATTTTTTATAATTTATTATTTTATTGAAACTCTTTCCATTTCTATTGAGTACGTCCCCCCTCATCAATCCCTCCACTTTATGGCAGAGAGCTCTACATGTCCCCTTATTTTAAGGTGTTAACCTACCTGCCGTGAGAGGATTTCTGCGTTCAGTAGGGTACTAACTGACAGAGAACTGTTCTGGCTCATATCATCATAACTTGTCCTTCTAACACTGATTCTATCCCGCTCGTTCTGTACAGCTACAAAAGACAAATTAAGTCCTATTTCATCTGCTCAATGTTTTCAATTTAATACACTGAAAAACACATTAAAAAGTATAGATAATGCGCGGTGCCAGAGGATTTTTTTACCTTCAGATGTCCACTTTGAATTATTCATATTTATCACAGAAAACAAATTGGATATAAAAGAAATAATTTCTTATTTCAAAGTCTTTAAAATAGTCTTTGGTTATATCTTCAAATACGTCTCAATACCATGTATATGCAAAATGTATATAGAACCAAAGCAAAAGAATGGCTCATTAAAACATTGCTACTCTGTATTAAGGCACAGTGCCTTTAATTACATGAATTAAAAATGATGAAGTTACGAACATTAAAGTGATATCTTTACATGCTCAAGTATCTAGGACTAGGGGATTCAAGAATTCTGTTTTCCCCCTCCCCTCTTCCTCTTTTCCCGTTTTTGGATATCAAAAAACATTGACCAAAAGCTTTTAAAATATGGGGTTGTACGTGATATTTCAACTGAGCAGTTCTGAAGACAAGGCCTATTATTATCTCTAGTATGGGAAATAGTACCATATAATAAATTGTTACCTTCTTTTTTCATTCCCGCCCGGAAGCACTTGCGTAGTCTGCAATACCGACATTGGTTCCTTTTGTCTTTGTCTACAACACAGTTTCTGTTAAATCTGCAGGAATACAGGTGATTTTTCCTCACGCTCCTCCTGAAGAAGCCCTTACATCCGTCACAACTCGAGGCGCCGTAGTGTTTCCCCGTGGCTCGGTCTCCACATATGGAACAAAACTGGCTCATCCCCTGGGTGGGGGACACGTTTCCCGGAAGTCCAGGCATTGGTCCCAGGGCTCCCATCGACTCCGGAGAATCTGGAAAAAAAGAGAGAAAAGAATTTTCAATATGGTCGTCTGAAACTACTCAATATCGCTATCCGTCTGCAACTATTGACTCCGGAGAATCTTGAAGACAGAATAGAACAATTCAAAATGGTCGTCTGCAATTCTTCAAAATCGATGTCCGTCGGCAACTAAATCGCACAACTTTCTGCATTCAATAGAAAATTTTGGTGCAAACAGTGCTGCAATAGTTAAATTTGACAACTTCGAAACATCCTAAGATTTCCATAACCCTTTTCACTACAAAAAACTGTCCGAATAATATATCTATATGATTTTAAAACTAACCAATAAGTAGAATGACAGCCAAAATGGCTTCTTGCAGAAAATCCAACCTTATATATGCAGATTTTTGACAAATTTGAATGCGGCCCTTGAATCACATGCTACGAAGTCATTATGACTGTGACTCTATTACTCGGTCGGTCAACTAGTAAACTGGTATATGGGTGAATAATGCATCAAGTGCTTAACCTAGTTACACTATAAGCTACTTGAAATAACATCTACCATGTAAGCAAATATTTCTTCTTAAATCTCGTCTCCTTAAAAGGTGCCAAAGCCTCTTTGCACTGAAGAGCGAACCATACTTTTCTTAAACTCCTTGATTGCAGCTCGCGCCGTTCTGAAGTTGAGACAAATAGATCTAAAAGATCCCTAAAAGTGCTCTCCCAAAATGAAATGAATTTCCATCGGTTTCCGAGCTTAAACCTTCGCTTATCCTTTGTCGCTTCAGTTCCCCCTTTCCCATCCTTTCCTCCCACCAAACCAGTATCATCAATACTTCTTTTCCATATTCTCACCATAATCATAACTGTAGTAATACTGAGGTTCTGTTTTCATCTGTGCTGCCGATTCCAAATAAGCATACAGAAAACTATCTTCCATGAACTCCCTCATGGCTCAAATATTATGTCAACAAACCCAGCTAAAAAGTGACCGGTCTTTTACGTCCAACAAGTTGGAACCGTTAACCAAAGTCAAGAAAACGACCAAGACGCCTAAACCCCCTTATATAGCATCTGAAATAATGTTACAAGCATTCTTTAAGCCCAACCCCAATCTTACATGATTTGTCATGTATGCACATTCCTATTACCTATCTCTCAAGTGGCTGAGCCAATCAGAATTTATCTACTGCCTCCTTCAGCCAATCAAAAATGTCAATTCATATTCTATCTCTAAACAAATGGTCAGTAATGCCTAGTTGGGGGTTGCCTCTTGAAATCTGATAATAACATAAATCTATTATCAAACAGAAGCGTAAAGATGTTTGAAGTCTTTTTCTATTACCGTAGTATTAAGATAAAAAATACAAATACGATAACAAAATTGTCACCTATTTTAGGAGGGAATCGGTCCTTTATAAGCCATATCATGAGGACTATATGAGTTTTGTTTGTTTAAGTAAGTGTTTTTTTGGATACTCTAGTAAATACACAAACCAAACCGATATCCGCCGTTCCAGTATCATACAGAGAGAGAGACAGAGAGAGAGATTAAAAAAGCTTATGCTCAAAATTGTGTTGAGCTTTATCAATTTATAAATCTATCGTTTTAAGATTATACAACTAAATAACGCACAAATAATACGTATTAGACAACACCTTATAACATACAATCATGGAAAATGATACATTTGATGATGCCGCAGTTTTACCCAAAAATTCGGCAGTATTTGGCCCAATACCCCCTCTATGGAGTACTAGTATATGTTTTTCCCCTCCTGTCAGAGAAATCCCCCCATATAATAAACGTTTTCTTTGGCAAAAAATCGTTTTTTAAAAAAATAGTGTGCCAAATTCAACAAAATGAGAATCCAAATAGTAAAATATCGTTCCTTTAATGTACATCTTAGTACTTTAAGCCATTCCAATCATATTATTGCTACCTAGTAAAGTTTTTGCAAGAACTTTTATTTATTCAAAAATTCCCCTTTTGAGTACTTCTCGCTCATCCCCCCCCCCCATTATCGACCCTTACCCCCTTCCCCCAAAAAGGAGAGAAAAAAAAACACTGACTGCTAATTTTAAGACTGAAGTTATTTCAATTAAATGACCTCTATCCCTCTAGTTTTCTTTTTTTACATACATTTTTTTCATATTTCTTTTGTTTTTTCTTTTTTTCTTTTCATCTAAAATTATGAAGAAAGAAAGAATTTCGCAATAAATGAATAACTGTGTCAGGTACAGCTGTCCTAATTTTTGTCTAATCTCGGTCCCACTCCGGATTTCCCAGCTCTTCCTGAAATTCCGATCTTTGACAAAAACACTTGATCACAGTTTTGAACCCTGCGCGACCCCTCCCAAAAATATCTCACCACCGCTAAGACTTGCCTCTCATTTGCCATGTTAAGCATCGGATCATCGGGTCATATTCACTGACCATGAGAATAATTATATTAACTCTATAATCAAATGATACAGTATTCCTGATCATATCATACCCTCTCTGTGAATTTATTTGTCAATGTACTTCAGTTAAGGACTTCACATTCTTGTGAGCGGAGACGGGTCTGTGCTATTTTGGAATCTTGCTCGGACTTGGAGAACAGGTGTACGTTACATTTGACAGGTTTTATGTAATGTGCTTCATCCGATTTGTCCATAAACTGGACTGTGTGAAACGATGGACGGTCTATCATGTTATTTTGTTGGTTTGAGTATTTTTTTTTTATTATAAACAATGGTTAGATTGGAATTTTAAATGAAAAGTTCAATTATAATGAATAATACGGACATTTAACAACCCGTCCCTATCCCAATCATTTCTGTCTTCCTAAAACAGGAAAGACGCGTTGTTTATGGTTAAGAAATACTCTTTAAAGTTGAACGTTTCGACCAAAAAACTTCTCAACGCACATCACAGCCTTAAACGATTTTGGTATAAAATATCGTTTTATCTATCACAACTTGTTCGGTTGTTTCATTGTTCGTTCAGTTCAGTCGTCATAGAAAACCCTTATCAAGAAACCAAAAATTTTAATAAATAAATCATGAGTATAATTAAGAAATGACTGTCTTACTCTTGGTGTTCATGGGTGTATAATTCTGTATAATGGGTGGAAAATTTGCACGTGTCCAACCAGAATGATACACCCATGAACACCAAAAGTAAGACAGTCATTACTTATATCTACATTAATTCTAAATATCGGTCATTTTTATTTGTATGCATTTCGCACATTTTGCCTGTTATAGCGTCGAATGAATTTGAACGTCGGTAAATTCTCCCCACATGCAAAACTTGAACGTGACGTTACAATAGCAACCCAAGTTATTGGAATATAATTCTAGTTGCCGAATGGGCGTTCAACAAGGGGGAATATACTAGTAATGTAACTATAACACATTAAAAGTGCTCTTGACAACTTCTTTCGCAAATTTCGAACAAAAGCATTATAGATTGCGCTTCTTCCTGGCCATTACACCAATTTTCACTGAACTACATAATTATGCAATGTAAAACGTGAAAAAATCCTACCTAATTGAATGTAAGTGATTCCGTCAATATTCATCAACGCCATTGTATATATACATGCAAAATAATTTAATATAACTATTTCATCTTAATTGTTTCAAGAAAATTAAGTAGGGTATCAATATTCGATTATACATGGACTACATTTCTAAAAATAGAAACAGCATGCAAGGAGTGGATGAAAAAAAATCGGCCCCTGATGATACTCGGGAATTTTCGGATAGATATCTAGATAGTGCATTATTTATTTACTTACATTTGTATAGGCCATTGTAAATTTTATTTCTGTTTTTAAACACGTCCGGATATTAGAGCAAACGATAAAAAGAGTAATGATAATAATAAAAAAAAAAAACAATTATAAAAAAACTTGTGTTCGTGAAACACGAATGCCCCGTCGGCATCGTTGTTAGTAAATCAGCTATAGCAGTAGGTACTGCTCCAAGGTCAAGGCCAAAATGTAAATTTTAGTATTAACGAATAGGACTTGTCATGTGAAATATGAAAGCCCTGTCACCTACCATTATAAAGTTATAGCCAAGGTTACAGCTTCTTTTAATGTAGGTCAAACTTCAATGTCATGGTCACTAGGCCAATAATTTTGGTATCCATGGAATGGTCATGTCACAAAGATACAATGTCATATATGAAAGCTCCATCACTTACATTGTACATTTTGAAAAGGTTAAAAAAGTTTCTGTGAACAGACAGACAGACACATGGACAGGACAAAAACATATGCCCCATCCCCAATCTCCGATTACGAGGGCATACAAAGAAAAAAGGAAGAAGTAAGCTGCATTAAAGAAATTGTGTCTTTTAAGATATTATTCAACACATTTATTGATAAACCGTCTTTTGAAACAATTTAAAAAGCAAAATAACAAACGGGCGATAAACATAGACAAAAATTGGCATGGCCTTACAGTTAACCTGTACATTTTATTTGGAGTGATATTCGGGTATCTGATGCTGGGTTGAGATGGACACGTACAGCATAACTTTTTCACGCTAATCAATCGTGACAGATGAATACACGTAGATGGACTTTGACACCGGGTATGACGTAAAAAGTGAAAATACTTCATAAAAGTATGAAATTGACATTTTCGCACTGGAAGAAATCACGATCTTTTGAATACACAAAGTAGGGGATTAATTATCTATTGTCTAGACCTCCTTGAATACAATTTCATTTTACAAGAGTTAATCTAAAAACTTACTTAATTAGCATCTACTTCAGACGTGAAAATGTGAAACTTATTGTTTCAAAGAAAAAACAAAAACAAAGAGAAATATTCTAATTAGAAGTACAAATTACTTGGATTAGCTAGCCATGCACTGACTTAAACAAATACAAAGGTAACCTAATTTCAACTTCACTTGTTACGTAAACGGAACTGCAAAAACACTTCTAGTGAAACATCAATTATATTATGGTTTCAAGAGTTCCACGAAAAAGAAGGGTTCTTTTATATGCCACACACACGCGTGGATATAGAGGGGGCTGGGAGGGCAGGAGTCCCTTTAAAATTAGCCCAAAACACCGATTTTACCGGTTTTACGTTTTTTTATTTTTCCAATCTAAGACTGGACACCCCCTCGTGACGGCTTGACCCCCCCCCCCCTCCTTCCGATAAATTGGGAACCACTGTTGATTTTTTTTCTAGATTCGTCCGTTCTACATGTAGTCTATATGCATGCATGTGTCACCAAGTAGGACATGGAATCTAAAAGCTTTTTTTTTTATTTTCGGAGAAAAGATCAAAGTCTGAAGAGAAGGTCAAAGCACAAAGCAGCATCTGACATTCTTGTTTTGTTTTTCGGTTAATTATCTGAAAAAAACCATACAAATTTCTGGAAGGACGAGGCGTACAAAGACAAACAGACTTTCTTAGAACTGGTGTTCACTAGAAAACATAGAGTGATATAGGAGAAAATGACCACACGCATTTTCCAAGACACTGGGGGTCAGGGGCTCAGGTGCACAACTAGACCACAGGCCCATTACAGTGCAAAGAATTTATTTTGTACTATATACAGATTCAGAGGATCCGCGCTCACAAGAAAAGTTTAACGGACGGACGGACAGACAGACGGACGGACGCCGGACACAGGGCGATCGCATAAGCTCGACTGGTCTTTGACCAGTATAGCTAAAAATGGCTTACAGACAAGATCGATGTAAGATAGTCTAGATACTGTAAATCAACACTTTGTTTTCGTTTGTATGGACAATATATCGTTACAACTATTGTCAATTTCTTGTAAACAACAACACTTCGATGTAAACAAACAATTCCATGCCATTGTAAGATAAATTTAAGGTGTCAAGTGCACTGCCATCCCACAAAAATTTTGCACTTGCCTGGGAAAAACGCGAAGTCGGATTTTCTTATACTGGTTAGACCGTTCGAAGTTCATATATTACACAATGCCCACCGCAGCTTATCACGGATTAAGGGTACGATAATTTCACATCAAACAAGGGGCGGAGAAACAGGGATCTGAGGACAAACTGACCAGATAAAAAGAAAATCTTCTTCATAAATAAATAAATAAATAAATAAATAAATAAATAAATAAATAAATAAATAAATAAATAAATAAATAAATAAATAAATTTAGAATATATAAATTAAAAGGTACCGAGCGACCACAAATTTTCGTGAGTATAAAATTTCGCTAATTTTGTGCAAAATAAGGTGTGTTTTTTTTTCGCGAGATCAAAGAAAATCTTTCTATCATTCATGGTGAATTCAATTGTCATCGTACAAAATGTGCATGTTTTTTTACCTTCAATATTCATACGAAAATGCACTTTGTGAAAATAATTGAAAGCACACATTTGAATCACCTTGACATGTTGACCTTAAAATACATTTAATTCAAAATTCTTGGTTTGAATGTTCGCATCCTGCAAAACATATTGTGAAGTTTGACACATTTCAGCCGAAAAACATTGTCAGTACTTTTTGTATCCTAAATATTTAAAATACATGACCTCGACATTTCAGAATTGACCTCGAGTGACCTTTGTCCAAAAGCTCACATCCTGTTTATGATGATAATCTATGCATGGCATCTGGAAATTTTTCCAGTATATGCACCGATATAATCTCGAACCCTGTAACCTTGACCTTTTTTTTACTATGACCTTGAACAACCTTTGTCCCACATTTGAGAAGAAAGTTTGATGAAAGATACACCCAAGCAAGTATGATACATCTACAATGTACCACTTATTCTTTTATGTCTTTTCTCGATATTGGCTTATAGAAGCAAAATCATTCAAGCGTAAAAAGTAGGTGAAAATCAACTTCAGAAAGTTGATCAAAAGAACATATATTTAAGTTTGATACATCTACAACTTATTGGCTTCTTGAAGCAAATTCACGTAAGCGTAAGAATCAGTCAAGATCAATTCATTTATGTTAGATTGGTACGGGGGCTGATTGATATGTTGTGAGCCTCGGTTTTCTTGGTAGCAGAAGGTATTCTGCTGATAGACTATCACCAAAAGGACAAACAATCAATGGGACATACTATGCTTCACGTCTGACAGAGTTACGGGAAAATATTAAACTTAAGCGCCGCGGAAAGCTCACTAGTTTAAGGTGTGTTGTTCCATCAGGACAGTGTTCCTGTTCACAAGTCTGTCACTGCCATGGCTGCCATTCATGATTGTGGCTTTAATTTGATTGAGCATGCGCCTTATTCACCTGATCTTGCTCCATCAGACTTTTATCTTTTCCCAAAACTGAAAGCAGCTATTTCTGACATCCGTTTTCAGTCCGATGATGACGTACGTCATACTTGCAGTGGACGGCTTTTTGACCAGTCAAAATAAGGACTTCTCTAAAAGTGGTATTGGGGCCCTTAAACACAGGTGGCAAAAGCGTACAGATACTGAAGGGGATTATGTAAAAAAAAAATAATGCAAAATGTCTGATGAAATTCAAATCCTTAAATACGAGGTTCACAACATATCAATCAGCCCTCGCGTACATGTACCCCTCAAACTTTGCTTAATGTTGCCTTTTAGAAGCAAATCACTCCAGCATGAAAAGTAGGTCAATTGATGCATCCAATGCTTAGGTCCATTTATTGGTAATGCGCCCATCGACCACTTCAAACTAGTTTGAAACTGATTCTTTGACAACTTGCAGCTAGATTTATATGATTCAAAGATGCATGGTTCATAAATTATGTCAAACAACAATCTATGACACAATTCATTTATAACAATCGTATTTCAAAAATTGCATGCATCAATAAGCTACATGTGTGCACCAAAAATAATTGAACTCTAAAAGTAGAATGTGAAGCATCAATTGGATACTTCTAAAAGTATCGGCCTTAAGCATCACGGTTTGCGGACAACTAAATACCAGAACTGACGGACGAACGGAAAGACAGACTAACGAAGTCTTAATCAAGCCATAAAATAAGTCTAAACGAAACTATATACTACAAATATACTCAATATGGCGATCGTGGTGTTTTCACCTCTTTCGTGCTCTTTACTACATATGTGACATGTATAATTTTGATGGTGCCAACGATATTGTGGTGAAGAGGAAAAAGATAAGGGACTTAACGGAAGTGCTTTAAAAGTATACGTAATAAGGATGTGCAAGTTCCGTTCTTATCCGTGCCATACCTTCTTGTTTCCATTGTATAACCGTGTCCTCGTATTCATACTGATCGTCAAGTACGTAAGTATAACTCATTTGAACACGGAACAAACGAAAAGAACTTTCTTGACCGTAAAAATTTGAGATGGTGTAACGACATAGATCGATCAACAACGAATGACATGCATTCAGTTTTTCAAAAGCTGATCAGAATACAGAAAGCAGGGCAAGGTGACAAAAAGGACATTACACGGTCGGAAACTCGGACTAAAATGTGATGTAAATTGAAGGCATTCTAAATATTGCAAGTACGGGCTCATCGGCCACAGCGATGCATCAGAAGCTGGTACATCCCAGATTTTTATCGCACACCCTTAACTTACTCTTGATAACCGATCCGTCCATCATAAGACTTAGCGGGAATTTATTGACAATTGATGCGATTTTATCAAAACTTGGTAGATAGCATATCACAACGGCCCTTTAGAGTGATACTGACCAATCTAGGGCTATACTGTCAAAACAATGATTGCGGCTGTTTGATTTACATATAAAGGCGTGATAAGTCTAATCGCTTAGTGATAAAATTCGTTCTCTGAAAACCCGTTATAAGTTACTTTTGAAAAATTAACCTACATTTTGAATTTGAATGCACTGATGGTGACATTTGTGATAGCTGATGCACGATTACTACACTTCCTTATTTTCAATTTTCATGTATTTAAATACACGTAATGTCTGCAACAAGTGTACATTCAAATCTTGTATTTCCCCGTCGTCTTCGGATTCATTCTGTGAACGCCTGATACCATCTATGTGAAAACACTGCCTTTCTACTATACATATTAAATATATATATATATATTCTTTATTTTTTGTTCCCTGAGCTTTTCAGATTTAATATTTTTTAATTTATTTTTTAATTTATTTATTCATTTATTCATTTGTCATGTTCATTATTTTTTTTATTGAAAATTAACTTAATAAAATGTTGCAGGCCGAATCTGTTATGTTGATTTGAATCAAGATTTAAAAGTTTATTATAGAATTATTAAACTTCTTTTTTTTTCATTTATGACAATAAAATGAGACGACAATGTTGCTTTTTGTATATTTTTTATGTATACCAATATCGTCGTGAATTTTCCATTTTATGTTTCTCCTTTCTTCATACTTTTTCATTCTCAATTTTCAGTATTTTCATTTCCCTGGATGAATTTTTATATTCATTCATGTTTTTATAAATAATTTTATATCTATTAATCATAATTAGTTTTTTTTTAAGGCATTGGTTCCTTATTTTTTCTTTTCTTGGTTTAAATTTAACACGAATTAATCTATATCATTATGTTAATCATCACTTTTAACTTATCTCTTTTAAAGCTTTTTTTTTTTTAAGTATTGGGTATACATTCTATTAATTATTTTTGTAAACAGGATAAAATCTTTTAAAATATTTTACTATATATCAATTCTTGTTAATTCTATAATGCTTTACATGTGTGTTAAAAAATCTCAATTTTAGCAGTCGAACCACGTAAAACATTCACAATTCAAAATTTAGTGAATTTATAGAAAAGCAAGGTTTTGAAGGTCTCCGGTCGCATCATAAGATGCTAACAGCAGTTTTGTTCGAATTCCTCGATTTCATATTTGATTGTTTGTTCTGTTTTTTTTTTTTTTTTTTTTTTTTTTGTCTAATTTATCTTCATCTTATATAAACTAAAATAACTTGTTTACAGTTTTTGTGACACTTCGTTAATATCTCAAAAAATAAATAAATAAATAAATAAATAAATAAATAAATAAATAAATAAATAAATAAATAAATAAATAAATAAATGAAAACGATACGAAACAAAACAAAACCGGATGAATTTTGTTTCATTGTATGTTGCTCTAATTTCTGGTAAATCGATCTTTTATACTTTCGCATAAAAATGTCAAGTTTTAAGGGAAAAATTGCCGCAGATAAAATAATTTTTCTTCACATTTCAGTATCAAAATGAGTAATGCAGACTATGTATGGTTAATTCAAGAGCTCAGAATAGAAAATATTTACGATGTGCTATCAGTTCAAGTTTTGAGAGCTGAATTAGTAAGTTTTCTTAAAAGTTGAAATTTCTAGAATTTTTTCTAATACGAGTTCACTCTTTTGGAGAGATGATATTTTTATTAAGGGTGACTTGAAGTGGCTAGCGTGATCCATGTGCTTTTCAAGAAATTACATTATTTTTACTATTTGAATACTTATATATAGGGCTCTCGCACCCATTTTTGGGACAACCTTTGAAATTGGGATAATAGCGGCATATTCTCAAAAATTGGGAAAAATATAAAAAAGATTTGGATGCTTTTTCGCTTGAAATTTAGCATTTTCCCTCGTTTTTTAAGAAATGTCCATGACGTTTCAAACTGGGAAAAATTGGTCAGCAAATTGGGAAAAAAAGATACTATGGGGCCGAATATCGGTCCCAAATCAGGCCGATCGAGAACCCTGATATATGATGAGAAGTGTATAAGGGGCGGATCTTGGCATGGGAGATCATCTATAGTAAGTCGAGTAATTTACACACACAAAAGTTTCTGGAGTAAAATTCTAATTTCTCACAAAACAACATGCATGTATGTATTATTCTTTTACGTGCAAGAAAATGTATAGATCTTTTATGCCCCCGTCTAAAGCAAAGCAAGATCTTTTTCAGTTGTCTTCATTTTAGACAATGAGTTCATTTTATATAATGAATATTTCATAATCTTCTTCGGGCCATTCCTATTTCTCTCGGGTGTCAGGGCAATGACTCCAAGGTGAAGTTGACAGAAATAATATGTCGTAATCTTAAATAATAGCGTCTTTCTGGATAATTTCATTTATTATCAAACATCTACCATTGTGACTTTCTTATTTCTATAATAAATGAAAATATTCAGAAAGACAATAGATGGAATTAAAAACATAAACACTTTTTTTTTAATGCACATATATGTGGTGATGCGTTTTTAAGTTGCTATCAACTTTTTTTTTAAGTTGTTATCAAATTCAAATAGGGACAAAAGCGGATCTAAAAGGGGAGTTATTATAGGGAATCACATGGACTTTGACAAAAATCTGTAATTTTTTTAATTTTCCCGTTTCTATGTTTATCATTTTTTTCATAATTATAAGCTGGACACCCCCCCCCCCACCACACCACACCTAAAGAAAATGGACTCCCCTGAATACAATTTCTGGATCCGCCTCTATGGGGACAATTTTATTAATATCTACATCCTTTTTACATTCATATGTTTCATAGATAGTACAGAATATTCCCATACCGAAATATTTTATGAAAAAATTCATTCCTCTTCGATTCCAGCCTTCCTTGGAGTTTCTTGTCCGCTAGCCACTCGAACCAAAATACAATTTCAAGAGCAAAGTATTATATGATTTTCGGTCTTTTAAGCTAAAAAATTCAACTCGATTCGTGTCGAAATTGCACATAATTTGCCTTCGATGCCACAAAACGTGTTGTGACAATTTTGAAAAGAAAAAATAACTTT
The DNA here is from genome assembly GCA_033119305.1 of Pinctada imbricata. Lineage (NCBI taxonomy): Eukaryota > Metazoa > Mollusca > Bivalvia > Pterioida > Pteriidae > Pinctada > Pinctada imbricata. Next base: position 41,341,333 of record VSWD01000012.1, on the reverse strand, counting down.
TTTACTCATATAAGTTTATGAACATGTTAAGAGGAAACAGCTAGGAGATTCGCTCTGACTTGCATCCCCTTTAACCTTAGAGTGATCAAAATGTGCTTTTTCCCCATTCTTGCCAAACGTTTTCTTGCATCCTCATTGTCGGCCTTATTAAAAATAAGCTGCTGTTCGCTAGCGGAAGAAAGACAACTCAATTTGCCAACGTAATTTTTCACGTACTAGTGGATATTCTAAGTAGTATATCATTATATCTATTTTATAAATCTCTATCTTTTTATGCTATTCATAAAACATACTTATATGCACTTATTTCATAATCAATATGAAATTTCAGTAACTTCTGAAACTTCAAAATAGACTAGGAGGTGTTTAAAATTTAATTGTTATTATTTCTAAATTTCAAGGTCGCTATCACAAGAACTTTCTCATATAAATAGTCTGAATTTGCAAAAGAAAAACTACTGACTTCTCGCAATTATTATTTTTAAAATTCAAACGCACGTTACGTCACAATACCGTCGAATTTCATTGGTTGTTCGCTCCTTAAAACGAGAACAATCTCGCCGTTACTTAACGCAGCTAACGTCACATTTTGCGTTACATTCGCATTGATAGATGATGCATTAAAATTGGAATTATTGAAAAAAAAATTTCGGCCTGTAAAATTATGCTAATTCAACGTTGCAAACATCAGTTTTTCTGCTCCACTAAAAGGAAGAAGTTGAAAAGCCTTTTTAATAACTGAATCTAATTTTCAGCTTTATTATTTTCTGTGATGAATCCATGACAACTAAGTAAAATTGCAGCATTTATGAGATTCGGGTAGGTGTAGTATATACGTCAAATTCCCATGAAAGGATATACGTTGGTAATAAATAATCCTTTTTTTTTATGAATATTCCTCACCTTTTCCATTCTAAAACAATATTAAATTCCACTGTCTCAAAATAATACTCCATCGTGAAAATGAACAACCGAATCTCAGCGATTTTTTTCTACTTTTTTTTCTAAATTCATTAATTTTTCCTCATCCAAAAAAAGAATAAATTTCAGCAAATAAAAACAAAACTACAATCCTTTCCCGTCACTACAGAATTTTGTTATGACGGGGTTAGGGTATAGGATTAATAACTTTATTAATTATCATGAGTGTAACTTTTGCACATTGGACATGGGGTGATTTGTTTCAAGTTTCAGCGTTCGTTATAAAGTACAGACTAGACGAGACCTTAATCTCCCTGATCTATTGGACCTGTGCACGTCACCTATGGTCTCAACGAGCGCCCTCTGTCCCTTAATTAAAGGCAACAAAGAACAAATAGTCGTAATTTTCCGCCAGGAACGCCATGATGGTGAAATGTACAAGTGGTATATTTTTTCCCTTATTTTCGAATCTTCGATTTATTTGATTGGCACGACATTTTCGTACGCAGACGATTTGATGAATTTCATATCATGTTATCAGTTACATTGAACTCGGATAAGCGGAGGTCCAGACGGCTAGACTATCAAAGGGAGGCAATCCTGAGCAACGAAATAATGAAAAAAAAAATAAATACATTGATTAATTAATTTAATTAATTTTTTAATAACCATTGACTGTTAAGCATCATAAAACCTCAGATGTATTCAGAGTTTGAATAATCATTCTTAATATAAATCAGTCCATTTATTTATTTGTTTATTTCTTCTCAAGTTTCTTTTCTTTTAAAAATAGTATATCACCTTTTGAAAGCAGCTGTCAAATCGTTGGCAATACAAAAAACAAACGAACAAACAACAACAAATCTTCCACATAAGAAAATTAAAATCGCCCCAAATAAAGCCTGTTTGTGTGAAACACGAATGCCCCCGGTGGCATCTTTGTTAGTATAAACACAATTTTCTGTTAAGTATCGTATGTGAAAGGTCACTAGGTTAAGAAATGTTGGTATCAATGAAGAAATCTTGTGACATGGAATACACATGTGAAATATGAAAACCCAATCACTTACCATTCAAAAGTTAAGCCCAATGTTAGAGTTTTTTTAAAAGTAGGTCTAAGGTCAAGGTCACGAGGTAAAAAAATTTTGGTATCAATGGAAAGGTCTTGTCACAAGGAATACACATGGGAAATATGAAAGCCCTATAACTCACCATTCAAAAGGTATGCCCATTGTTAAAGTTTTTCGGACAAACAGACTAACAGAAGGACGGGCCAAAAACTATATGCCCCCGAATCCTTGATTCCGGGGGCATAAAAAACTTGATAGGCTTGAACGAATGAAAAAATATCCCATGAAGATTCAGTACAAAATACAAAAGCGCTGAAGAAAGATAACAACGGTTGACGGACTGGGTCGTTTTATGAATTCGGTCAGGTATGAAAGTCACTAGGGTAGGCATGTTTCCACATAAATCATCAACCAGAAATACTTGTATCTCCTGATTTGGTGAAAATTCAAAGGCACGTATGAAATACGACGAAGCAAAACTTATATAGGATTTTGTAAATTTAGAGGTCTAATTTTAGATTTAAGAGGCATTGATAATCGATAGTAAATTTGGCATTGTTCTTCTATGATTTTTTCATATTCAAACACGTTCATGACGTAAAAACGAGATCGGGGAAACCGTAAGGAGGATGGGGTTTTGAGAAAGGGAAACCTGGAAGGGAGGGGTAGTAATATAGATAGAAATGGTCTGCGGTCAGACCAAACTCAACCAAATTCAGTGTAAAATTCTATTGTAGAGGACTAGTTCAGTTCTGAACTGAACTGAACTAGGGGATTATATATGCAGTTCGCAACGTCCACATTATTTAAATTTTTTTTTTAACAAACAGCTTAGTCACAAACCTTTTCCTCAGCACAAACCCTTTTCTCTAGAAGTCTATATATGTAAAAGGGTTTGTGCAGAGAAATTTCATACAATAGTCACTTGGAGCGAGGGATTTTCTCTCGATTCTAGTGGAGATATTACAAATTAACCCACAGACGAATCGCGTACATTAGCAGAATGCAACGTTGTTTATAAAAGGTTTCTTTCTAGATAAATAAAGACATCAATCTAAGCTGCGTGTATATAAACATGCATGGCATCGAGAATTACCCTTTTCAATATAAAGCCCCTGTCACACTGTGGCGAATTGGAGTAACGAGTTTTGTACGAGTGCTGGCGAGTTATAACTCGCCGAAATTTCCCCGAGTTAGTCTTGATTTTTTGTCATTACGACATGAGCTCGACATTTGCACGAGATCTCTACGAGAACAGTACGACACTTGGCGACACTCTACGATTTGTACACGACATCTTCTCGACAAACGAAGACTTTAGTACGAGAAGATACGAGTTAAGTACGAGTTTCGAACGAGTTTATACGACATTTGGCGACATGCCTACGACTTAAGCACGAGATAAGTACGAGTTATGACGAGCTGAGTACGAGAAGTGTACGAGTTATGTCAACACATTAGGAATTTGGTATATATTTGTGTTTTTAAAAGTCTGAAAGCCCTTGACAGGGATTGGTATTGTCATTATTGTAGCATTTCGATCGTCGACAAGATGTCTTCCTTTTGTATGATTGGCGTGTATCGACTCACATTTTCTTCCTCAAGACTGCTGAAAGCTTCAAGAAAATGTAAATAACACGATACATCTTCATTACTTAATTATCTTCTTCTGAACGGTGCAAACTCTGTTGAAAAAATATATTCTACAATCACAGAAAGGATCTATTAGTAAAAATAACGAATCTGAGTGCCCAAGAAGGGTGCATATTCAAAATGGTTATATTCAAGAGCCGATTATGGACTCTCTATCATTGCTATACAATGAAAGTGAAAACATTTATGCATGTTGCAGGGGAAGACTGGATTTAAGTACTCAACTCGGCAGAACTCGAGAAAATGTCGAGACAGTGTCGAGCAGAACTCGTACAAAGTCGTGCAGATGTCGAGAAGAGGTCGGTACAACTCGCATAATGTCGTGCAGACATCGTACTCATGTCGTTTTAACTCGTATATAAACTCGGCCCTTCTCGCACGAGTTTGATTCATGGCGAGAAGCGACGAGAAGTGGAGACATGCACACGATGCCTGTACGAGTTTATGCGACATCTGTTCGACCTATGTTCGACATCTCTTCGACATGCGCACGACATGAAAACTCGCACGACAATTTTAAACCGTTTAAAATTCTCGCCGCCTCACGCCGAGTTCTGGCGACATGAGGCGACATTTGAAGACATCTGTACGAGTTCCATGCGACAAATGACGAGTTGTGGCGAGTTGTAACTCGCCACAACTCGTAGCTCAAACTCGCGACAGTGTGACAGGGGCTTAAGGGCGAACTATAGTCAATTACTACTTGCATTTCGAAATAAACCTAGATTGCCTTAGTCTAGGGGAAAAAAAAGATAAATAGGAATATCACCTACAAATAATACCTCTAGCTTCACTCTGCATTTCATTCACATTTTGTGCAATAAATAAATAAATAAATAAATAAATAAATAAAAAGATGTCATTGTAGAAAAGTAAGATAAAGTACGCGCCTCCTCAAGAATACCCGATATATTGCACGTCATAACACTACATATATATATTCAGAGCGTTCTAAATTTTCAACTGACGCCGTAAAAAAATCAATTTCTATATCAAATTCATGTTGAAATTATACACCAATGATTTCAATAGAAAGCTTAAAAATTGGAAAATTTCTAAAATACTTGTTTTTTACGAACTCCAATTAAAGTCAAAAACTTTTTTTTTATAAACTTACCTATGAAAATATCGATTTCATCAAAATCATCAGAATTCTCCACCATGTCCGAATTCAAGAAAGGGGAATCCCCCGACTCAGGTATAGAACTCAAGGGAGATAAATCTATCCCAAGACAATTTAAAAGTATAACCTCCATGCTCGTGTCTTTAGACATTTATAAAAACTTATTCTTCGACGGATTTGAGTTTAAAAAATCTTGCTGTTTACAAGTTGTCAAGATGAATTTTCACCTGAATTTCCTGTTCTCGACCAATTCGCACTGAACAGTCTAATGTGTGCATGAACATGTTTCAGTTTCTGAACTGGGAGTTAGGACTATTTAATTTTGGTAGCTGTCGATCTGTGCGACCGGGTAAGGGAAATTTACGATTGGTGAATGACCATGTAAAATCAATTGAAATTTTGTATTAGTATGATCTTTCGAGTCCAAGACTCAAAGATATACAAAACAGACATCATGCGCAAAGTTTAGAAACATTAAAAAGGACATTAGAGATATTTTAATGAATTTGTTATTTTTCTTAACATTCCCATATTGTAGAAATGCATTTATCTATGCCTTTCAATTCAATTGTTTTAGACCAATATGAAGATATTAATTGCGATGACAATAGATAATTGAGCATTTTGAAAATTACCATGAATTACACTATAATTATTATGTACAATCTTTTTTGTATGCTGCTGCTTCGTGATTATGACGAACCACAGATAATCACGAGAATTTCCGATGCTAGCCGAAGTGGTCTATGGTCACTTCGTACCATAACCAACTCGTACCTTGGTCACTTCGTACCCAAAATTTACCAACTCGTACCATAACCATTTCGTACCATGACCAACTCGTACCAAAATAAAAAGTCATTTCGTACCCATTGCGAATTCATGGGTACAACTCGTACCCAATTTTATTCCAACTCGTACCATAACATACTCGTACCAAAACCAACTCGTACCACACAGAATATCGTACCCATTGACATTAACTCGTACCATAACCAACTCGTACCCAATTTTATTTCAACTCGTTCCACTACATACATGTACTAGTACGATAACCAACTCGTACCACGCATATCCTCGTACCCATTGGCATTAATATGATAACCAACTCGACTCACCTAGAATCTCGTACCCATTAACATTTAGGGAGCAACCATTTTATTTCTATGGGGGGGGGGGGGGGGGGCAGGAAGACTTTTGCCAGCCGGAAAATTTTTTCGGCCATTTTAAAAGCCGGAAAAATTTTTTCGCCGGCCCTTCGGGCCGGATTATTTTTTTTTGTAATTTTCCAATGTTGAAAATTACCCTAAAGTTTAAATAATTCAGCTTGATTTTTCGGCCATATTAAACATCAAACACACAATGAGTTCATCTCTTGCCAGCAGATCACTTCATTTTAATTTCTTGAATGGCATATGGTGCCTATAATCTGTTTACTAATGCCCTGTTCACACGAGTGCGCATTAAATCTAATTCGCATTAGATTTGATGCGCTTTATTCTAATGCGAATTAGATTCGCATTGCGTTCACACGACACATTCTAATGCGCATTAGATTTTGGTACACGTATACTTTAGATAGTAAAAGGGTCGAATGCATGCCTTTATATGTTGTTTTGCTCATAATAATTTACCTCTTCGTAAGTTGGGCTTATGCATGCATTGCATGACGTCATTGTGAGATAAAATGACGTCATAATATAATGTTACTCTACGTAAGTTAAGAGACGCAGTACCGTTACTTAGAGGGTTCATTGTGAATGAAATCAAGTATTTTTACCTCTTATTCTATGTTTCGAGGTCCAAGGGCGATTAAAAGTGCCCAGTTATAATGGAAATGTACTGTAGAATTCTAGTAAATCATGTACGCATGCGCCAGATTTAATGCGAATTAGATTCGCTTTGCGTTCACACGGCAAAATCTAATGCGCATTAAATCTAATGCGAATTAAAGTAATGCGCATTAGATTCCTCGTGTGAACGCAGCTAAAATCTAATGCGCATTAAATTCGATTTAATGCGCATTAAACCCGTCGTGTAAACAGGGCATAAAATGATACTTAACGGAGACAGGCTATATGGTGCTAATGACTTTTGAATTTGATTTATTCATTCCAAATTGCGTAAAGTTTGTTCCATTTTTTATACTTTGTTTATGATACACAAAAAAGTGTTTACTGGGCAGTTGAAAGGTCGGAAGAGAGGGGTGAGGGGCAATTTCATGATCCGGAAAATTTTTTTCCCTAAAATTTTGATCCGGAAATTTTTTTTTTGCAAAGTCTTCCTGCCCCCCATAAAAATCAAATGGTTGCTCCCTTACTCGAATCATAACCAACTCGTACCACACATAATCTCGTACCCATTGACATGAACTCTTATCAAAGACAACTCGAATCACCCAGAATCTCGTACCCATTTACATTTACTCGAATCATAGCCAACTCGAATCACCCATCGATGTAGCGTATATATACAACATCTTTTGAATAACCTATGAATTATTAGTTGAACTCTTTACAATGTATGATAAGTTTGCACTAATGCGGATTATATAATCGAAACTCACATGTCTGGTGACGCTTAATCAATAAAAATTAATGCATAAATTTGTCAAGGTCCGAAAAAAGTTATTTCAGGTACGAGTTTACAGAGTACAATTTTACTGAGTACCATGGTACGAGTTGGTAGGGGTGGGAATTTATGCATGGTACGAGTTTATGGTACGAGTATTGTTACCATGGTACGAGTTTATGGTACGAGTATTGGTACCATGGTACGAGTTTATGGATGGCACAAATTTATGCATGGTACGAGTTTATGGTACGAGTATTGGTACCATGGTACGAGTTGGTAATGGTACGAGTTTATGTATGGTACGAGTTAGTAAAATTTATGGTACGAGTTGGTCATGGTACGAAATGGTTTTGGTACGAGTTGGTAGTAAGGTATGGTACGAAGTGGCAGGTACGAGTTGGTTATGGTACGAATTGACCATACCCCGCCGAAGTCAGGTTCACGTGAGGCAAGTTTCGTCTGCGTAGAAGGACGAAATGTAACCGACAATTGTCGATCGCCTGGAGTATTTCGAATCCTATCATGCGTAATCGATCGTCGTCAAAAGAGATATATTTATGCGTGGGTTTTTTCAACATCACAATTATTTGTTACCTTGTATTTGTTTTGTCTTTTGTTTTCTGTCAGTATTTTCCAATTCTAAAGGAAAGCTTGTCACTCATATGAATATTGAATGGCCAGAAAATTTTATCTGTAACAATAGACCTAATCTAGACAACCCCTCCAAGGAAAAAAGAAACCTTCGATATCTTTGCATTTTTGTACCAATTTTCTTTAAATTCGCGATATATCAAATTTTTTTTTTATTTCATGTCATCAATCTATCATCTCCTATTTGAACTATTTGTACGAAATCCTATCCAATCAAAAAGTGTTCCCTTTACACCTTCCTCATAACAAATACTTAAAATATTGTACGATAAACAAATATATTTTTCCCACGGCATCGCTCGTGCCGATTCTTAACCGCATTGGGGGATTCCGACTCGTGATCAATCTAATTATAGGTACTTGGAGGAACTCCGTTTACGCTAAATACTTGAAAAATTCATTACCTAGGGTTCAAATATAAAATTGTTTCCTCCGAAAAATTGACCCTTGATCCGTGGAACCGACTCTTTGATGAAACGGTTAGGGGTACGGAAACGCACGGCTCGTGTAATACAAACGTTCCTTGATCATTTCATGGTCGTGTTATACCTTTTTCCAAGGTCCTACGTGACAAATGAGCCCCAGATTATTAGACGTAATTTTCGCACATGCGCTCTCAATTTGAAAATACTTTCCTTTAACCGATTTCGATTAATGTAAGTCATTTCTTTTGTGATTATGAGGAAATTTGATGAAAAAAAACCACAAAAACGCATTTTCATGTTTAGTTTCCAATGAAAATATTATGAAATTCAGATTCTCGAAACTGCACGCCTTAATATAACTCTGTAAAATGCCAATAAAGATTCGAGATTAAACTACAGTTTAGAGAATTCACTCACAAGAAGCAAAGAGATGATGATGCATTCGATAATAATTATGTGATATTAATTATGTAATAGTAGTAATTAATCCATATATGCTTTAGGAAATATTTATGTTTCCACGAAGAAATTTTTGCAAGAGGTACATAGCCAGAAGTGTACTCAGAAAGAAACTATCAAAACTATTTCTTAAGCTACACAATGATCATTATCTTCTTCAAATACACCGTCATAAATGGAAGAAATACACAATCTAATAATTATAAATCATTCTAATACAGATGACATCAACTGTCCATAAAGACCCCCCCCCCTCCAAAAAAAAAAACCCCAAAAAACAAAAAGACAAACTCTGACCATTTTCGGGAAAGTAAGATCCATAAAGTTTCGAGAAAGAAAATATGTTAATCGCATAATATTCATTACGCATTCATTAAGTTTTCAGAAAGATACCATGATAAATATTTCTAGAGAGACAAGAGCATAGCTGTCCCTAGAAAGACATCATAGCTGTCCCCAGAAAGACACCATAGCTGTCCCCAGAAAGACATCATAGCTGTCCCCAGAAAGACATCATAAATGTCCTCAGAAAGACATCATAGCTGTCCCCAGAAAGACATCATAGCTGTCCCCAGAAAGACATCATAAATGTCCTCAGAAAGACATCATAGCTGTCCCCAGAAAGACATCATAGCTGTCACCAGAAAGTCATCATAGCTGTCCCCAGAAAGACACCATAAATATGTCCAGAAAAGACATCATAAATGTATCCATAAAAGACATCATAAATGTGTTCAGAAAGACAAAATGTTTCTAAAAAATTCAAAAGAAATGTTCTAGAAAGACAATGGTATCAATGTTTCTAAAATGATAATAATATAGATTAACCAGAAGTCTCTGACGAGACTGTAGCTCTCCTGGTTGTTTTTTCTAAAACATCAATTTCCTTTCTTTCTTTTTTAAACCAAGACCAAAGGGAGCAGGCGCTCTAACAAATTATAAGTAGCATGACAAAACTACATATCCATAATACTGCAACTATAATAGCACTCATATAATTCATAATATCTGAGATAAAGTATTTCTAAAAAGAATGTCACACCCATTTTCCAAGATCCTAGGGGCCAAGGGCTGCTAGCTCAAATGAACTATCAATGACACATCAAGACTACAGATCCATAATATTGGATAAAGAATTAACTCCCCATCATTAATAGCTTTAAACGAGTTGAGAGCCAACTATATAGGAAAAATTACCACACCCATTTTCAAAGACCCTGGGGGTATAGGGCTAAAACAAAATATCAGGTGCACAGCTATGCCACAGACCAATCATTGAAAAAAGAATTAATTCTACATCATTTATAGTGTCAGAGGAAGCACAAGATTACATTAACTTATATAGGAGAAAATGACCACACCCATTTCTGAGACCCTAAGGGTCAGGGGCTAAAACATAATATCAGGTGCACAACTAGACCAAAGACCCATCATATTGCAATAAGAATTTAGTCTCCATCATTAATAGTGTCAGAGGAGTTGTGAGCACAAGATTATATAGAGTTATATAGGAGAAAATGACCACACCCATTTCTATGACCCTGGGGGTCAATGGCTCAAACTAAATATCAGCACAACCAGACCACAGACCCATCATATTGCAAAAAGAATCAAGTCTCCATCATTTATAGTGTCAGAGGAGTTGCGAGCACAAGATTATATAGAGTTATATAGGAGAATATAACCACACCCATTTCTAAGACCCTGGGGGTCAGGGGCTCAAACATAATATCAGGTGCACAACTAGACTACAGACCCATCATATTGCAAAGAGAATCAAGTCTCCATCATTTATAGTGTCAGAGGAGTTGCAAGCACAAGATTACATAGAGTTGTATAGGAGAAAATGACCACACCCATTTCTAAGACCCTGGGGGTCAGGGGCTCAAACAAAATATATCAGGTGCACAACCAGACCACAGATCCATCACATTGCAAAAAAAATTAAGTCTCCATCATTTATAGTGTCAGAGGAGTTGCGAATACAAGATTATATAGAGTTATATAGGAGAAAATGACCACACCCATTTCTGAGACCCTAAGGGTCAGGGGCTAAAACATAATATCAGGTGCACAACTAGACCAGAGACCCATCATATTTAAAAAAAGAATTAAGTCTCCATCATTTATAGTGTCAGAGGAGTTGTGAGCACAAGATTACATACAGTTATATAGGAGAAAATGACCACACCCATTTCTAAGATACTGGGGGTCAGGGGCTCAAACAAAATATCGGGTGCACAACAAGACCACAGACCCATCATATTGCAAAAAGATTTAAGTCTCCATCATTTATAGTGTCAAGAGAATTGCGAACACAAGGTTTCATATAGTTATATAGGAGAAAATGACCACACCCATTTCTAAGACCCTGGGGATCAGGGGCTCAAACAAAATATCAGGTGCACAACAAGACCAGAGACCCATCATATTGCAAAAAGAATTAAGTCTCCATCATTTATAGTGTCAGAGGAGTTGTCCTGACAAGATTACATAGAATTTAATGACCACGCCCATTTTATAAGACCCTGGGGGTCAGGGACTGAAACTAAATGTCAGGTGCACAACTAGACCATGGACCAAGTAAAATTCAAAAAGAATTAACTTTCTATCTTTAATAGTTTCAGAGGAGTTGTCCGGACAAGATTACATAGAACTTAATGACCACGCCCATTTTCTAAGACCCTGGGGGTCAGGGACTGAAACTAAATGTCAGGTGCACAACTAGACCATAGTCCAAGTAAAATGCAAAAAGAATTAACTTTCTATCTCTAACAGTTTCAGAGGAGTTGTCCGGACAAGAATTGTTTACGGACAGACGGACAGACGGACGGACGCCGGACGAAGGGTGATCGCATAAGCTCGACTGGTCTGAGACCAGTAGAGCTAAAAACAACATAAATATTTTAGAAATAAAACATAAATGTTCTAGGGAGACAATAAATATAGCTGATTCAAGATAGACAGAGTAAATGTTCTTGAAATGACAACAATATACATGTTTCCAGAAAGATAACATAAATGTTTCTACAAAGACAATAAATTATCGCATAAATATTTCAATACAGAAAACAACAAACATGTTTCCAAAGAGAAAACAACATAAATCTCTCCACAAAGACAACAACAAGCATGTTTCAAGAAAGACGACAACATACATGCTTCAAGAACAGCAAGAAAACAACATTTCTTTTTGGTTTTCAGAGAATAAACAATAGCTATCATGTTACTAGAGAGACAACAACCAGAATATTTCCTGGGAGAAAGCAGAAAAAAGTTTGTTTTTTTTTTTCAGAGGGACAACAACATCCATTTTTCCAGAAAAACAACAACATTTAAGTTTCAGAGAGGCAACAACATATGTTTCCAGAGAGAGAAAAAACAACCTATTAAATATTTCCCAAGAGAAAACAACAGAAGTGTTTTAGAGATACAACAACAGCCAGGTTGCGGGAAAGAAAGCAACATTTATTATCAAATTTCCAAAGAGACAGACACTTAAATATTTTCTTACAGATAAAATTTTTAGTGTTTTCAGAGAGACAACAAAATAAATGTTTCCAGAAAAACAACTAAATTCATGTTTTATGACAGACAATAACACAAACTATTTAGGACAGACAACAATATATATGCTTTCAATGAGAAGACAACATAAATAATTCCAGAAAAATAACATAAATGTTTCTAGAAAGACGACAGCATTAATTTTTCCCAAAAAAAGACAACATACCAATAACTTTTACTAGGGAGACAACAACATTAATGCTCAAGAAAGATAATACAAATGATTCCAGAAAGTCGACACATATGTTAAGGTAATTGTTTCCTGATGGATGACATTATATATGAAGAATGACAACATAAACGTTTCCAAGGAGATAATCACACGTTTTCAAAAAAGACAGCTTTTAAAAAAATATTTCCAGATATACATCAATTTACATCTTTCTAGAAAGACATTTAATATATTTTTTTCTGGAAAGACACCACCAACATTTTTGTGTTGAGAAACGTTTGCACGTCTTATTGAAATAAACGGTTTTGAAAAATTGAAATACAAAAAAAAATTTAAAAAAAAAAGGAAAATCGTAACGCCGTGACAATATCCAGGACTTAATTGCACTTGAGATTATCATAATATATAATTCATATCTACGGAAAGTAATTTTTACAACGTTGTAATTGTAAGTAGGTGATAGTAATCTAATACTTCAATGATCTATATCCTTTCTCACGCTCTGGACAAGGCACCTTTCATAGAAAGAGGATTTTTTCTGCTCGGTTTTTCTTTTCTGCTCGGTTTTTCTTTGCTTTCATGGGAATTGGGTGTATTATTATTATTTTTTACATAGTTTTTTTTTCTCATTTAGTCATAGTAACGAGATATTTTGTTTTACGTATAATACGTCCGCGGATGGGTATCTCATAGGAAATTCGCACAGAAAAAAACACACACACGCACAAACGCGCATATTCCTGCCAAAAATACCATAAATTCCATTTGAAATCAACAATCATCTCAATATCTTGAATTCAATACAATGCCTATACTATCATCAATATCATGATATCATAACGATTTTTTTTTAAATTGAATTCAAATTATTCAGGGTACTTGAAGACAGACTTTTAGTCTCCCTTTCTGAATTCATATTGAAAGTTTGTTTTGTTTTCTTCCATACCTGACAGGAAGGTATCTTTCAGTAAAAGTTCCGGACGTAAAACGAATTATTATATAATTGCTTTCGTGGCCTTATTGCGAAAAGTATTGATCAAGATATTATTTGTTCGCACAATACTCTTCTTATTTAATTTTGGTCTTTACTACTAGAAACTTTACTTTTGTTTGCGTATTTCTTTAATCTAAAACAAAATTAATAATTTCAAAATATTTTGACCAGAATTCTTTCAATTTTTTTCGCAACTACTTGAAAATCTCATTTGTATCTCTTACCGCATACGAGGAGGGTGTTTATATAGGATGGGAAAATTACAAATCATTAAGTACTTTAAAATACTTATACCATTCAGTACCAATTGGACACTCTCCTATATTCTTGCTATACCACTAATCCATTTCACGATTTAGAGTGCTCTTAGTGAAAAGTATTAGTGAAAACGCCGTATAATATCTTATCCAATTACATTCCATAAGTACCTTTAAAATAGTCATTTTCGGAAATAATTGTCTCCTTTTACTTTCTTTCTTGAAAAATAATTTACATTCTTGAGGAAAACTTAACAATCAAGAAGATTTTCTGGTACCGGAATATTTTGATAAAAGTGGATTTTTTTTTATTCCTTCATCATATTTTCTTACAACAATATTTTCTACAGCCTTTTCAGTAATTTTTTTCAAAGAAATTCCACTCTTTTTATCTTTTTTCAATATTTCTTCTTCTTTTTTTGAGTGGGGAAAAAGGTGGGGTTAAATATCTATCTTTGCTTTCGTTTTAATTTTGTATGTCATTTTTAATTTTTAACTTCATTTATTTTACAAAGTTGACAAAGTTACAAACTTATATTATGTCTCATGTTGGCGGAGATATTGGCGTGAGGGGGTTCTTGGAGCAGGAGGAAACCGGAGTATCCGGGGGAAACCTCCTAGGACTGAGTGAGCGACCGACATACCCTCCCATATAAGACCTCTTTGCCATATCTGGGATTCGATCCCGGGATCTTAAAAGAAGTAAGAAGCGATCGAGTGCGCTACCACTGCGCTAACCCGTTAGTATGTCAATCCTTTTAAATTTTATTTTTTGATTGTATATAACTTTGCTTTGTTTTCTTTTGTAATTTCACCAAGTGCCGATTGGCTAAAAGCATCGCATGGTCATTTTCTACGTAACTGAATTATAAGAACTTGTCACTGACGATACTGATAGAGACGTCCGAAGAGTGAGATAAAATGACGTCATAGTATGATGTTACTCTACGTAAGTTAAGAGACGCAGTACAGTTAATTAGAGGGTTCATTGTGAATAAAATCAAGTATTTTTACCACTTATTCTATGTTTCGATGTCCAAGGGTGATTAAAAGGGCCCAGTTATGATGGAAATGTACTGTAGAATTCTAGTAAATCATATACGCATGCGCCAGATTTAATGCGAATTAGATTCGCTTTGCGTTCACACGACAAAATCTAATGCGCATTAAATCTAATGCGAATTAAACTAATGCGCATTAGATTCCTCGTGTGACCGCAGCTAAAATCTAATGCGCATTAAATTCGATTTAATGCGCATTAAACCCGTCGTGTAAACAGGGCATTAATCTCCAATGTGCAATTTAATTCTTTTTTTTTTCTAAAACTGCGTACATGGTGGTGTTTAAGCAAACACGAGGACATAAGCATAACTGACTGCACCAGGGATCGATAAGCATCCCCAGTGAAGAATGATTCCATAATCATAGAAGACACAAATTAATATACGTAAATCAAAATTCTTGCAATATGATTGTTACCGCAAACATATTCGAAATGGTCAATGAAGTTGGTACTGATTCGGAAGTAAGAACAAATTATAATGAAATCAAATAAATAAATAAATACATTTGTAAATAAATAAATAAATAAATAAATAAATAAATAAATAAATAAATAAATAAACTGTATTCCCTGACATGGTATCATCGATCTATGTGACAACGCCTAAAACTCTTATTGAACATTTCGGAAATCGAAATGTTTCCTGCTTTACATCGATTCGTAACTTAGTACAATTCTGGTACAACATGATGTACTTAGAACTGCAATTATTATCTAGTTCACATACATTCTGCTGAAAGTATTTCCATCGCTCACAATTATTTAAAGAAATTGATAAATTCGAAACCATTATACATGTCATGTGAAAAACGTGCATGGCTGGAGTCGAACCCTAGTCAAAGTCCGCCAGACGCCGGAAACAGGGCAATCGCATAAGCTGGACTGGTCTTTGACCATGCAGTAGAGCTAAAAACGTGAATGGTTATAGCCGAACCCAAGTCAAATTTGTCCGTATCAATGACAGAATTCACACAAAAGTTTCACAGAATTCACATGAAACAAAACAACACAAATTCAAAACTAAACATTGAACAAAATTATCTAACCTTCAGATTTATCTACCCCCTCTTCCCTTGTCATGCACACGCCCCAAGTGTCGAAAATAATCAATGACATGTACCTTTGGAGTGAATAGTGCTCGCGTACAGTAGAAGTTCCAATTCTTTTAGAGTGACCTCCCCCTTATATTCCGGTTCCTCCCATTTGGGTTGCCACCAGCTCCTCTGATGTATGCTATGTCTTCTATAGTAACTTTGGTAATAATGTTGACTATGATGGTAGAGCATGTCCTGGTTAAAGCCATTATAACTAGACATTCTGGCTGCAGTTATTTCCCCTTCGCTTTCCTTTCTATAGTGTTCCCACAGTGTCTTGTTAAAGCTCAATCATCCTGCCTATATTTGCTTACAAGGATATGTATTTCCTGACCCGATTTTCGGATGGGACGAGACGATACCAAAACTTATGATCTATATTTCAATTAGTGTTTTCTTCAAATGACGTAAAATCTATAAATAGCAATACTAGATAAGGAAATTGAAGGGCCACTTGGAACTTAATTTTTTCAATTCATACGAGGACATTATAGTCCTATAAGCAATATACAATACTAAACACACACTGTTTCGACCAGCATAAACCATTACCTAAAGTAGAAAATGCTTACAAGCTAAAAGTTAAGATTAGCAAATCATTCATTTTGACACGTTTTCGCTTTTTTTTTCAAGGAAAATTTACATGAACTTTTTAGAAAATAGAGTATGTGTATGTAATTTCTTTTCTTTCCTTTACAGAATTCAGAAATCACGTGGAAGTCTTACGGTGGAGCTAGTTCTAAAAATCAAAAAAAAAAAAAAAAAAAATAGCACCTGGTCCAGTAGGTATCTCTCTAGTTATCTTCCTTTCTAGAAAATTGAGGAAAAAGAACCTTAATCTGACCTTGCTATTGGCAAAGATATATCTATTAGTTACCTTGAAAAGTAATTAAAACAATGATTTATCTGAACCACACAGTGCTTTCCCTTTGTTTTGGGGCCGAATTTCGGCCCCTTCCAAATGCCAAATTTCCTCTATTTTTCCCCAAAAAATGACTGTTAAATTCCCAAAGAAGAATTATGAAAAAAAATCACATGAGAAAAAAGACTCATAATCTGGAAGTCAGCACAAAATGTCTAATTTTCTAAGTGCATTTTAAAGATTATTATAATTCATCCCTTGTTCAGTTCAAGCAAATCAATGGATGAGCAGTGTTAATAAATGATACTTTAGGATTATAATATGGTGAGAATTTGTATAAATTTTTCCCAATTTCAGCAAAATGTCGCAAACTTTCCCAAATGGGACAGGCACAGGCATCTTCCCCAAAATAAAAAAAAAACCCTGCTACAGAACCTTTGTAAGTATCCATTTCACGATTTTTATAAGAGCATGTTAAACAATAAAGTCCGCGGGTAAGAACTAGTATCATTGACAATAGAGCTGAAGGTTACTGACATGGGTCAAGGTCAAAATGGTAGCCTAGGTTACAGGTTACATATATTCGTTTTATTTGAACAGACATCCAAATGTATCGCAACACTAGGAATAAATTTCAGAAGAGCTACCTAGTTTTCGTGTAAAAGTTTACAACTTAAACGCTTTTTTCGAAGTCGTTATCATGAAGGCATTTGACTTTCTAATACGAAATTCATTTACGAGAAACGTGACATGTGAGATTTCCTATAAAGTATAAGTACCGTTCGAAATGTATCAATGTACACATGGGTGTCAATTTCAAGGGAAACTTGCCAAGATTAGAAGGTAAACATTTTTGGTATCATCAGCAACAGATTGAGATATGAAAAGCATTACTTTTTCTATATTAAAATATGAAAGTACATTCATCGTAAAACTTTCGCACGGACGAGCGAACGATACAAGACAAACTGACGGACACATTTCCATTGATTTTTTTTTTAAATAATGTTGATTAATGTTTGTTCAAAAATCTATTCTAACCATTCTCTATATCTTTCATACTTGTTATAGCCGAAACTTTATGTGAAATTTTAATATGAAGGATCACCTTTCAATAAATCATTTTTGTTCAAATCGCATCTCTATATATTCAAATGATTCCAAAAGGATACTTCGATTTACAATGTGCAATGTAAATTTCTAATTTTGAAATTGAAAACATTCTGAGTAATTTCTTTATTTATGATTATAAATACTAGTAATCTGATATGAACTCGAAATTATTCAGAATAAAATTTTGAATGAAATCTTGACATAATTGAATGACCCAAAGGAAAAATCTAAAGGAATTCCAGAGATGACCACTTCCTTATTTCGTGCAAGAATATAAGAGCAGGTCAAGTAATTCCCTCTTGATTTGATGGCCATTGATACATGGTCAAGCAAAACAAAACTATTAAAATCTTAAACAAGCGGAATCAATCCTACTCATTCATTGAGATCAATTACAAGTTACATCATTTTAGAGATATATTGTCCCTC
Organism: Pinctada imbricata; assembly: GCA_033119305.1. Taxonomy (NCBI): domain Eukaryota; kingdom Metazoa; phylum Mollusca; class Bivalvia; order Pterioida; family Pteriidae; genus Pinctada; species Pinctada imbricata. The sequence continues at coordinate 41,322,906 of VSWD01000012.1, read as the reverse complement.
TTGAGATTGTGGTAAATGAAATACGTTATCATAAATCTAAAACTTGTTAAGCAAACTGACAGATTTGATTTCAAATCAGCAAAGTTGAAACTGTCGACACAGGTTTCGACCATGTCTAATATTGCTACTTCTGTATTCTTCGGTCAATTCAAATCAATGATACTGATATGACCGCATATTTAGGTCCCTGAAATCAAAGATTTGTGGGCATATAGTTTTTAGCCATCTGTTTGTCTGTCTGTATGTCCGTCGCAAAAACTTTAATATTGGGCATAACTTTTGAATGGTAAGTGATAGGGCTTCATATTTCACAAGTGTATTCCTTATGACAAGATTTTTCCATCGATACGAAAAAATTTTACCTTGTCATGGGCGGATCCAGGAATTTTTTTCAGGGGGGGGGGGTCCTAAAGTCCGAATTTTTTAAAGAGCAAACAAAAAAAAAAAAAAAAAAAAAAAAAAAAATACGCAAACGCAAGAAAATAAAGCTTTTGTTAGTTCTGTTTCTAATTATTAATAAAACAGGTAACTGGAGAGCATTGGCGAGCATAAAGCTTAAAATCTTGAATTTTCACATCATAGTACTTGATTATTGATTGTCTGAGTTTAATATGTAAATTCAACAAATGGCGAGCGATAGCGAGCCAGTGAATTTTTTTCGGAGGATTGGAATAAAATCCATGTCATTTTCAGTTACTTTTCGTTTCCTTATTGCACTTGTTTATTGACCTAGGTGTAATGTATATGTGTTGTATATAGGAAAGCGCAGTATCATTTGAAAATAACGTATATGTACGTAATAAATTCTGGCGAGCGGAAGCGAGCCTGAGAAAACTTTTGAAATGCTGACGGCAAAATATTAACAAAATGAAAGATTTCTAATACAAATTCATAATACATTTTTCAAATATTATGACAACAAAAGGGGAATTTGGACTTAATCTTATGAAATATGTATATTAATATTAATAAAAAATTTTTAAAATTATCTATGCTTCGAAAATTCCAGGGGGGGTCCGGACAACCCCCCCCCGACCCCCCCCCCCCCCCCCCTCTGGATTCGCGCTTGCTTGTGACCTTGACTTTGAGCTACTTTTCAAGAACTTTTACATTGGGCATAACTTTTGAATGGTATGATCGCATATTTATGCCCCTGAAATCAAAGATTTGGGGGCGTATAGTTTTTAGCCTGTCCATCTGTTTGTCTGTCCGTCGCAAAAACTTTAACATTGGGCATAATTTTTGAATGGTAAGTGATAGGGCATTCATATTTCACAAGTGTATTCCTTATGACAAGATTTTTCCATCGATACGAAAATTTTTGACCTCGTGACCTTGACTTTGAGCTACTTTTCAAGAACTTTTACATAGGGCATAACTTTTGAACGGTATGATCGCATATTTATGCCCCTGAAATCAAAGATTTGGGGGCATATAGTTTTTAGTCTGTCCATCTGTTTGTCTGTCTGTCCGTCGCAAAAACTTAAACATTGGGCATAACTTGTGAATGGTTAGTGATATAGATTTCATACATTACATGTGTATTCTTGTGACAAGACCTTTCCACTGATACCAAAATTTATTACCTCTTGACCTTGACCTTTGACCTACATTTCAAATACTTTAACATTGGGCATAACTTTTGAATGGTACATGATAGGGCTTTGATTTTTCACATGTGTATTTCTTGTCACAAGGTTTTTCCATTGATACAAATGTACCAACAATTTTTAACCTTGTATACCTGACCTTGACCTGTCGCCTACTTTTTAGAAAATTGTGTTTATACTACCCAAGATGCCACCAGGGGCATTTGTGTTTCACAAACACAGGTTTTATATTATTCATCATTCGGTGCCATATATTGAATAATTTTATGTCCCGATGTACAAGTTAAATGCGACAGATCGACTATTCAATGTGAAGAGTAGGTTTTTTTCCCTTTTCAGTTTAATTTACATGTTCAATTCGACTGAAATAAAATCTATAATTTACACTACACAGCAAAAGGATTTGATCATTTCAGTGAATGATATTGCTCAAATAACATGTGCAGTACTCTGCGATAAGTTTGACTAAAACCAACATATACAGTCAAGTAAATGCTTAGATGGCTTTGTAATAAGAATTAAGTATTCCTCGTGTGTAATTGACCCTTCCGATTGCGGGAAAAAATGCAAAATTTCGTGACGTCACAATGCTTTTACCATGTGTTTACCTCGGACAAACAAGCTTCGAACCTCGGTCAAACATCGAAATTGCATTGTGACGTCATGGAATTTCTCAAAATTTTCCCGCGTTCGGAAGGGTCAATTTCAGCAATATTTCACTTAGTTAAGGTAAAGCTTTCAATAAATAGGTCAATCATACACATGTAGGCCAAGGCCACAAGGATGGCACTATCATTTACAGAAAGATCTTAACAAAATAATTTATAAAACCTGTTTTTGTGAAACATGAATGCCCTCTCAGATTCTTTGTTAATATTAGACCATTTTCTGTTCAGTAGGTGAAAGGTCAAGGTCACGACATCAAAATGTTGGTATCAATGGAAAGGTTTCTTTACAAGGAATACACATGTGAAATGCCAAAGCCCTATCACTTACCATTCAAAAGTTATGCCCAACGTTAAAGTTTTTAGAAGTATGCATGTAAAATAACAAAATCCTACCACTAAGCATACCCGTACATCAATTTTCAGTCTCTGATTTTTCTAAACAAGAGCCCCAGGGAGCATACATGTGATGCTCACCTGATACCCATGTACACTCTTAACATACTGACATTGCATCATGATAGTGCCAGTGTCAGGATTTGAACCAAAATACCGGTAAATCATTATCAAATATTCATAAAAATTCCAAAAATAAAAATAGTTGCCAGAGTCACCTAATGCTCGACTGCATAGCATAATATCTCTCATGACAGCCAATTTATTTAAACTCCCTTTCTCAGGCAACAACATATATCTCATCATAAATCACTGAAGCAGAAAAAGTAGGTCAAGGTCAGATTTCAATAGTCAAACCCAAGATGCATCCAATATGCAAGTCTGGTGCATGTAGCACTTATAGTTAGCTCAATATTGCCAATTTAAAGCAAAATCACTGAAGCGGAAAAAGTAGGTCAAGGTCATATTTCAATAGTCTAACCCAAGATGCATCCAATATGCAAGTCTGGTGCATGTAGCACTTATACTTTTCTCAATATTGGCTTTTAAAGGGAAAATAATTCAAGCGGAAAAAGTAGGTCAAGGTCATTTTATGAAAGTTTGATCAAAGATACATCCAATATGCCAGTTTGGTACATTTAGCACTTATACTTTGCTCAATATTGGCTTTTAAAGGCAAAATCATTCAAGTGAAAAAAAAGTAGGTCAAGGTCATTTTATGAAAGTTTGATCAAAGATACATCCAATATGCCAGTTTGGTAAATGTAGCACTTATACTTTGCTCAATATTGGCTTTTAAAGGCAAAATCATTCAAGCGGAAAAAAGTAGGTCAAGGTCATTTTTTGAAAGTTTGATCAAAGATACATCAAATATGTAAGTTTGGTTCATGTAGCACTTATACTTTGCTCAATATTGGCTTTTAAAGGCAAAATCATTCAAGCGGAAAAAAGTAGGTCAAGGTAATTTTATGAAAGTTTGATCAAAGATACATCCAATATGCAAGTTTGGTACATGTAGCACTTATACTTTGCTAAATATTGGCTTTTAAAGGCAAAATCATTCAAGTGGAAAAAAGTAGGTCAAGGTTATTTTTTGAAAGTTTGATCAAAGATACATCAAATATGTAAGTTTGGTACATGTAGCACTTATACTTTGCTCATTATTGGCTTTTAAAGACTTTATTGCTATCTTAACATTTACCAATATCATCTCAACATTTGCCTTATCATTTGAAATAATTTTAAAAATCCCAACCCCAGGGGCTATATCCTCATCTGGATATATTAAATGATGTATAATTAAACATTTGCAACAAAAAACCAACAGAATATGAATATAGGAAAGGTAAATGTGTAATCTTAACATTTACCTTATCATCTAGTTCGGACGACGCCGACGCCGACGCCGGGGGTATTGCAATAGCTCTTTTGCACTAAAGTGCAGTCGAGCTAAAAATTAGACGTGAAAAAATATATCACAGCATTAAGTGACTTAAATACATGTATGACAAATATGCAATAAATAAGTGTGCAAAATGGAAAAAAAAAATGAACTTAAATATGACAAATATGCTGTAAATGAGTGCACAAAACCTCACATTTATAGAGTTATTCAAAGAATCAGTTCAAAAAGGAGCATTTCTGACAAAGTTCAAAATGATGTCAAAAGCGTGTCAAATATTTGACATCCAAGAGGAATCACTTGAGAACAACAACACTTCTTAATGACAGATCCAAACGAAAAACAACAACATATGTAGAGGACTATGAGTACTTCATTTCTACTACATTTCATCAAAATCCCTTCAGTGGTTCAGAAATAGAAGTCGAAAATTTGACGACGGACGGTTGCCACGCTATGACAATAGCTCACTTGAGCCACGCTCAGGTGAGCTAAAAAAAGTCAAGCTCATAATGTATGGTTACACGTCCAAAAACTCTGCAATCTTTTGAAAGATCTTGAGCAAAGGAATGCATACTGATAAATAAAAGCCCTATCACTAAGCAATGAAGTCTTATGACCAATCATAACATACATGTAAAAGGTGGGTCAAATATCTAGGTCAAGGTCACAAGGGAAAAATTGATATCTGCATATCAAAGGTCTTGTCACAAGGAATACACATGTTTAATATCAAAGCTTTATCACTTAAGAACCAAGACTTATTTTTACCAAAGTATGCATTCAAGCAAAATGTCTTTGATTTTCTTAAATCAGGTAAAACATATAAGAAAAGGTCATAAGGTCAACAATTTTGGTACCTGTCGAAAGGTCTTCCTGAAAAAATGCATTACTACAGTGTAGTATGTGCAGATAATAAAAGCTTTATAACTAAGCAATGAAGACTTATGGCCAATAATATCCCTCAAGAAAAGTAGGTCAAATATCTAGGTCAAGGTCACAAAGGGAAAAATTTATAACTGTCAAAAGCTCGTGTCAATCTTACGACCAATAGTAACTTTAAAGAAAAGAAGGTGAAATATCTAGGTCAAGGTCACAAGGTAAAAAAAAATCTGTAGAAAGGTCTCGACACAAGAATTACCCACAGGTGCCTGCAGATATGATCGTTCCCCCCCCCCCTCTTTCTTTCTCAGAATCATGGTTAAAATGGCTGTTACTCCACGGCCATTTTAGCCATGATTCTGAGAAAGAAAGAGGGGGGCGGGGACGATCATATCTGCAGGCACCTGTGGAATTACCAGGCTTTCAAGTGAAATTTGGGCAAAAAATAGGGATTTTTATAGGGCCAAATTTCAATAGAAATAGGGCATTATAAGGCAAAGCTAACATTATATAGGAAATTTAAGTTTTTTATCAATACTTTTAAATTGTTTACAAAACCCAAAGTACCATAATATGCGGACCTTATAGTGTATACGTACAGTTACAGTACATGTATACATTTGTACCATTACGGTATCTCCAACCTCTACGACACAGTCAGTTTCATATATATGTGTTTAGGGAAAGCCTTGGCAAGCAAGCGAGCGGGAAAATTTTGAGGCTGTACAACAGTAGGGAAAATAGGTCTCATATGAATCTGATCAAAGATTTTGTTGTATGGATTATGGAAGCTCAGTGCACATAATTACGGTTAAGAACTATAGCCAAGGTTAATGTTTGAGAAAAGTAGGTCAAACTTGAAGGTCAAGGTCAGTAGTTTAACAGTGAAGATAGCAAGAAATGTCCAACTAAAATCCCTAACCTTTATCATGTGTTTATGGTTAAAGAGATTTACTTATGGTTAAAGTTTTTGAAAAGTAGGTCAATTTCAAGATCAAGGTCATAAGTTCAAAGGTCACGGCAAAAATCCATTTTCATGTAAAGTAACTTGTCAATACTCGTCACAGTTTTCTCCCTATTGACTAATAAACAAATTATGTATTTGATTATCTCAAGGTCAAAGGTCAAGGTAAAATTTTGCTTTATAAGATTCATCTCATCATGGTCTATAGCCATGTAAAGTTCTCTAGACAGACTTAAATGCAATAGACGATTTGATAGCTAGACTACAGACATCACATACATAGACATGTAATTTGGCGACATTTTCTATTGTGAAGTTACATACCAAGCACTGGAAACAGAACGTAAAAACTTTGATGCATTATTACGTTACAATTCATAGTCTGATGTGTCAAACCAATTGCATTAGGTTTTCAACGGTATAATTTTGATTTTTACTGGAGACTTCTCACTTAGCTGATCATTTTGGCAACGTACGAATGAAGAAAGAATTTAATCCCTGATCTTGAATCGTATTGCATTAAAATAAAGACATTGCTTGTACACTGTACATGTATACCTCATAAATGTAGTCAAACCTCAGATGGTACATTCTTGCAATACTTTATTTACAAATATGAAGCCCCAGTTTTAGTCTGCAAAAATCTTGCAAACAACAGGCAGTGGCGGCAGAGGTAGATTTAAAAGTGAAGAAAAGCGGATCCGAACTGAAATTGAACACAATGTGTAGGAAATTAGCCCCCCATCCCTCAGCACTGACCCAAAATCTTCCAAAAGATTGTCAGTGTAAATTAGCAAAATTTGCCCCATGATCCCCCCCCCCCCCCCGGCAAGGGAGGTGCTGGATTTTTTATTTAAAAATACATATGTGTCACAATCATTCCAGAATACAAGATCTCATATTGTATGAAAAGAAGTATAACTCCTACATTATATGTACATGTAATGATATGAGCCTCAAAATATTATTTACAGTACCTTCCTCAGGAACACCGCATGGGATCGAAAAGTATGATGTTGTGATTCCTTACGGAGGTTTTTTTTATTGTTTTCTCATCATTTAGTGATCTGCACAAATATAATGAGGCGTTGTATAGGACAATGCATAGAAAATAAGTCCATATCGTTTATATAACTGAAAAGTCTATAGTTTTGCAAACACTTCAAGAGTTTGTCAAAAGGGATGCTTGGGCAAGAATGTTTCTGTCGTTGACAATCTATTGAAGTGTTTGCAAAAACTATGAACTTTTTGTAACCTAGACGAAATGGATTGATGTATTAGGCATTGCCCTACTGCAACAGCTCATCAGTTTTGTAAAGTTTACAATACCATAAATTTTGATCCCACACAGTATGGAAAGGAGGAGGGAGGAAAGGATGATACCACTTGGGGCCAAACTGGAGAGGCCTTCAAAAAGGTCATTTAGTGTATTTCATCATGCTGGTATATGCCATGATATATTTCTTTTTTTTTTCTCTCTGTTTGGGCACCTGGCAACCCTCTATTGGGTCAGTTGGCTGTATTGATGTTACATGTATTGGGGGAACTCATTCGCAAACTGCCCGTTACAGAGTAGTCTCTAGCCAGGTCGTTCCCCTTTGGGGTGCCTCATAGCATTTTTAAGGGGTGGAGTGCAACCCCATTTCATGCCCACCCTCCATTTGTGTATGTGGTGTATGCATGTATGCAGGAGGGTTGTAAAGTTTTATCCCACCTCTGGCAAATTTCTTGCAATCTGATTGGTCGAGAAGAACCGAATATTATGTTGTATTAATGTTTTACTGACATGATATTATTTTAATATCCTGCTTCCACTAAGACGCTTGACGAAATTGACGTCATCGAAATGCTTTGAAATATGTTGACGTTACATAATTATACAAGCCAAAAGCCATCGGTGGGATAAATTCGTTATACAGTGTTTTACAGGGGGGATACAAAAATATATTGGGTCGATGAAAAAAGTTGTATTGGGCTCGGCTTCGCCTCGCCCAAAACAACTTTTTTCATCGACCCAATACATTTCTGTATCCCCCCTGTAAAACACTGTATAACTAATAATGTACTGTATGGATGGTCCGTATTTCCAACGGCTTTTATAAGGTGCCACCACACCTGGATACCTTTGCCGCAGCATGAACGTGGGTACCCAACTGGGCCCTTTATAGTCCCCCCGGTCAGGAGACTCGGTAGGGACGAAAGAATGGATATGACTTTCAACATTCATATGACCGCACTGGGATTCGAACCCCTGTCGTCTGCGTGAGAGGCGCGAGAATATATGACATTAAAATGGCTCTACCAGTTCATCAATTAATCTTGAAAGAGTACAGATCTTAATCATTTCTGTATTAGAGAACTCTGAGAAGCTGAATGTATGATGTTGTGAAATATATTGAATAAAACTATGTTCAAAACGCTTCACAGCTGTAGTCAGAGGAAATTCGGTAAAACGCACAAGACATATTTTTCAGGGTCTAAATTCATATTTCTTCTTGAATTATTTATTAAATCTATGTATCCAAGGAACTTATTTTTTATTTCTGATAATCGCGAACCAGTTATTGACCCCAGGTGAAAAGGTAAATAACTCGTGGACTCAATCGTCATCGCTGGAAATAAACAACAACAACAAATCGCGCAAATAAACACAAATTCAATGAATATTCATACCTTCGTCGACTGAGGACGAACTGTCACTCATTCTTGGACTTTGTCTATTTACAGAGAGACAGGCTTAGTGGGTTATTAATAGATAAACACAGGGAAATCTTGTGGTCCAAACTTCAACTGTCTTATCGCCAACTTTTTACACGTGATTAAGTCACATGACAAAATTAAATGGTTGAATGAACATAGTCCCACCGAGCTCGACTATGTGGGAAAAAAAACACACACCTTCACACAGCCTAAATCAACAACAGCCGCTAGATAATTATAATCAAGACCTCAAATAACAAAATATGGGAATTTTAATTTTAAATTTCACTCTCCCTCTCTCCGCACTTGCATGTTTTAGAATATGCAATTCGAGTCCACCTGAAGATTGGTAAATTGTCGCCAGGTATATTTCCTGTAATTTTTTATTTCACTTTTTTTCTTTTTTTTTTTTTTTTCTTCCTTTTTTATTGGTTTTGTTCATTCAATTCAGTTCAATTCAATTCAAATTTACACACTTTTTTCAGTTTATCTAAATTCAAGTAATTAATATATTTTATATAAAGTCGGTAAACTCCGTACGGCGGCTTCGCCTAGCATACAAAGCAGGCCGCTCATACGGCTACGCCACGGTGACAACCCTAATATATTTTACACAGCAAAGTCAGGGGAACAAAAAAGTAAGAGAAATGTGTTACTTTAAATCAAATCAAATGAATTTGAAAAAAAAAAAACTCCAGTTAACATTTCAAATTCTGCCTAACATTTCTTAATTTCAAACTTTAAATTTGTGCTTCATAAAAATTAGACTGATGCGAAAATATAACTAGAAAGGTTTCTTGTTGCGGTTGCAACAAGAGTGTCTTCCTCCTATACAATTTTTGGTTTGGAAATATGAAGGACGTCACATTACATGTATTTATATTATATATTTAAGTTTTCAAATAGCAGTAACATTAAATTTTCAAACCGATAATTGTTGGTTAACAACCATTTGATTTGGGGGGGGGGGGGGGAGGGGCAGGAATTCTATTGCCAGCCGGTAAAATTTTTTCAGCAATTTTCTGAGCAGGCCATTTTTTTCAGCCATTACCAGAGTCGGAGAAAAATTTTCGCCGGTTCTTCGGGCCGGATTTAAACAAATTGTCAAATGTTGTGAATGTCTGTGTAAGTTAAACTCCCCGCTGTTACAGAGTATGAGTTAATAACCGTTCCTTCAGATGTCTCTTTGCAATTAGCGAATTTCAGACAGATTGTATGATGTTTAAGGTATTCGACCCCTAATGCATCTTCAATAATAAATTCCAGAGATAAGAAATTTCGTTCTCTTCTAAATGAATGATACACATACTTTTCTAGCTAAATTTAGGGATTACACTTCTCACACAGTGACCTACTCCGTCATCCCGAAGATTCCCGATCAGGAAATCATCGGCATTTGTCGGGAAATTATGAAAATGTGCATAATTTTTTACCGGAAGTACTCTATTAGGGTGCGGGATCCTTAAATAGAACCTTTTCTAGATTTTTGTGCCTATGCGTATTAGGTCTCTGGTAGATACAGCTATGTGAACAGTTTGTATTTATATTAATTAATTTTTTGACTTTAAATTGTCTGGCACAAAGGGTCAGCAAAAATTCCCATATCATGCAATGTATCAATACTTTTGCATGGTCCGGGGAAAAAAAAAAATTTCCGGCCCTTTGGGCCGGAATATTTTTTTCAGCATTTTTCAGAGCCGGGATTTTTTTTTTTTGCAAATTCTTCCTGCCCCCTTCCCCCATAAAAAAGGCGAGCTCATAGCTGTAGAACCAATTTTCTTGAGAAGAGAAATGGTAATAACAAGTTACGTTCAATATATATATATATATAAATACCATGAGGTTCTCGCTGTGCAGGTTCAAATTTGGACCCCCCTTCCTTTTTTTCAAAGTTTATTTTGAATTATCGTTCAATATAAACAGAACTGTTTTCGAAAAACGAGGGGAGGGAAGAATGTTGGAGAAATTGTTCATCAATTTGTAGATAAACCAACCGAAAATTATGTTCGAACGTTTGCTAGAATTAGAAATTAAACTTGATGTTCAAAATATAGTTATTGAAGTTTAGAAACAGGTTTGTAGGTTAGAAATCGGAATCAAACTACCACATTTTGTGTGTAAATTCTGGTTTGTAGCTGATCTCTTCTAAATTAATCAACTGTTTTAAAATCAAATTGTGTATATCGAAATGTATTTATGAAATGCATATTCATCATTGCCGTGAAATCGGAATTTGAAAATCTCAACACTGCTTTTCTCGAGTCGGACTCGGACTACCAATTTTAGTGTGCGCCCGATCTGTTGGCGTGAAGGTGTATCGAAATACCCAACTCAAAATTTCGATGCTCATATCTTTTCAACAGTAAGAGATAGGAAAAATCAGAAAGACTAAATAAGACAGATATATGGATAAAAAATAATAATATTGAAATTTTTAGGAGACTTCATAAGCTTAATTTTTGTTTACTATTATAAGCAAAAAAGTGTCTTCCTCCTATGAACTTCTGAATTTGGAAATATGAAGGACGGTGAAGGACGTCATCGTAATAAATCGTTACAGTGTGCATCTAGCATTTCATAATTTGCATGGCTGTCGACTTTCAAAAAGAATGGAACTTGTAGATAGCAAAATACGAGATATTTAAGCTTACAAATAGCAAAACATGAAATTTTCGGTCCTTTTGAGTAATTCGACGCTCCCGTCAAATATTTGAATCTACTAAAAAACATGATAAAAAAAAAAGTAACAGAGACCAAAAATAAAAAAGACCAATCTAGCTTTTACTCCAAACGTAACGTTGGAGAACTTTCATTGTCCTAGCTTACAGGGTTCTTGAGAAATCGCTGATCCAATTTTCCACGGTTACGAAAACAATAGGTCTTCCGACGGAAGTCGGAAGACCTAAAAAGCAAATTCCAGAGTAAAGATCTATTACTATTAGACCGAGAACAGGCAAAAATTTTATTCTTGAGTTGGTCAACTCAGGAATAAAATTTTGGCCTGTTCTCGGTCTATATTACTATGTACAGTCATCAAATAAAAAGGGTAAAGGTACTCGTTCGATTTAATAGCCTCTCGCAACTTCTACAATTACCTCCCTCTCGAGACCACTGGTGCATTCTCAACTCCCTTGGGTGTATACACAAGCGGAACTACTTTTCATTCGCATTGCCAACTCGTCGCATGTGACAGGTACCCGGTTTACTCCTGGGGAGAGAGAGAGAGAGAGTGTGTGTGTGTGCAAGGTAGTAACTTGCCCAAGATTTCAATGGTTTTGCGCAATGTCCGGCGACGATGAGATTCGAACCCACGACCTATGGATTCGGCAGTAGTTCACCGCGCTAACAAAGTGCTACGCTACCAGCACTACTAAAATGATTTATTCATAATTTATTCATGTGCAAATTTGTTTAGAAAAGGACTGGAGTTCGATTTTCAGAATCCCTTTCCTTTGAATTCACCCATGGTGGGTTTTCTACTAATTAATTTTTTTATCAGTTGTCTAAATTCATAATAATCATTTTGAGCACACGTCTAGACCCCTGACTGAACTGCATACACTCTCCGGATTATTTTCCCCTCCAGATCAGCCCATGATTTTAACAAATAAAACCACAAACACTCAAATACACAATTTTTCGGCCCCTTGGCCTTTATCAAGTGTAAAAAACGACGATCTATAACAATTCTAAGTAAAATCCATCCTTGCTTCTCTGGCGTTCATTGCAAATGTTTATGTTAGTCAAGAGAAGCAAGGATGGATTTTACTAAGAATTGTTATAGATCGTCGTTTTTTACACTTGATAAAGACCAAGGGGCCGAAAATTTGTGTATTTGAGTGTTTGTGTTTTGTTTGTTATCATCCCTTCCCTCTGGAAGAAATATTTAATCTACATGATTTTAACGTTTTCCGAATTCGTCCTTTAAAAAAGTAGTTCTAAATGTATAAACAAATATGTATTCAAATTAATAAAAATCATAAAAATAAAACAAGAAATATGCAATCACTGAAGAATGATTATTAAATACCCGAAATGTGCATGTCTGGTCCATTCTGTAAATTTATCTGCTCTAAAATGATGCTAATGGATTTGAAGACGTTAAATATTATTACCATATTTCGTTTTTCCATCGCATGAAACGATAAAGGAACTTTCTCTCTCATTTGCTTCGCCATATCCTAACATGTAAATTTCTCTAGCAAGAAAATACTGACGTCAATGTTAATACACGTCTTTTGCAAAATCAAGTGACCGGAAAAATCATCTGTATCAATAATCAAAAAGTGTATTAACCTGAATGCAATCTGTTATATGCGAAATCAAAAGAATTATCAAACCACGAAATCAAACAACGGACGAGCCACATGCTTACTGTGATAAGGGGTGTTCCCTTCATTTCGGCTCATTGGCGTTCTAATTTGATCACAGTATATATAAGCAAAAGCCTAATCTAGAAAATGATGCATATATATCTGTCACAACACACATATATATATTAGGTATGTTTATTAATTATTATATCTGTAAAACATGATAGAGAAAGATAACATGATTTGTGATTTATATAAATTGCTTGTTCAAAAATGCTCAACCTTGTCATCTTCGCAAAGCAAAGCTTCTATTCATTTAAAAACTTTATCCGGCTGCATTGGCATACTTATAAAGGGTTTTTGAATGTTTAGTCATATAAATTCAAAATATTCAATAAAGTAGTTTAAATTAATATGATTAAGTTGACTAAAAACTTATGTACAGAGAGCAGGGACGGAAACCATTTCAGAGGCGGATTCAATGAGAGCGTCCTCTAACATTTTTAAAAGACGTAAACTTCTGTCTTTTATACCCTAACATTTTTAGAGAGATATATCTATTTATCCCCTAAGAATCCATGGAAATGCTCCCGTCTTCGAAAAAAATGACATACTGAACTAATTAAAAAAAATTGGCACTCGCTTCTAAGATCATTTTTTGGATCCGTTCCTGTACTTTCAAGCGTTACGAAATTACTTCAGGTAAGGCGAACCTAAGAAAAATTCAAAATACAATTTGAAATCCAATTTGATTTTTTCTGAAGTATGAGATAATGTTAGGAAAAAAAAAATCAGAGCCTTGGTTTTGGGAAGATACGCTTCCGATTGCACGATGTTTAATTTAATTTCAGCATGAAAGTTCTCCTGTTGATATTTTGGTTATCCTCAGCACTTGCGCGAATAGGAAATTTGAAATGGGAAGTAGAACGAATAAGACTCAACAAACGTTACTTGGATATGCAAATCAGGTATATTCCACGTGTCCATGATTCCACAATAAGAACTGCGTTCTTGGCCTTACGGCGCTCGTTTCCGAAATTACCTAATAATATTGCGCCTATTCCGACAGATATTCTATCGGATGTTATCCCCTATCCAACGGACAGCACAGAGGTTGGTCCGAATGAAATGCCAGCGTACTTTCCACAACGAGGCCAAGAATATGACAGATTCGGACGACTGAATCCGGTGTTTGTTCCGTTTTCGATTCGTCCTTTTCAAGGTACAACCTATATTCCGTTTCATAGAGTAACTTTAAAACTGCTTGTTCCAGACTTCAAAATTGCATTTGCATTTAATGGCGGAAACCTCATAGGAAGGAATTTGCCAGTTTACATTGCATTACAAGACGACAGGTACAGGGTTGTCCAGGCGCCACATTTTGCTGTACCAGACATTCAGTCAGCAAATGACACAAGATATCCATTGTTCCGTCACTTTCAGCTAACAGCATGGTGAAGTAATTATTTTTTTGGTCACTTTTGTAAATTTATATATTTGGCAAATATTTTGTAGGTACAAAGTATGTCTTATTGAAACTTCAATTACAGCTTCGAGTGGCGTATCTACTACGTTACATACATGTATGCTTGTAAGCTAGACATCCACTTTTTTATACCGATTCTAAATTTGGTATTGCTTTTTATTTCTCTGAAGACTATTTTTGTCACGTTACCGGAGACTTAACCTCCATTCTCATTCAGCCTGCTTCATTTCCATAGAATGTCTCCAGCTTGGGACCTCTATCTATCGTGTCGGTCGGTCCGCGCAGCTCACTTCAGAAATCGGAAAATTGAAGTTTCCTCTATTTCGGCGGCAATTTTTGCGATTAAACTTATTTAGGGGGATATATCTCGAACTCTCATAACTAACGGTGTTTGATATGTGTACCTACGACTAATACTACGCTCACAGTGAAAAAAAAAATAGTTTTAGATAGGGAGTTTTTTATGTTAATTTTAGCGCGACGTTGTTAACACTGAAACTATGGTCGACGTCACGCTAAATCTTCCCATCTAAAACTTAATCAATTATACACCGTTAGTTATATGAGTTTCAGATATATCCGCCTTTATAAATTTTAATCGGAAAATATGCCAACAAAGTAGAGAAAAGTTCAATTTTATTTTCCGATTTCAGAAGTGAGCTGAGCGGACAGTAATTTTCCGCATACACGAAACGCATCCATTTAAGGAGGTATTGAACACTTGGACGTCAAATTCAATTTTTCTAAAAATTTCTGAAAATATATATTTCTTGTCTGTCCTTGACTATACAAACTTACATTTGATTCTATCCACAGGAAATTTTTCTACGAGACTTTGAAATAAGCATTAATCGACGTTTTCGTGAATTTCTTGATGACGTCATAATATTGAAAGTGTCATTCCAGTTCTCGTAAAGCTATTGGAAATTAATTTTGATTTAACTTCCAAAATACCCATAAATATATTGCACTTATATATGGAAACGATCAAATGAATTGTGTTTTAAACACAGGCAGGATACTTGAATAAAAGATGACACTGTCGCTAAAAACTTGCAATTTCGAGCCAATTTACTGTAGTTGCTAGTTAATTATTAGGAATCCTGTGGATGAATCTTTGTAAAAAACTATAAAAATTATAAATAATGTCCAGAAATGATTTCATGATTAAATGGGGAAAATTGAATTTAGGATTAAAATATTACAAGGCTTTATATTTTCCATTTTTTTTCTTCCAAAATCGTCCAGTTTCAATGAAGTGACATCCGCTTTCCTGTGACGTAAATTTGTCAACGAATACACTGTGATGAAGATTTAATTTTCTATTTTATACATGCTAAGTTTCAATGCAATACGTTTAGTAATGATGTTTTTATTGCAGTTTGAATGCGAAGGTTTGTGACGCCATTTTTCCCGATAACGTCGAAATGACGTCGTGGCTTGATCATGGATAAAAATCCCAAAGTCCTCAATTTCGAAAATCGCCATAATTTCTTCAAATGACGCCGGAAATTATTCAAACTTCATCAGGATACTCAAATGCGTATATCAATCAGAGTATCAAATGTTTTAATGGTGTTAAGACTGTACTTTTCCTAGGAAGCGAGAAAACAAATAAGGCCGCCGCCATCTTGGTGTTCAAACCCTCCTTAATTGTTCCCAAGCTACACCACTGGCTCTGTCTCCGATGATTTTATTACATATGTTTCGGGGAAAATGTCAAATTAATGAGAATTTGACGTCTTTGTAGAAGAAATTATGAAACCTTTTTATATCACCCGTTTCGAAAATTAAAGAGGTTGTTCTCACTCAGGTATTACTATATGTGTGCTGCATGTATACACAGTAATACAGTATTGAGTCTTTGCGGAATACAGTTTTTTCCCCTTACAGACGGCATCTGACGTAAAACCATTATGACGTAATGAAAATTGTATGGTAGCGTCGATTTTACAACGTCATTTCCCAGACTTTTAGGAATGTTTCCATAGAATTTGATGACGTCATAATCAGTCTACGTCAGATACCGTCTCAAATGGGAAGTAACTCTGGTTTTCGAAAATAGCGATACTTCCATTTAGGAATAGCTGGAATCTTTTAGCAAGTATAGGGGAGGCTTATTCATTAATCTTTTAAACTAATCTCCATACAGTTTTGTTACAGTTCATTTTCAGTTTTGATGTCAATACTTTCGCAACGTACATCGTATTTCTTTTTCGTTTTATTTCTTATGCCATCTTTTATAAATAATTATTTATGCATTTTCTCTTTTATTATGTATCCTGATTACATTTTGATTCACCGAGGGGCTTAACCAACAATGTAATTATGATAAATGTTGTATTCACTTTTTCTAGATTTATTTTGTCATATTGTATTTTGAAATTTGTAGTACATGCATAAAACATTACAATTTCAAAAGGATCTTTTTTCATATATACAGCGGAGGTTTACTAGTATTAATACTAGTATTGCAAGTTAGCATACTGCAACTATTTGCTGAAAAAGGTTACATATAATGCATTGTTTAGTTCTACATACAATGTGAAATCATCGACATAAATGCGAAAATATCAAAGATTCAATGTTAAACGTCTTCAGATTCAATGGCATCATTTAAGAACAGATAAATTTGCAGCATGGACCAGACATGCACGTTTCGGTTACTTAACTCTCTTCAGTGACCCTCAATCTAAACAATGTAATATGACCAAAGAGTGAAAGTTATTATATCCAAAAATGTACCAAAAGACGTAACAGGACGAGTAGGATATTATGTTACAGGGCCCACGTTTTAGAAATTTCATGAAATTTTGATAACATAATTTTTCGAATGCGTTGAAGAAACGATCAACCGAAATTGATCGAACTTGGCTACATGTGCCCTCGGGGACTAATGGTCCACCAGCAGTGACACTCACGAAGTGGTACAGATGTTAAACGTCTTCAAATTCAATGTTTGTTTGTTTGTTTTTTTTTGTTCTCATATTCATTCACGTGACATGTATAGTAATATACTGATAATAATAATATGAGGTTTTTTTTTTGCAACAAAGACAAGGACACCTTTCACACTCACATGTTCACACCACTTATTCATTTAATAATACTAGCTACATGAAGTCTTGATTAAAAATATCGATAAGTATGATGAACTGATAGCATAAGTGTTAAGAGATTTAGAGATTGATGAGCTTCTGTATATCTTATAAATTATGGAAAACTCCCCATTTTTTCTTAAAAGTTTCTAATTTTGATTTTCCTTTAAATATGAATTTATCAATTTTCTTGTAATTTAAAAAGTATATTTTTGCTCCGCTGAAAGATGGAATTGTCTGTTTTATCTTACTATAGTATATAAATGATTTGAACACACTAATTATATTATTAAATTCTTTTTCAATATCACTTCCAAATAGAACATCCTCTAAGGTTAAAGACATATTTAAATTTAATTCTTCATTCACCCAATTACACAGTCCCTCCCAAATTGGTCTTATTAAATTATATTCCCAAAACACATGTTGTAAGTTTTCTGTGTCATCATTACAAAAATCACAAACACTTGATTCCTTTATACCTATTTTATGTAAATATTCGTTCGTTGCTAATAATCTATGAATAATTCTATAATTAAACCATCTTATCTTTACATCTTGTGTTAATTTAAAGATCATTTTGTATTTGTTTTCCCACCATTTTTCATCACATATTAAATTCAGTTTTGATTCCCATTTCTGCTGGCTAACAGGTCTACAATAAATCTTATTTATATACAATTGATAAAAATCTTTAACGCCTTTCTTGTTTTTCATAATGGTTCTCGTTATCTCTGGTCTATGAGGTTAAATGTATACAAATGTTTCTGATGACCTATCAACAAGTTGTTTTACAATATTTATAATACCAAAATAGAGTGTAAAGACCGGCTTCAAATTGAATTTGTTACAGAAATCTACGTATGTCAAAAATTGTCCATTCTCATTCAATATATCACCAATATAATAAATACCCTTTTTAATCCAATCTGTAATAAATAATGTTTTGTTATTTATTTTGATCTTTTCATTAAACCATAAAGGTTGAGAATAAATATTTTCCTCTTTTTGTGTAATTTCTGTAATTGAATAGAATGCATTTAAAACATCTTTCCAAAAGGGGTTTTGAATTTTATCATATACAAATTTTATATATTCTCTACCAAATTGAAATATATAATTGATATCATGTGGCAAGCTATCACATAGTAATTTGTACCATGCAGATTCATTACAATCTAAAATTCGTCTTATCCAAGTCAATTTTAAAGAATTTATAAAAGTTTTTATACAATGTAAACGTCTTCAAATTGAATAGCATCATTTAAAAACAGATAAATTGGCAACGTGGACCAGACATGCACGTTTCGGGTACATAACACTCATCAGTGATCCTAAATCTAAACAATGTTATATGCCAAAAAAGTATGAAAGTTACTATGTCGAAAAAGTGTACCGAAAGACGTAGCAGGATGGGTGGGATATGATGCTACAGGACCCACTTTTTAGAAATTTCATGAAATTTTGATAGTAGAAATTTAGAATGCGTTGAAGAAACGATCAACCGAAATTGATCGAACTTGGCTACATGTGCCCTCGGGGACTCCTGGTCCACCAGCAGTGACACTCACCAAGTGGTATCAATGTAAACGTCTTCAAATTGAATAGCATCATTTAAAAACAGATAAATTGGCAACGTGGACCAGACATGCACGTTTCGGGTACATAACCCTCATCAGTGATCCTAAATCTAAACAATGTTATATGCCAAAAAAGTATGAAAGTTACTATGTCGAAAAAGTGTACCGAAAGACGTAGCAGGATGGGTGGGATATGATGCTACAGGACCCACTTTTTAGAAATTTCATGAAATTTTGATAGTAGAAATTTAGAATGCGTTGAAGAAACGATCAACCGAAATTGATCGAACTTGGCTACATGTGCCCTCGGGGACTCCTGGTCCACCAGCAGTGACACTCACCAAGTGGTATCAATGTAAACGTCTTCAAATTGAATAGCATCATTTAAAAACAGATAAATTGGCAACGTGGACCAGACATGCACGTTTCGGGTACATAACCCTCATCAGTGATCCTAAATCTAAACAATGTTATATGCCAAAAAAGTATGAAAGTTACTATGTCGAAAAAGTGTACCGAAAGACGTAGCAGGATGGGTGGGATATGATGCTACAGGACCCACTTTTTAGAAATTTCATGAAATTTTGATAGTAGAAATTTAGAATGCGTTGAAGAAACGATCAACCGAAATTGATCGAACTTGGCTACATGTGCCCTCGGGGACTCCTGGTCCACCAGCAGTGACACTCACCAAGTGGTATCAATGTAAACGTCTTCAAATTGAATAGCATCATTTAAAAACAGATAAATTGGCAACGTGGACCAGACATGCACGTTTCGGGTACATAACCCTCATCAGTGATCCTAAATCTAAACAATGTTATATGCCAAAAAAGTATGAAAGTTACTATGTCGAAAAAGTGTACCGAAAGACGTAGCAGGATGGGTGGGATATGATGCTACAGGACCCACTTTTTAGAAATTTCATGAAATTTTGATAGTAGAAATTTAGAATGCGTTGAAGAAACGATCAACCGAAATTGATCGAACTTGGCTACATGTGCCCTCGGGGACTCCTGGTCCACCAGCAGTGACACTCACCAAGTGGTATCAATGTAAACGTCTTCAAATTGAATAGCATCATTTAAAAACAGATAAATTGGCAACGTGGACCAGACATGCACGTTTCGGGTACATAACCCTCATCATTTTTAGGCCCCCTTTTTCATATTCTTGTACAATTGTTTTCCTTGCAATTCTATCTGGTTTTTCATTCCAAATATATTTGTAAAACATTTTCTCCAATTCTTTAATTTTCATTTCTGAAGGGTTTGGTAAACTAATAAATAAGTGAGTAAGTTTAGGAAGTAATATGGACTTAACAACGGTGATTTTCCCTAAAGGCGAAATAAGTCTTCTCTTCCATGAGCTTATGTCTTTTTTTATCTCCAATATTTTTTTGTAAAAGTTAAGGTTTAACATGTTATCTAAATTTGGAGTAAATGTTATGCCTAAAAAGGTGAATTGTTCAGATGTCCACTTTAAATTATAATCATCACAAAAATTTATATCAGAATCTATGATTGAGCCTATTTTTATACAAAGTGTCTTATCATAATTTGGTTTTAAGCCAGAAAATTTAGAGTATTGGTCAATCAAAGTCAGGGTTGTTCTAAGTGATTTTTCAGATCCATCTAATAGGAGAGCGGTGTCATCTGCATATTGTAGGAGCTTATATTCTTTTTGTTTTAAAGAGATCCCTATAATATCTTTATTATTCCTGATAAGAATACCCATTATCTCTGCACATAACAAAAAAATGTAGGGCGAGGCTGGATCGCCTTGGCGACAGCCACGCCCTATTTTAAAGAACTGCGAGAAAATTCCATTTTGAATGACAGAAAGTTTAAAATTATTAAAGAAAATTTTTATCCATTTTTGCATATCCATACCAAAATTGAAAAAATGTAAGACTTTTTGAATGAATTTCCAAGATACCGAATCGAATGCTTTTTCGAAATCAATGAGTAGTACTAAACCTGGGTTATTTAATAATTTCAATTCGTGTATGATATCATATAGAAGTCTAGAGTTTTCACCTATGTATCTCCCAGTTAGAAAGCCTTTTTGATTTTCGTGAATCAGTTTATTAAGATATATTTTAATTCTATTAGCAATAACACCGGAAAGAAGTTTATAGGAAATATTTAATAATGTTATGGGTCGCCAGTTTTTAATGAATTCCCTAGGTTTGTTTTCTTTAGGCAGTATAGAAATAATACCAAGTTTCTGGGTTTCTGATAATTCTCCCTTTTCAAAACTACATTTAAAAGAGCGCAGTAGAAAATCAGACAAGTCTTTCCAAAAGAATTTCATGAACTCGGCTGTAAAACCATTTGTACCAGGTGCCTTCTCATTCTTGGATGCCTTAAGTACGGATAAAATTTCACTTTTTGTTATGTATCCTTCTAAAGATTCTTTTTCAGTATTTGTTAATTTTGGTACTTCACAATCTTTTAATAGTTCATTTAAGTCAACATTTTCCAGTAAATAATCTTTGTTTTCGTATAAATTTTCATAAAATGATTTTAATTCTTCTAAAATGTCTTGTTGATTCTCTATTACTGTACCTTCATTATTAATCAGTCTAACAACTGTTTTGTCAACATAGTGTCTTTTTTCTAATCCACAAAAATATTTTGTTGGCTTCTCGCCATGTTCAATCCAACGGGCTCGTGACCTTAATAATAATCCTTTCAATTCATAATTACGTATTTCTTCTAATTCTCTTTGTAATTCAACTATTCTGTCATTATAATACTGATCATTTGTTCTATCGTAATTTTCCATCATTCGTTTTATTTCTCTCTCTGTATATTCTTTTCTTTCAACTCTTTCTTTCTTTTTATGACTTGAATATGATATACTCATACTCCTTATGTTCATAAGAATCATCTCTAAGAAAATATCATCCTCAATAGTTAATTGCAACTCATCAGGACGAGTAGGATATTATGTTACAGGGCCCACGTTTTAGAAATTTCATGAAATTTTGATAACATAATTTTTCGAATGCGTTGAAGAAACGATCAACCGAAATTGATCGAACTTGGCTACATGTGCCCTCGGGGACTAATGGTCCACCAGCAGTGACACTCACGAAGTGGTACAGATGTTAAACGTCTTCAAATTCAATGTTAACTGCATATGGAAACTTTATAATTGATATGCAGTATGTGTGTTTTGCACTTGTAAATGAACCACGATCCATACGTGATACATGCTACATTAGGAAAACCAACAACATTACTCACTAGTATTGCGATTTCAAGAACGGAAGGTAACAAAACGCTGAAAATTAATCCTTCTCTTGAAAAAAATACAGTTAAAACTGATTGAATGAGACCCTTTGATATTCTATTTCAGCTTTTTATATTTTTCATTAAGGGTTTACTTGTATTGTTTTTGTTACGTTTTCTCAATTGTGTTTTCGTGTTCATGGTTGAAAAAGTCTTGATATTTTCACGTGATTTTGTTTGAAACCCTCCCCGTTTGTATACATTCGCTGCATGTGGCATGCAATGACAGAGGGTTGCGTACTTATTTTCCATTGACAGCGGATTTGCGTGTAGGTATTCGCTATTTTCGAAAACCAGAGTTACTTCCCATTTGAGACGGTATCTGACGTAGACTGATTATGACGTCATCAAATTCTATGGAAAAAGTCCTAAAAGTCTGGGAAATGACGGTATAAAATCGGCGTTACAATACCATTTTCATAACGTCACAATGATTTTACGTCAGATACCGTCTGTAAGGGGAAAAAACTCTGTATTCCGCAAAGACTCAATAGCAGAATCAGATTTGATGATACCAGGCAGATAACTTTATTTTCATATTACAAATTATGGAAGAAAAACGTTGATGATCATACTCATATTCCCATCATTACTACAAATCTGGCAAGTACATGTATTAACGTTATGCGCCTACTTTTTAAATTGCACAAACTACTACATAATACGGAAGTGTTTCAACTCCTTATCTTCTAGAAGAAAATTTTAAACAAATATCTAATACACCAGACACGTGTTTCGGTTATTAAATCCTCATCAGTGATGCTTCCAGCCAAAGTGATATTCAGACACAGCTAAAATTCATTTCAGTACAACCCTCTGGTTTTATTCTTTTGGATTTTTATTCGTGCATTTTTTTTGCAGAGAGTGTGCGGCTCCAAATTTCCTGTAGGGTCGATTCAGTGGCAAAATTCAGTAAAATCGCGTTTCAAGTTCAAATTTTCAAGTTCAATTTATTCAGATAATCCAACTTAATGGAATACAGAATACAATATATACATTACATACAAATTTTCAAATCGTTCAAAATAGCAAAATAAGGATGATGCTCAGATATTAAACTCCTTTAATTTCGATGTTAGTTTTAGATGAAAGGGCCAAAAACAAAGCTTCTTTCAGAGCTGGAAAGAAGTAATTATTACACTTCAAACATCCAGTCACGAGGAACAAGTTTAATTGCTCCACCCTGTGAAGGGAAAGAAATATCCCAACACAAAAATAATTGTAATTTTAATGATGATGATAAGACAAAGATCTCCAACATTATCACATTGCAGTGATCACGGTTCATTGAATTCAAAAAATAGCACACAGTCCAAAGCAACAATTAGAAAAAACCAGCAACATGGGGTTACGATTAGCACAAATGAGATCAAGTGCAACGATCGCTGAAGGAATCAAGTGATGACATTAATATTAATGGATGAATCTACCGATTCAAATTTCACTGTTTTATTATGTTACGCATATAATAAGGTGGTTTAAAATCAAGCTTAGCGTGACTTGCAGCTCGTTTAAATTATGCATTAACTAGCATAAATCGATGCATATCTTCATATTGGAATTCTCTCGATACATGAATTTGGAAAATCTCCAACCTTTTTTTTCTATTACACAAAATGGGAAACATTAGCATTCAGTGATAAGTATATATACACATGTAACTCTACAATATTTAAACCGAGAGATATACAGACTGAGTATGTTTAAAATACCATGAATTTCGAATGTTAAAGAATGTGTATGTTAAAACTTGAATGGATCTGTATTAACCAAATTCAAGTTAAACATTAAGGATGGCTTCTTTCACTGAACACAATGAACTATCTCTGATCTCGAAAGGACTCTATAGAATAGTGAGCGAATATATGGGCCATGAATGTATCGTTACACAGCGACGACAAAGATGGGATGTATTTGATGTCATACTAAACTGTAGAAGTGATATAAAAGAGAATAAGGTGGCAACCGGAAGTAGAGCTGAGGGATTCGAATTGAAATCTTCTGACTTTGACGATATGTTTGTCGATAGGAATGTGGTTGTTTTGGACATTCCAATTTTCCCTAATTTACAGAATAATATCAACAAGTCAACCATTCTTCTCATGGAAACAGATGAAGTTTCCCCTGGATTTGCGGTTGTTAAATGCTTGGACGTTGACACCAACAACACAACCATCTTCAGCTCTTTAGTATTAAGAGGTAGCGACCTCTATGTCAACAGTAAACAAATAAGAGAGACTTTTCAGAGTACCAATGCATCAAGTGGTCATGGCCCATGCCAAACGGATTCATTTTTCGGCTTTGACGCCGATCGAACATATGCACTGAAATGCTTGGATTGGCCGAAATCGGCGGTCTTGTTCGTTAGACGATCGCTTGAAAGGGGATGGCCATTGTACGATGACGTGACAGATATATGTGGAAATGGATGTTTCCTAGTTCCCATAAACAGTAAACAGCAACGTTACAGCGATACATGGGATCTGGAATGGAGGATATCATTCACTTTTGCGGAGAAAAAAATGGTTTATTCCATGAATCACTGTCAGTTTCTTTGTTACGGACTTTCTAAATTATTTTTGAATGAAGTTTTGAAAAAGACATTTGCTTGCGAGGATTTGTTATGTTCCTATTTCATCAAGTCTGCTGTCTTTTGGGAGATATCAGAAGATTCGAACAATTGGTCATATTTCAATTTTTTATCAAAGTTCTGGAACGTATTTCGACGCTTGATAAACTGGGTCAGTAAAGGGTACTGTCCAAATTTTTTCATACCAGAGAACAACATGTTTTACGGAAAGATACATGGAGAGAAACAAAGAATGCTTTTGTCAACAATGCGAGATCTTTATAGGGAAGGATTTCGGTGTTTACTGCGCTGTACTTCCCTGAACGAAACTTTATCAAAAATCTTCACATACCCAGCTGCTGCTTTGATATGTGATGAGAATGAACGTGCTTCAATGTCTACGATCGAAAGGGAAAGACTTAAAATCATATTGACTGCTGACACACTTTCTATAAGTTCTGCACAGGAAAAGAGGAAGATCGTTGAATCGTTACGAAACATGCTAACCCTAGACACAGACTCAGCTGTAATGACGTCTGCTTTAAGTTTAACTGTTGTCAACACTGTGAGAACGTATGCCGAACATTTATTCTTCAAGCATAGGGAAATACATCAGCATCGTTACAGTAACAGCAAACGCTACTGTGATATAAAATCAGCACTTTCGTTGACTCGAAAAACAAGGACACACCTACATATGAACAACCTACTTTACGCAAAATTAATGTACATGACAGGAAATTACCATAGAACCATAGACATTCTGCATTACATCGTTCACAATCTACGAACTCAGCCTCATAAGTATGTATGGACTCTAAATAGAGCCTTCATTACGAATATGTTAACGCAAGAAATTACGTATAGCTCATTCGTAAATTCACACATCTTAAATTGTATAAAGATAGATTGCCTTACAGCAATAGACGAACTTAAGTTGGAATGCGTTGCTGTACATAAAACGTGCGGGGAATCAGTGCTGTTTATACCGCCTCTTGTGTTCCTGTACTTCTTGCTTTTCCTTAGTTATATAAGAATTGGCGAGAATCAAAGAGGATATGCCGCATTGGAGGATTTACGAACATTATCCGAACATTGTGATGATCGTATTCACATTCCGAAAATTATGAGAGCAGTGTCATGGGAAATACTTGGAATATGCCAGGAACAGTTTGGTTACTATAATGAAGCTCTGCAATCATACAGCCAAGCTTTGAATGATGAACATAACCTCTTTCAGGAAGCCACGCTTTGCCGAATACTTTTGCTCGAGAGCAATGACCATTCTTAAAATTAATTTATTATAGATGTTTGAACAGACATTTTTATTGTGCTTACTCTTTCTAAAATTCAAAACGTTTGTGCGAAATACGCAACTGCTGCATATTTGACGGTGTTCTCTTTTTTCAAATATCATTTTCATAATCGGTTATACCGCATTTTAGGATCTTAGGATCATTTTAGGATGTTAAACGAAGGAGGCAACGCTGTGCCGAATATTTTCGCTCGGAAGCAATTACCAATAAATTCTTTGAACAGATGCTTCTATTTTGCTTTCTTCTACTAAAATCCAAAGCTCCCGTTTGAAATCCGCAATTGTTGCATGCTGTGACGGTGTTCCCTTTTCGCAATATAATTTCATCACCAGTTTCTGAGTTCCATATACAACCATATTTGATGTATAACATACTGTATGACTGAACTGTCTCAGAAAGCAATACTTTCCATTATTTCTAAAGACATGTATACATTGAAACCATTCAAAATATTGAAAATGATACTCAATTAAACCGAACTATAAATAATTAAAACATTATTGTCTATGAAAATAACGTATATATTTGTATATTTAATTTGTTTCCAGTTTTATGTTAACACTACTGTTGATAACCAGGGTCTTTGTTTTTGCAATTTCGCTCCTGATTCGGTACCTAACTATATCGTCGGTTTATGTGTAGTCTTTTGTGTTTGATGTTTACATGTCGTGTGTCTCTTTTCCGTCTCGTGCTGTACTCATCTTTTGTGTTTTTGCATCGGGTGTTTTGGTGTTTTACTGTTGATGCTGCAACGGGGTCTTGTTGGAGATCTCCTCCCTTCTAACTAAATAAGGAGCAAAAAAAATATTTAGAACAAGTTGTAGCACTGTTTTTGTATTTGTGTATGTGGGTGTACGGTGTTGTTGTGACTTAAAATACTCACATTAAGCGTCACATCTCAGTCAGGGATATGTTTGTGACCGACTAACATCGTCACTGAGGAAGTTCTACGATCGATATGGGGAACTCGTCATACACTATGATGTCCCACTCTCCAGAATGGTGGATGATATTCTGTCATAGACCATTTGAACCATCCAACCAAAGATTGTACTCTATGTCTTCCGAAATGGAAGTTACCGTATGTGACAGTTCTACCGAATTGAAGCGGCGGGTGTTGCTTACTCTTCCTGGGCACCTGGTCTCACTCTCATATCGGGAGTCTGCTTCTTTTCATGTGGTGGAGTTTTTTGTTTGATTGCTTTGGTTTCTGTTTTATCCTGATTTTGTATGCCTTCGGTTTCTGATTTTCTGAATTATCGATTGTGTGCTGTATACAGTGATATGATCATTATCCATATTTGTCACACTAAAGTGACAACGTTTAGATAAAGACAGCAAGTGGAAAGAACCAAATATACCAAAGGAGAAGTACCAATAGTAGTTCGCTATAAGATCCAATGGAACAAGGCATTATTCTGTTAGTCTTCATTAAGAAGGCAACCACGAACCCCCGAATGGAATCAGGATCAGGTGCCCGGGAGGAGTGGGCGTCCTCTGAATGCATGTAACATAACAAATATAAATGTGTCAAATTCGCTAATGTCCAAATAGGTAAAAGACGGTCATTTGGAAATGTCATACTCAAGAATTTCCTTAATCATCCTAGTTAGGCAAACGTCGAAATGTGCAATAATATCTTTGAAGCAATCATAGAATTGTCTCAGTGACATCTGACTGAAAAGTCAATGATTCAAGTGCTCATAAACCCAGGAAAACGACATTGAACATAACATTATTAGTTTAACATTGTTTTACAGGGGGGATAACAGAAACAAATTGGGTCTAGGCGCAGCCGAGCCCAATACAACGTTTTCTTCGACATTTTATAAAGAATTTATCCCGCCGATGGCTTTTGATTTTTGAATGTAACGTCACAGATAATGAAGCATCTCAGTGACGTCAACGTATAGCGTCTAAGACGCAGCAGGATATAAAATAATATCCTGTCGGTAACATTTAGTCGGCTAAAATTGCCCCCCCCCAAAAAAAAAGATTACCAGAGGTGAGAAAAAGCAATGCATCAGGCAAAATTGAAACTCTGAGGGAGTCTATGTGCCTTGGATGAGATAGTACGTATTCCGGAATGTATAGCATTTCTTAAATTCCGATTTTCACATTCTTCCTATCCTACAAAGTTAAAAATACACATGTATAACATTTGTTTTATATTTACTGCACAATATTTGTTAAGTTCACTGCCTTTTCATTGGGAATTTAAAACGTCTTCAGACTGACTGGCAAAAAGATAATTGACAGTTTGTCATGTACGCAATCATGTACCCCAATACACAATGCAAGCATAGAACTATTCATTCAGAAGATATATGTATTCAATAAAATTCTAAAATTGTATTGCAATCTTTAATGTATGAAGCATACTGAAATTAGCTATATATCAGTGAATTTAGAGCGAAACTAATGCAACGTGCCTCATAAATCTTCCGTCTCTGTTTTATTTGTTGATAATGTCCGGGCGTGTTCATTAGATGGTCCATTCGCAGGATTTCTTGTACTTGTTGTAGGTTTCAGACGCTACTACGGCTCCCATCGACTCGATGACTGTTTCGTTGTCATACCCAAAAGACGCAGCTGTTCTGTACGAAGACCAGAAATAACCAATTTCTACTCGTACATTGACCGAGGAGTAGGTTGGTGTTTGGCCGATTATCTGTACTTTTGACGTAGTATCGTAGGATACCTGGATGAAGACAAATGTAAACATATCAACTGCATAGATTAAGAATCCCATATTTCAGTTAAATTGTGAATTAGAATTTCAAAACTTTAACGAAGTCATGAACAAAATGTTAATAGGTGAAAAAGGTAAATAATTGAATGAGACCATTAGTGGGAGGTTGGCAGTACTTAAATCGAGAATGTGTGAATTTTTGTTCACATATATTTAAATAATTAGTTATAAACATAGTTCATAACGTTAAAAGAAATCCTATCTACTGTTGGTTTTTTTTCATCAAATCAGATTTTGATTAAAAATTGTTAATTTTAATTAGATCACACAGGTCACAAAAAGGTGTTTGTTTTATGTTTGAAGACAATTTTCACTCATCCAAAAATAAAACTTTCACACCATATGGATTTATTGCGCTTTGTATGATGCCACTAGATGAGGGGGTGGACAGGGAGAAAGAGAGGTGGGGAGAAAGGGGGACGGGAAAAGGGAGAGAGGGGGAGGGAGGAGGGAGGAAAGGGGGAAGATAGGAGGTAGGGGGAGAAAGGGGGCCGGGAGGAGGGAGACAAGGGGGTGGAAGGAGGGAGAAAGGGGGGAGGAGGGAGGTAAGGGAAGGGTTTAAAGGAGCGGGAGGGAGGAGGGGGGGGAGGGGGAGGTAAGGGGGCGGGAGGGGGGAGCGGTACCCCCCTGTCCGCCCCCCCTAGATGTTTTGTAGGATAATTTATGATAGTTCCATATCAAGCAACTGGGAGCCGTGATAAATCATCGTGATCCGTATCGTTGCAGAATTTTTCGCAGATACTGTACACGTGGACATTTTCGCATGGGGGTAATTTTCGCATTTTTCACGAATCGATGAACATTCCGAAAATTCCTCCAATACTAAGATAACCATACTGCATTGTTTATATTGCGAATATTTCCCCTAAGCGAAAGGTCTTGGTGTTATAATCATGAAAAATTGCCCCAGCGAAAATAAACACGTTTACACTACGGCTAGCCAACAGGGGATGCTTACTCCACCCGGACACCTGGTCCCACCTCTAGCTTCTAGGGGTCCGTCGATGCTTAATTTTGTGCTCTATTGTGAGTGCTGTTGAGATAATCGTCAGGATCTTCAACATTTAACAATATTTATATAAGTTTCTTTTTCTAGCAATGTACTTACCGATTGTAGAACTTCAGAATTTTCAATAAAGTCCTGAGCTTTTTGAAGGTTACTTAATTCATCTTCTACACGTTTTTCCGCTGCAGACATATCTCCACAAACTGTAAGAAAATCGATAATTCATTGTTATGTTTAATTAATCTCATGGGTAATAGCGACTTCCTGAACTCAAAATATAGGAATATAGGAATCTCTCATATGGAAATATAGGACAAATATAGGAATATTTCAAGGAAACAGGATAATCATAGGACTTTTCGACCTTCAAAACAATGCTTGAAAGAACAATTGACAGAATGTTTACCTCCCAGTTCTCCTTTTTTTGTTATACTATCTTCAACAATTCATAAATCCCAATATGATTTTATTATAAAGTAGGAGAAGATGGCGATAGAAGCGAGCCATGTTTTTATGAAACTATTGTCAGATAATTGCTGTAAATCACATTTCATTCATGTTGACTTTTCAATGAAGCAGTCAAAAACTTGAAAAGCAATTTTTCGGACTTTGGGCCCAGAATATTGAATTTATAGGACAAATTTCTCAAATATAGGACTTTTATAGGTTCCTATATTTTGTATAGGAAATATAGGAATTATAGGACAGCTATGACCCATGTAATCTAGTAGTATAAAGCTATTTGGATGACTAGTGCGCACATCCAGACCACTGATTTAGAAGAAATCTCAGTATCTTTCCAATGAGCACATTTGTTGTTGTTAAAAAAAAGTTGCAGGGGCACTATGCTACAAAAAGCAATACATTTTGTATAGATTGTCGAAAGAATTCGTTATTCGAAAATGCGCCTCTAAAAAGTACCTATTCTCTGCAGGATAAAGCAAGCTGGTGCGTGAGAAGCATCATTCTGCTAAGTGGAAGTGTGCACTATAATGTCATATGAAAATTTATTGATAGTAGGAAGTCATGACTCTTTAATATAGTCTTGTGCTTTCGCTTTCTTACTTTGCTTTACCAGGGCATTCTCATCCATGTCACACATGTGACATGTTGAATCTCTCTTTTCTCTCTCTACATGAAGCTCTGAAATATCAATAATATTGTTGAAAAGCGCACATGTGTCATTAAAATGTTACAATAGAATATATATTTCAATATATACGAATCTATGTATGGAATCTAGGATGAATAAGGGAATTTTCTACTGCAAAATGACAATGATAAGTGATCATAGCGGGCCGTACACATATGAAGGATTTACGAGTAATTGTCAATATTGAAATATGTGTTCTATAGTACCAACTTTATTGTACTGTACTCGTGTTTCGGATATTGAATCCTTG
Source organism: Pinctada imbricata (assembly GCA_033119305.1). Classification (NCBI taxonomy): domain Eukaryota; kingdom Metazoa; phylum Mollusca; class Bivalvia; order Pterioida; family Pteriidae; genus Pinctada; species Pinctada imbricata. The sequence goes on along the minus strand of VSWD01000012.1, from coordinate 41,291,465 downwards.
TCAGTAGTACTTAATGTCAAACAGGTTGAATAAAGCCAAAGTGACTTACTGTACTTTATCTCTTCAGAAATGGAAGTAAACGGATGTGACAATTCTACCGAATTGAAGCGACGGGTGTTGCATGCAGGCAAGAGATGCTGACTCTTCCTAGGCACCTGGTCTCACTCCCATATCGGGAGTTCGCTTCTTTTCATGTGGTGAAGGTTTTTGTTTGTTTGCTTTGGTTCCTGTTTTATCCTGATTTTGTATGCCTTCGGTTTATGATTTTCTGAATTATCGATTCTGTGCTGTATATAGGGAGATGGTCATTGTCCATATTTGTCATTTCATGGCGCCATCATTATTACTACAAAATTACTACACATTTTTGTTCAAGTGAGGTGAGGTTTTCCACTCATTTACATTGTTTCATCAAATTGTAACATCTGAAGTACTGTACATACATATAATCATGAACTTATTATATATTTCAGCTTGAAAATCCATTTAATATCTGAACATGAAATACTATATGAAAACATTACCGTGATTACAGTCAGGTTTAGTAATTATTAGACATTTTCCAAGCTTACGTATTTCGGAATTCGCACTCCGCACATCGCACTTTAGGGGTTAGATACTAGTAATAGAAATCGGGTGCGATTAGAAAAGTAAAATCTGAACACAAAATGGATGAAATGACACAGGAGAACTTTAAATATGTCTTTTTACACATTTTAACAAATAAATGTATCACACAAAGTAGTCTATGTTCCTTTGAATAAAACCAACAGTTTGCTTTAGTGATACATTCCCTGCGAAGTCCGAAGTGCAAAGTCCGCGAACATGAAAAATAGAACTTCTTAATATTGATTACTAAATGAAGGAAAAGGGTCAGTACCTTCATTTATGATGTCATCTATTTGCTTTATAGTCAATTCACTCCTCTTCTTACCAAATCGTCGTCGTCGTCGTCCTTGATTAGAAAAGAAACTACATTACACTATTAATGTAAGCGTCTTCAAATTGAATAGCATCATTTAAGAACAGATGAATTGGCAACATGGACCAGACATGCACGTTTCGGGTACTTAACCCTCATCAGTGATCCTCAAATCTAAACAATGTAATATGCCAAAAAGTATGAAAGTACTTTCTGAAATCAATTATGATCCTTTTACTTTGTATTTAACAGTCTTGTGTTAAGTTTTCTGTAGTTATCCTGTTCTCCTTTCTAATCAGTCCAAATACGAAAAGCCAAAAATTGAAAAAAAAAAAATAGGGGAAAATTTGAAAATTAAACCAAACATGTCAGCCTTGCTTAAAGGCAGTGTTTATGAATATATCTCTATCAGGACTCTTGCTGAATCAGTTACTCGTTAAAAAACAAGAGGCCAAAGGGGGCCATATCGCTCAACTGAGTTGCAAACAAAGATCGATGGCTCCCTTGGACAATTTGATGGAGGCCCTTGAGTACTTGCTTCCTTAAAGTTTTCGCGAAATTAAGAGCATCAGATTTGGAGCCAATCAGATCCCTCGATGGCCATAATAGTAAGTCAATCGGCACGAAAAAGAAACAAAATCTTGGTGTAGAGGATCATGAGATCTTCCTCCCTGTAAGGTTTTGCGAAACTCTGTGCAGTGGTGCAGGAGAGAAGTCGTAAATGTGTCAGCCAATCAGAGAACAAATTTGTTGACCGATCGGCACGAAAAACACAAAATTTGTATATAGGACCTTGAGTACTTTCTTCCTGTAAGTTTCGTGAAATTCTGTGCAGTGGTTGTAGAGGAGAAGTCGAAAATACGTCAGTCAATCAGAGCCCTCGGCGGCCATATTTGGTGACCGATCGGCACGAAAAACACAAACATGGTAGAGGACCTTGAGTACAGTTTACTTTCGTTAACTCAAACTCGGTTAACCCGAAGTGTTCCGAAGTCCCGATTTTCTTCTATTGGTTTCTATGCATGTGAAGTCGAACTAATCTTTAGGTCCCATAACTCATTTTACATCCATAATTTACCTCGATAAGACGAGTCACAAATGAATTTTTTTACACACAAATCAATTAATTATTAGGAGATCGGTTGACGAATTATTGATATTTTCTTGCTTTTGAGTTACAAATAAAAACATTAAAGTTAGCTTGGTCGTTAAAAGTATACAACACAAACGCTGATAGAGAAAGGAAAATAAGTCTTTTGAAAAATCGATTACTGGTCATGTATTCAGTAAATCGAACTCCTGATAATGAGTTAAAGAAGATCCTGACGATAATCTCAACAGCACTCACAATAGAGGGACAAATTGAGCATCGACGGACCCCTAGCAAGCTAGAGGTGGGACCAGGTGCCCGGGAGGAGTAAGCATCCCCTGTTGGCTAGCCGCACCCGCCGTCGATGTTCATGCAAGAAAATGAAAACAATATCTGAAATACATGCACTGTCTGAGGTAAGTCTATATAGAAAGTGCTATGGCGATCATGCCAGGGAGCAATTTCAAAACACTTACCCTCAAACCCCTCGAATTAGTCGAATAAGTAAAATAAGTCGAACTATTTCTAATGGTCCCTTGAAGTTCGACTTATGGAGAGTAGACTGTACTTGCTTCCTTCAAGAAAATGGAATTGTTCCAACTCAATTTAACCAGTTTATTATGTTTATAAAATGTCTCCGAAGAAAATAAAACCAGTTTATTATGTACCAGACATGTGTTTCGGTTATAAAATCATCATCAGTGAATCTTCCATCCAAAAATGATTTTTAGACACAACGAAAATTCACTTCAGTAGCGCCCTTCTGGTTATATGTTTTGAAATTATCTGCCGTTTTTGCCCCCCCCCCCTTTTTTTTTTTGCTTTTTTTCAAAAGTTGTTACTTACTGTTTTTTATCCTTCAAATAAGGGTAGAGATATTATTGTTTATTGAAATTGAATCGAAAATAGATATCAATTGATATGAGTGTTATCTCCCGCCAAAATGGCCCACTAAGTACTACTGAAATAAGTGGTAAAATGATAACAACCATATTTCAACATTATAGTTTAAAGTATGTACAGAGCAAGCGCATGTAACAAAGTTATACTTTCAATTTATATTCAGAATAAGAAAAGGAATGACCCATATGAGTTTGAACCTGTTACATGCCCTTGCTCTGGGGCTTACAACTGTTGGTAGGTTTGTCCCTTGCCTGAAATCTGAATTTCTAATAAGAAGACATAGAAGTAAATTTCAGAGAAATCACATTAAGGGGTAACGAGTGTCTGCTTGTATAAATTACAGAAAAAATTAAAAATCTTAATAATTTTTTTCAGTTATTTGTTATTACTTACTGAAAATATGAGTGATTTTGAAGCATATGACAGTAATTTTGATACACCTTTCCATCAATACTTCATCAGAAACTGATATCGAAGATGGTGACAGTCTCATGAGACAATGCACAAAATTTGTACACCTAATAGAAATCTCAAAAATTTACTGTTGCAGAATATTTTTTGGGGGATGTAACTTATGTAATATTCATGTACTGGGACATAAAAAGTAGAATAAAGCATGAAACACTGAGGTATCCATCAATACTTTTATGTTACAGCTCGGCAAATCTGATCAGCTTCAAATTTTCAAATACAAAAGTTGCTAGAGTTATCTTTCCTGTATAATATATTCTTGTGAAGTAAAGGCAATCACACGACATGTCATTTTCTTCTCATTTTCGAATAAAAACCTGATCCTCTTAGGAATTATTTAGACTTTCTAAATGAACGTTATTAGATTTTTTCCTAGGCGAGGGGAGGGGGGAGTTCCAAGCAAATGAGGGGGGGGGGGGTGTTCTCTAACCTATTGTTGTTATAAAATTTATACGTATAAAGACGAGAAAAATCAGCCAAATGAAATAAAATTTAAGGTAATGGGAATACGATTTTGAGGAAATTATCGGGAAAAAGATTAAGTCCTGACGATTTCCACTGATCCAGAGCACCAGACCTGATAAATACTATGCTATATCAAAAATAGATGCCCTACGGTAGTCTTTTTGTTTAACCGTAAAATTTTTAGTGAATATTCTCATTATTTAGCGATCAAGTCATTTGGATTTTATCTTCAATGTTTTAAAAAGTCGTGCGTGCATTCAGGCGTTGGACTAGCAAAGGGTTGTCAAATGCGAATATTTCCAGTGCGAAAACGTTTTGGTGCGAGTCAAATCGTAACCTTTTTATGTTACTCTTTGTTAAAGAGTTCCGATAATTTGTAAAACTTTAACGGGAAAACAGTTCAACACGGATTGAAACGAAGTTATTGACTGTGGGAGTTAGCTCGCTTACCAGCCACTCGTTACCCCTTAAAGTTTTCATCTTTTGTTTGGAAGAAGTATAATGAAAAATCCTATGATCGCTGAGCGATATTAGTCCCCTACCGGCGGCATATATCTATGTCCTGCAACTCTGCCTATGAATCACTCCTCAATTAAACAAGAGTTTTAATTAAACCGTGCAGCTCAGTTCTGAGGTTTTATCTGCTTTATCGATTCGAAGAGGAGGTCAGGCGTGACGAAAGTTGAACTTGCTCTGTAACTATCCAAGACTAAGCTGAGTATCAAATTTTACCTGAATATCTCTAATTTGTTGCAGAAAGAAAGTCCGGAAAACTGACAAAAACTGAATTGTGCAAATCATCAAGAGGCATAACTCCTCAAAAATGAGGTTAAGCGTAAAAAAAGTCCTTTTCTCTGTAACTATCCAAGACTAAGCTGAGAACAATTTCACCTGAATATCTCTATTTGTTGCAGAAAAAAGTCAAAAAACTGAATTTTCCAAGTCATCAAGGGGCATAACTCCTCGAAAAATAGATCAAGCGTGACGAAAGTTGAACTTGCTCTGTAACTATCCAAGAGTAAGCTGTGTATCAAATTTCACCTCGATATCTCTATTTGTTGCAGGAAAAGTCCGGAAAATTGTCAAAAACTGAATTTTCCAAGTCATCATGGGGCATAACTCCTCGAAAAAGAGGTCAAGCGTGACGAAAGTTGAACTTGCTCTGTCACTATCCAAGAGTAAGCTGTGTATCAAATTTCATCTGAATATCTCCATCCGTTGCAGAAAAAAAAAATCCGGAAAACCGACAAAAACTGAATTTTCGAAGTCATCAAGGAGCATAACTCCTCGAAAAAAAAAGTCAAGCGTGACGAAAGTCAAACTTGCTCTGTCACTATCCAAGACCAAGCTGTGTATCAAATTTCATCTGAATATCTCCATCCGTTGCAGGAAAAAGTCCGGAAAACTGACAAAAACTGAATTTTCAAAGTCATCAAGGGGCATAACTCCTCTAAAAATAGGTCAAACGTGACGAAAGTCGAACTTGCTCTGTAACTATCCAAGACCAAGCTGTGTATCAAATTTCATCTGAATATCTCCATCCGTTGCAGAAAAAAGTCCGGAAAACTGACAAAAATTGAATTTCAAAGTCATCAAGGGGCATAAATCCTCTAAAAATAGGTCAAGCGTGACGAAAGTCAAACTTGCTCTGTAACTATCCAAGACCAAGCTGTGTATCAAATTTCATCTGAATATCTCCATCCGTTGCAGAAAAAAGTCCGGAAAACTGACAAAAACTGAATTTTCAAAGTCATCAAGGGGGTTAACTCCTCTAAAAATAGGTCAAGCGTGACGAAAGTCGAACTTGCTCTGTAACTATCCAAGACCAAGCTGTGTATCAAATTTCATCTGAATATCTCCATCCGTTGCAGAAAAAAGTCCGGAAAACTGACAAAAACTGAATTTTCAAAGTCATCAAGGGGCATAACTCCTCTAAAAATGGGTCAAGCGTGACGAAAGTCAAACTTGCTCTGTAACTATCCAAAACCAAGCTGTGTATCAAATTTCATCTGAATATCTCCATCCGTTGCAGAAAAAAGTCCGGAAAACTGACAAAAACTGAATTTTCCAAGTCATCAAGGGGCATAACTCATCAAGGGGCATAACTCCTCTAAAAATAGGTCAAGCGTGACGAAAGTCGAACTTGCTCTGTAACTATCCAAGACCAAGCTGTGTATCAAATTTCATCTGAATATCTCCATCCGTTGCAGAAAAAAGTCCGGAAAACTGACAAAAACTGAATTTTCAAAGTCATCAAGGGGCATAACTCCTCTAAAAATAGGTCAAGCGTGACGAAAGTCAAACTTGCTCTGTAACTATCCAAGACCAAGCTGTGTATCAAATTTCATCTGAATATCTCCATCCGTTGCAGAAAAAAGTCCGGAAAACTGATATTCGGACAGACGGACAGACAGACCGAGAGGAAACTAAGAGTCCCCTTCGGCGTTGCCGGTAGGGGACTAAAAAGAAAATACGGCAACCACAGAACACTCTTAAGTAACTATAATAAGCCATAACTCTTGTAAAATTAGGTCAATCGAAAGCAAACTCAAACTTGATCTGTATCACATTGAGATATATCCACATACCAAAAATGAGTTCAATATATGCAACAACAGCGGAAAAAAGTCCGGAAAACTGAAACTTTAATAAAATTTGCTAAGTCCAAGGGCCATAACTCTTGCAAAATTAAGTCAATCGAAAGCAAACTCAAACTTGATCTGTAACACATTGAGATATATCCACATACCAAAAATGAGTTCAATATATGCAACAACAGCGGAAAAAAGTCCGGAAAACTGAAACTTTCATAAAATTTGCTAAGTCCAAGGCCCATAACTCTTGTAAAATTAGGTCAATCGAAAGCAAACTCAAACTTGATCTGTATCACATTGAGATATATCCACATACCAAAAATGAGTTCAATATATGCAACAACAGCGAAAAAAAGTCCGGAAAACTGAAAATGGGACAGACGGACGGACGGACAGACAGACGGACAGACAGGCAGACAGACAGACAGACGGACAGACAGACCGAGAGGAAACTAAGAGTCCCCTTCGGCGTTGCCGGTAGGGGACTAAAAATGAGTTCAATTTATCCAACAACAGCGGGAAAAAGTCCGGAAAACTGACATTTTCATAAAATTTGCTAAGTCCAAGCGCCATAACTCTTGTAAAATTAGGTCAATTAAAAGCAAACTCAAACTTGATCTGTAACACATTGAGATATATCCACATACCAAAAATGAGTTCAATAAATGCAACAACAGCGGAAAAAATTCCGGAAAACTGACATTTTCATAAAATTTGCTAAGTCCAAGGGCCATAACTCTTGTAAAATTAGGTTAATCGAAAGCACACTCAAACTTGATCTGTATCACATTGAGATATATCCACATACCAAAAATGAGTTCAATATATGCAACAATAGCGAAAAAAAGTCCGGAAAACTGAAAATGGGACAGACGGACAGACGGACAGACAGACAGACAGAGAGGAAACCCTTCGGCGTTGCAGGTAGGGGACTTATTAGAAAATAGAACCTTTTTAAAATTTTTGATTGGGGCCAAAAATGGTCACTTTTACATGTGTTTTACCCCTACGCCTTTGTGCAATTTGCAGAGAGTGCGCGCTCCAAATTCCATGTAGGGTCGATTCTGTAGCATATGCAAATAAAGTTTATTTTCAAAATAGCATACGAGGAAACTTCTGCCTGTCTGGTCCAGGCGGCAAATTTATCTGTTCTTAAGGTTAGGGTTGCAACTACAGGGAGATAAATCCATTTTCATATCACATAATATTTGAAACCGACATTAACGATACATGGTTAAAGCTCAGATTGTTACAGTATTTTAGAAACAAATAATACTCCTTGAATCTTTCTTTGCTGAATGGATATTTTGGGGGGAAATGCATATTTTTCAATGAAAAATCGTCGAAAACAGGAAAAAATTTGTCATTTTGGCACGAGTTCTGTTACCAAAGATTCAAACATAAGAATATTTACTATCCATTATATTCTTTTGAGAAATTCGAACTTCAAGTTAAACTCATGTTTTTTGGTCAAAATGTAGATTTTTTGCATAAATGATTGTGCTATTTATAGAAACAGTCATTTTGCTCAAAAACTAATTCGAGTACATAATGATTTGACTGCTTTAGGATAGAGCAATACCATAGATATATGTAGAAAAAAATGTGTATCTGGCGACCCTCTAGCTATTAATAGAAATAACGAGTTGTTGCCATGGCAATCAGAAACATAGTTTTTATAAGAAAATGCTCTCCTTAGAACTGATTATTTTATAAGAATTTCTCAAAATAACCTTTAATTCATCCACAAGCTATAAGAATCTTGAAAAATAAGAATATATATGAATTTTCGAAATTTCATGCATTTAAGAGGTATGTCAAATTATATGTATGATGTGGTATTCTTTAGAATTACAAAAATGTTAAAATAGGCCAAAAATGGACATTTATAGCCAAAAACAAAAAAAAACAAAAAAAAAAAAAAACGAGACGGGCAAATTTTGAGTTTTTGGTCTGAATAGGTCGAGGGGATGTTCCTCTACATATGAATCTATCTATTCTTCTACCTCATTTCTATTAAAAGTCGCCACCCTGACCTTAAATGATGCTATTGAATTTGAAGAAGCTTAAAAACATTATTGCGTAAATTGATAAAGTGCCAAAACAAAGGTTCCTTCAGGCATCTCAAGTTTCGTGACATTCCGCGCAGCGATTGCAAAAGAAAAGTCGAAAATGCGTCATTCAACCAGAGCCCAAGGCGGCCATATTTGTTGACCAATCTTCACTTAAAATACACAAAGGTGGTAGAGGACCTAGAGTACTTGTTTCCTGTCAAATTTCACTAAATAACTTGGAAGAGGGCCTTGAGTACTTGCTTTTCTCATGAAATTACATGTGTGCAGCGGTTGCAGAAGTGAAGTCGAAAATGCGTCAGCCAGTTAGAGTCCTCGGCGCCCATACGTATACGTGTTGACCGATAGGCACGAAAAACACAAACTTGGTAGAGGACCTGGAGTACCTGCTTCATATTAGGTTTTATGAAATTCTGTGCAGTGGTTGCGGAGGAGAAGTCGAAAATGCGTGAACCAATCAGAACCCTCGGCGGCCGTATTTGTTGACCGATCGGCACGAAAAACACAAATTTGGCAGATGATCTTGCTTCCTGTAGGGTTTCGTGAAATTCTGCAGGGTGGTTCCAGAGGAGAAGTCGAAAATGTATCAGCCAATCAGAGACCATTGCGGCCATATTTGCTGCCGATGGGCACGAAAGAAAGGAGGAAAACACATATTTGGTAGAGGACCTTGAGTACTTGCTTCCTGTAAGGTTTTATGACATCATGTGCAGCGGTTGCAAAGAAGAAGTCCAAAATGCGTCAGCAAATCAGATCCCTCGGCGGCCATATTTGTTGACCGATCGACACGAAAAACACAAACTTGGTAGAGGAACTTCAATACTTGCTTCCTGTAAACTTTATGGTAATGCTGTGCAGTAGTTCTAGAGGAAAAGTCTAAAATGTGTCAGTCAATCAGAGCCATCGGCGGCCATATTTGTTGACCGATCGGCATGAAAAACAAAAATTTTGGTTCCTTGAGTACTTGCTTCCTTTAAGGTCTCGTGAAATACTGTGCAGCGATTGTAGAGGAGGAGTCGAAAATACGTCAGCCAATCAGAGCCCTCGATGGCCATATTTGTTGACCGATCGGCACGAAAAACACAAACTTGGTAGAGGACCTGGAGTACCTGCTTCATATTAGGTTTTATGAAATTCTGTGCAGTGGTTGCGGAGGAGAAGTCGAAAATGCGTGAACCAATCAGAACCCTCGGCGGCCGTATTTGTTGACCGATCGGCACGAAAAACACAAATTTGGCAGATGATCTTGCTTCCTGTAGGGTTTCGTGAAATTCTGCAGGGTGGTTCCAGAGGAGAAGTCGAAAATGTATCAGCCAATCAGAGACCATTGCGGCCATATTTGCTGCCGATGGGCACGAAAGAAAGGAGGAAAACACATATTTGGTAGAGGACCTTGAGTACTTGCTTCCTGTAAGGTTTTATGACATCATGTGCAGCGGTTGCAAAGAAGAAGTCCAAAATGCGTCAGCAAATCAGATCCCTCGGCGGCCATATTTGTTGACCGATCGACACGAAAAACACAAACTTGGTAGAGGAACTTCAATACTTGCTTCCTGTAAACTTTATGGTAATGCTGTGCAGTAGTTCTAGAGGAAAAGTCTAAAATGTGTCAGTCAATCAGAGCCATCGGCGGCCATATTTGTTGACCGATCGGCATGAAAAACAAAAATTTTGGTTCCTTGAGTACTTGCTTCCTTTAAGGTCTCGTGAAATACTGTGCAGCGATTGTAGAGGAGGAGTCGAAAATACGTCAGCCAATCAGAGCCCTCGATGGCCATATTTGTTGACCGATCGGCAAGAAAAACACAAACATGGTAGAGGACCTTGAGTACATTTTACTCTCGTTAACTCAAACTCGGTTAACTCGAATATCCCGAAGTTGTTCCGAAGTCCTGATTCTCTTCCATTGGTTTCTATGCATTGTCTCTACTGATAGCTCGAATTCCGATAACTTGAACTTTTCGTTAAGTCGAACTAACTTTGTGGTCCCATAACTCATTTTACATCCATAATTTACCTTGATAAGACGAGTCACAAATAAATTTTTATTCTTACAAACAAATCAATTAATTATAAGGAGATCGGTTGACGAATTATTGATATTTTCTTGCTTTTGAGTTACAAATGAAAACAAAAGTTAGCTTGATGCTTCCTGTAAGGTTTTCTGAAAGTTTTTGCAGCGGTTTCAGAGGAGAAGTGGAAAATGTGGCAGCCAGATAGATCCCTCGGCGGCCATATTTTTTGACTTATCGGCACGAAAAAAAAAAATCAAAAATTTCATAGAGGGCCTAGAGTACTTACTACCTGTAAAGTTTCGTGAAATTCTGTGCAGCGGTTGCAGAGGAGAAGTCGAAAATGTGTAGGTCAATTAGAGCCCTTGGCGACCATATTGGTCGAAAAATACACTTTTTGTAGGGGAGCATCCTGCAATTCTGTGCAGCGTTTGCAGAGGAGAAGCTTAAAAGGAGTAGGTGCGGTAACCTGCCATTTTGGCCCTATTTTAAAAGTTGTTCAAATATCCATAATTTTCTAGCTTATAAAATGTCAAATGTATTGCGAATCCAAATCCGGAAAGCCTGTTTTTATTTCACAGTCTTATACTGAATACTACTACGGTCAAAACTTAAAAAAATCATTGAATATATCAATAAATGAGCGAAATTTCGATACAAAATTATTAATCAAGTAGCGCTCCAAGCTTTGGCCATGGTAATTTTTGTACCAATCGATGAATTTCTGATCGGCCTTTTAATATGTATAAGAAATATTGTAGGTGAGGCCTGGAGCGTAGATGAATTTTGAAGATTTGTGTGTAAAATAGAACGGTTTTCTTTCGTTTTGTGTCATTCAGGGCAAATAACGTCAGAACATGACGCCATACATCACGCACGTGACGTTAGGATGGCTCAAAATTATGACGCCGTATTTTCTAAAACCTTCACAATTGCGAAAAGGGATAATTAATTATTTCCTTATGAAAATAAATTTTTGTCTAAATTATAGGGCCGATTGGAGGGGTTAACGCACCTAGTCCTTTTTAAAAAAAGTTTAAGCAGGACGGACGGACGACGGGTGCCGGACGGCGCACTATGACAAAAGCTCTCTTGAGCTTCGCTCAGGTGAGCTAAAACATACATTAAACATGAAATATCTTACCCCATCTTCGGACTCTAATTCGAGGTCTCCTAATTCGCACCCGAGGTACAGGTACCCTTACTCGAGGCACCCTTACTCGAGGTACTCTTACTCGAGGTACTCTTACTCGACGTACTCTTACTCGAGGCACCCTTACTCGAGGTAGTCTCACCCTTGGTAGCCTTACTCGTCGAACTATTCTCCTGAATGTTTTCCCAATACCTTTGATGACATTTTTTGCCCCTTCGAGTGCCTTACCGACACCCTTGTCAAGATGTTTGAAAATCTTTTCAACGTTTTCGAGAGCTTTCTGGGCTTTATCGATCACTTTTTTCCCAAGTTTCTTCGCAAATTTTCCGGCTTTTTTACCCAATTTTTTCACACCTTCAATAGCTTTGGTTGCTATTTTCTTTACGTAATGTTTCAATATATCTTTCCAGTCAGGTTTTCTGAAAGACATATAGATAAAAAAACCTTAAAAAAATTGGTGAGGAGTTAATGGAAGGGAACAAAAAGAAAGAATAGATAGACCTTTAGATGTACCCCACCTTAAAAATGAAAATGTCTCATTATGTACTTGAAGGTAACTTGTTTAGAATATTTTCCCCTGACATTGTCGCCATAGCACTTTCTACATAGGCATAACCTTAGACAATGCATATATTTTATATATTTTCATTTCCGTGTGTGAACATCGACGGCGGTGGCGGCTAGCCAACAGGGGATGCTTACTCCTCCCGGGCACCTGGTCCCACCTCTAACTTGCTAGGGGTCTGTCGATGCTCAGTATGGTGCTCTATTGTGATAATGTCGAAGGGTTCCAACTCTACCCTCTCGAAGAAAATTCCAAATCAATTTACATGCACCAGACACGTGTTTCGAATATTAAATTCTCATCAGTGATGCTTTCAGCGGAGCAACCAAAAATAATTCCAGTAGCGCCCTCTTTAATTTTTTACATTTACATTACAGAGAGTACGCGGCTCCAAATTTCCTGTAGGGTCAGTTTAGTAGCATATCCAAATAAAATCTATGTTCAAAATAGCATTGGAGGGATGGTGCTAAGATGTTAAACTTCTTTAATTTCGATGATATTTATCGGTGAACTGGCTAGTTTTCGAAATAGCGAAAAAATATATATGATGTCACATTGATAAAAGGCCAAAACAAAGCTTTGAGTGCTGTTGAGATTATCGTCAGGATCTTCTTTAACTCATTTGTCAATTAGTAACAACGTTTCATCGATGGTTCCACAATCTGTATTGATCTTACTCACCAAAGTTTTATCTGAAATCAAATCTGGACTAAAATTATTGTTCGACAGTATATTCCCGTAGCGGTATCAACCAGATGTGGATTTTAAACAATTCGAAGGAACTTTTAGAACATCTAAAATCCACTCATTTAAGTAGAATCCATTCGATCAATGCATTTGATTTTTTCGACACTTTACACTGCAATCCCACATTCTAAATTGAAAGAAAGACTCGCAAAAATTATAAGTAATGCGTTTACAAGCAAGAACGGCAATCGCAAATACGAATTTATTGTTGTTAACTATGACAAAACCTACTTTGTAAAAGAAAAGTATGATTCTAAAAATAAGTACACTGAAACAGACTTTATTCAGATGTTAACCTTCCTGATCGACAACATTTTTGTGGTATTCGGAGGAAAGGTTTTCCAGCAAATTGTCGGAATTCCAATGGGGACGAATTGTGCCCCACTCCTTGTCGACATTTTTCTTTACTCGTACGAAGATGAATTCAAGAAGGGAAAAGATACTTAGCTCTGACTTCAACTTCCGTCGATGTTCACGTCGGCGCTCTATTGTGAGTGCTGTTGAGATTATCGTCAGGATCTTCTTTAACTCATTGTTAATTAGTAACATTCGCGAGAAGTAGCCTTTGATATTGATATTTCCTTTGACATTTGTCATCAAACGACACCCGTATTAATTTTGTCTTTATTTTGTATTCTAAGTATCACATAATTTATCAGTCTGATAAGATCACTTATGATAACGCAAATGTTATTTTTGATACTATTATGTATGCAAAAAAAAAGGAGAACTTCCCTCACTGCTATGATGAAATACTCTATTTTCAGAGGAGTAATATGCATGTGCAAAAAATCCTTCCTTGCTCATTTATTTTACTATGTAAATGGTGAATTATATAAATGTCCTATTTATAGAACAAAGTCATTAGACAACGCAGAGTAACATTGAAAACTTGTAGGAATTGATTTAGTGAGGGTTTGCTACATTGATATATGTGGATGCAATTATAACAAATGATCTCTCCGGGCTTTGCTATATTGATAAATGTGGAGTCAATCATTAACAATTATTTCTAGTGTTTTGTTTGATATATGGATATGTGGATTCAATCATCAACAATAATCGCTCTAGGGTTTGCTATATGGGTATATACGGATTCAATCATAAATAATTATCGATCTAGGGTTTGCTATATGGATATTTACAGATTCAATCATTATCAATCATCGCTATAGTGTTTACTATATGGATATTTACGGATTCAATCATAAACAATTATCGCTCTAGGGTTTGCTATATGGATATTTACGGATTCAATCATAAACAATTATCGCTCTAGGGTTTGCTATATGGCTATTTACGAATTCAATCATGAACAATTATCGCTCTAGGGTTTACTATATTGATATATACGGATTCAATAATAACCAATTATCGCTCTAGGGTTTTCAATATGGATATATGCGGTTTCAATCATACACAATTATCGCTCTAGGGTTTTCTATATGAATATATGCGGATTCAATCATTAACAATTATCTTTCTGTGTTTGCTATATGCATATATGTATATTCAATCATAAACAATTATCTCTGGGGTTGTTATTTGCATATATGTAGATTCAATTATAAACAATTATCTCTGGGGTTTGTTGTTTGCACATATGTAGATTCAATCTTAAACAATTATCTTTTTAGGGTCTGCTATATTTAAATGTGGATTCAATCATAAACAATTATTTCTTTGGGGTTTGCTTTATGGTTATATGTTGATTCAATCATATACAATTATCTCTCTAGGGTATGCCATATTGATTATTTGATTGGTTCATGTGACGAGTGGAATAACTGGACAATGAATCACGGCTAGCTAGTTGTTATTTATATTCTAATATAGCACATGAATGGGCGGAGCTTGGCGCACTGGAAGTTTGTTGGAGATTTTACACCAGGCGATTCTATGGTTTATATAGGGAGAAAATTTCAAGACATATTTGAATAGCTGATACTCACTTTGCGCATGCTGAACACTTGCTTTCGAGGTTAAGAGACTCTAAACTTTTCGCACAATTGGCATTCTGCTGTTCATAGTTCTTCAATGCTGTGTTGTAGTCTTGTATTATCAATGTAGCTATTTCACCTCTTACGACTGCATCGATTACTGAAAATGCATTAACCAAAACAAATATGAAACAAAACCGAATTAATGACTGTCTAAAGGGTAACCAAGAAGGAAGGTTTTGAACGGAAGGATTGGTAGTACAGTCAGACAAAAAAAAGTTTGTTCTAGCAAAAAATGAAAGAAAATTTAGATACTTCGATTCGCTTCTCTAAATACGGAGAATAAGCTTAAAATAGATGAGAAAAACGTGGAAATTTATGCTGCATATATAGCTATACCATTTTGTTATATGGACATTACTATGTTCCAAATATATTCAGTTGAAAGTACCTTGTCTGGCATGAAAAACCCCAAGATACAAGATATTTACAAGATATACCTTAAGAGGCGTACTTATTTCAAAAACGTGAGGCTGCTAAGGGGACGACCATTTAATCATGAGGGGGGATGGTACATGTGGTTTTTGGAAATAAATATTCTGACCCAGAAAATGTTGAAAATAATTTTAAATTATCTGAGCATCTTTGCTGCAGAATTAAATATTCTGACCCACATGTGTGTTCAAAGTCGAACACCTTTTAGCTCGCTTCGCTCGCAATGCACTGAAGCAAATTTCAGCTTGCTTCGCTAGCAGAAAGACCTAAATTTCTAGGCTCGCTTCGCTAGCCTTACACTACAATGAATATTTCTGACTCGCTCTGCTTGCTCTTCGACAAAATGTTATATCAAGTTTTATTTAGACATTTACACAGTATTACAATCGCAAGTATGAAAGAAAAATGCATATTTATTTTAACAAGTATGATAAGCTTAAAGTCCTATAGGAATGCCTATAGTACATTACACACCAACTACCTACTTTTGTACTCGACACGACAACAACTTTCTTGACATTGTCGCAACCGGATTTGTAATAACAACCGAATTTGTAATAAACTAAATTTATTACAAATTAGGTTATTACATATTAGGTTACACGTCCCAACCGGATTTGTAATAAAAACCGAATTTGTAATAACTACAAACATAGTCTAGGTCGCTCGGAAGTTTCTCCTCTCTTTTTCTGGCTTCCTAATCTCTCCGTCTGTCTGTCTCTTTTTCATGATGGAGAACATACCGTATCGCATTAATAACATTATAATATTGAGGTCTAACACGATAAAATATCCTAGCACTAGAAATCATTTTATACATGAATTTTACAAAAATAACCTACACAAAAGACAAATATGGATAAAACCAAGGGCATACAAAACCACGATAAAACCAGAACTACGGCAAAGGAGCAGAAAAAATTGGTTCATTTTGCAAGGTAGCGATGGTGTTCAAGGCGAAATATTCACCCAATACAATATAATTTATAAAGGATTATGAAGGAAAAAATGGTTGGAAAATTTTCTCTATATAATTCAACCAAATTTGCTACCCTTATAACTTTCTTCATCATCCAAGTGTGAGGAAAATTTCTTCAGAACATTCATGTGGAGACTGATCTTAACATATTTCAAGAGAAAAAAGTTCTGCAAAATTTTAAAGGGTTTTCAACTGTCTGATCCTTACTTGGACCTTTACATGATTGAGAAATGAAAACGCCATATGCTGGATTATATATGCGGATTCAATCATTATCATCTCTCTGAAAATAGATTTCGGACGAGTGGTCCGAAATAAACTGACCTTTTACGTTGTTTGGATCCACATTCTGGCGTCCGCAGTATACTTCAGACATCAATAAAACAATGCAAGACAAGGTGGCCACGAAAATCGTCTGTGACGACATCCTCGTGCCTTTTAAAATAAGTATACACAATTGAAATTAATAAATGAAATCTTTAACATTTAGATACATACGGTGAAATAGGAAAAATCGAAATGTTACTAGCATTCATGCCATTTCATGTATAGGCTTAATACGAGGCAAATATTTGATTTGTTTTTGTTTTGGAATAGCATTACATAGAGAATAAATGTCATAATTTGTGTTTTGTTACGGGTATGCAACACACAGCAAGTGCATTTATCGTACATGTAATGCGCGTTAGCGAATTTCATGCCATAAATGCACTTGCTGTGTGTTGTATACCCGTAACAAAACACAAATTATGACATTTATTCTATATATATGCACTATAGTTGTCTATTTCATTCTTGTTTTCTGAAATTGCCTTTTCTAGGTATAAGAGTGACGTCAAAGTTCATCTCACCGCGGGTTCAGTTTGCAGGTTAGAACAGCCGTCGCGGCATGCTTCTTTAGATCTTATGCATTGTGACTATAGACGAATTGCATCACGTTCCTTTCAATAGTAACATCTCAGGGAATTACATTTTTTGTGCATATATATCATTGTAACATGATAGAGAAAATTTTCTATACAAATAATCTCCTTGATTGACCATTGTGAAGACAAAATTCTTTAAAGGTGGTGTACTTCCAAAGAACATATTATGTCTCGCCGCATAAATTAGAAATGATTAATAATAAATCTTAGCCGGTTTTTCCGATCCGTTCTCACTTGGGACGACATCTGACGTAAATTGATTATAACATCATCAAATTCTCTAGGAACAAGCAACAAATTCAGGGAAAACATGCTTCAAATACGGCGTTTCTTCAGGAATCTTATTACGTCATAATGCGTTTACGTCAGATACCGTCCCAAGTGGGAAGTTACTCTGTATAGCGAACAAGCAAAATAATGCTGTCACAATATGAACCGGCATTGAAACATGAAAAATAGAAATTTCAAGAATATTCTGAAAGCTTCTTGGAATCAATATAAAGCTTGAAAGCTTTACATAGTACTAATTTTATATGGATAAGAAGTAGTATGGTGTCTGAGATAGCAAAATCAACACCAACAAAGTATCGCTGACGGTACTTTGAAATATTTCTCCCGCACTTTGGACGCCAAAGCTATCAGCAGACTTGAGAGGAGGGGATCTCCAACAAGACCCGGTTGCAGCACCAAAAGTAAATAATTAAAACACTCAAAGTGAAGACATGACATACACAACTAGGGATAAAAAGGACAAGGAATAGCAAACACGACATTCTAAGTATCGCTTTTTTAACATTGATATCCAATTTGAGCATATTATAGTTTCAATATCATTCATTTCTCATTAGGGGATGAGAGATTTGTGATCAGTACTCTGCAATCTATTGTAAAGTTTATTAAATTTGAAGACGTTTACAATTATACCACTTGGTGAGTGTCACTGCTGGTGGACCAGGAGTCCCCGAGGGCACATGTAGCCAAGTTTGATCAATTTCAGTTGATCGTTTCTTCAACGCATTCTTAATTTCTGTTATCAAAATTGCTTGAAATTTCTGTAAAGTGGGTCCTGTAGCATCATATCCCACCCATCCTGCTACGTCTTTCGGTACACTTTTTCGACAAAGTAACTTTCATATTTTGTTGGCATATTACATTGTTTATCTTTAGGATCACTGATGAGGGTTAAGTACCCGAAACGTGCATGTCTAGTCCACGTTGCCAATTTATATGTTCTTAAATGATGCTATTCAATTTGAAGACGTTTACATTTATACCACTTGGTGAGTGTCACTGCTGGTGGACCAGGAGTCCCCGAGGGCACATGTAGCCAAGTTCGATCAATTTCGGTTGATCTCTTCTTCAACGTATTCTAAATTTCTGTTATCAAAATTTCTTGAAATTTCTAAAAAGTGGGTCCCGTAGCATCATATCCCATCCATTCTGCTACGTCTTTCGGTACACTTTTTCGACATAGTAACTTTCATATTTTGTTGGCATATTACATTGTTTATCTTTAGGATCACTGATGAGGGTTAAGTACCCGAAACGTGCATGTCTGGTCCAGGTTGCTAATTTATCTGTTCTTAAATGATGCTATTCAATTTGAAGACGTTTACATTTTAAAATATCCATCTAGGATTAAAAACAACTTTCAGGCCGATATCTTTTCTTTCGTTTTTTTTTAATTTACAGAATTTTCGTGGGAAACTCTTCTAAACTTTAGGATCATTCGGACGTATATATGGTATTTGATTGAAAGTAATATGTAATTTGTATTTGCATAGATCATCATACACATCACCTCAAAAAGATAGAAAAAATGCCTCATTATTTTCTAAATATATAAAACTGAAATGAATTGAATTTATACCTTCACTTTGCAACGGTGTACCATATATAAATAAATAAAAAGTAAATAAATAAATACATGAATAAATAAATAAATAAATAGATAAATGAATAAATAAATAAATAAAATATGATAGATATAATTATGATAATATAATTAGAAATAAAACAAAATAAAAATTAATAATCACGAAAAGACACCTGCCTCAAAGAAAGTAATAATGAAAAAAAAAAAAAACAAAAACAAAGAAAAAAAAAAAACAATAAATTATAATAATATGAAAGAAGTTAATAATTTTTTAAGACTCAAGTCAGCATTTATCAAGTTCAAGAATTAATTTCACTAACACAACCTCGACAAAAATTACTTTTCGTTTGTTATATAGTAGAAGATGATTTTATTATTTGTTTCATTTATAATATATCTTCTTGAAGAATAAAATTATTTTTTGAAAGACAAGAAAAATAAATTAGGATATATAAATATGCAAAATATATTATCAAATAGTAAAGTACCATCTTACCTGTACAAATGCCACGTAACATTTGGATGCTGTCATAATGATATGGAATATTATACTAGGATGAGGCCTGTTACTCCATCTGTGCCCATTTCGTGAAACCCTACCTCGTCTGGTAAATGGTTACATCTACAGGTTCCTATAGTGATTTTCTCCCAGCAAACGTAAAGTCGTTGTTTTATTGGTCAAATCAACAACAATAAATTCTTCCTGGTTTATTTAAAAATAAGCCCATAGAAATATTACTGTTACTAGACTGATATTTCAAAAGTATTAAATATTTCAGCGAAGTATTTAGGAACATTATAATACATAGAGAGTTGAAAAAGAATAAAGGATACTTTATAATCAACTATTATAATAGGAAATTGATAAACTTAAAAATGAATCAAATATCTAGAAAAAAAAAACAACAATCTGATAATTACTTTTAAAAACCAATTTGAAAAAGATAACAATATAATATAATAAAAAGAAATTGTAAGAACGAATTATTAGTTTGAGGACAGCATAAAGTATTAAAGGGGTCGATTTATTCTAGGTGACAACCGGATAATACCTTCCCATTTGACATTGTATGAACGAGCCTACACACACCTCCAAAAAGGGATATATCACTTTTCAAGTATCCGTATCCGTATCGTATACAGGCACGTATCGTGTCTAATATTCCCAACGTAACGGAGTAAATTTCCGGATTCTGTATTCGTTCTATTTTTAATCAATTAAATTGGCTGTAATTGTAGAAAGGACTTGATTTGGACAGAATGTGACATCATACGCGATATAAAACACTGCAATTCTATAAACGTTGCGAACTGAAGCATTGAAAACGATTACTCATAGCGGTCTTAAACTTCATGTATATTGTGTATGATGCTATAACATCGTACACTGTTAACATTTGATGCATGAATGCATTTACGCATTAAAACTGTAGTTGCACGATTTCCCTTCCGTTATGGACTGGAGAATAGACACGATACGTTGTTGGATACGATACCATTACGGATACGTCAAAAGTGATATATCTCTAATTCTAATTTTAAAGTTCTTTATTTTGTTAGCAATAATATTGTTCATGTTGATGCGTTTTTAAAGATAGAACTTCTGTGTATTTAGATAATTTTATATTGTATAGATATCAATGACAAAACGAAAGAGATTTTATGAAACATTGTCCCCTACCCCCGGGATATATACACAACTTTTAATTTTAAAGATGTTCCACATAAAACAAAATGTAAAAAAAATTATACTGAAACTGAGATTGCATTTCGATAATCTGACTGCAGGAAGGGGACATTGGAACGTGATAAAAGGAAAAGTAAATGATATTTTATTCGCTTTCAGCATGTAAATGCTTCTTTATTGATTGTTTTGAACTAGTCAACCTATAGCAAATCATTTTCATTCATTTACGTTTTACTTGTAAGGGTTATCTATTTTTACTTTTTGGCTTTTATATCTTAGCAGCCCTTCAAAAAAGGTAAAAATAATCGCGTTGATTACTGCAGTTTTAATCAAACTTTGAGAACACTTGAAACAATCCCATGAACGTACATAAGATATTAAAAAGAACTTAGGCAGAACAAAACTCTCCACGGCGTTGTGATATACATGTATAACACCGCGTGGGATCCGAAACGTATGGTGTTGTGATTCCTTTCGGGGTTTTTTTTATTGTTTTCTCGTCATTTAAGTGATACTGTACAAAACTGATGAGACGTTGCAGTAGGGCAATGCCTAATAAGTAAGTCCATATCGTTTATACATCTGAAAAGTCTATAGTTTTTGCAAACACTTCAAGAGTTTTGCTAGGTCAAGAACGTTTATGTCGTCGACAAACTATTTTATCATATACGCTAATTTGCATAACTCCGTATAAGCTTTTTCATTGGCCAAAACTCGGTTTCGTGCGATTCGATTAATCATCATATTGAACTGCTTCCGGACATACTGGTTCGTTTCCGGTATTGTGTATTGAGAAAAAAACAACAAAAAGGGCATGGGACAAGAAGAGATTTGCTGACCTCACAGATAATGATATTGGCAAAATTATTGAGGAAAAGGACGCTGCGAACACTAAGAGGTCCACTGACATTTCTGTTCGGTTGTTCCGTAAATACCTTCTACAGAAATGAAAGGGGGCTGATTTCGAAAGTATGGAAAATTCTGAGTTGGGAGCGATTTTGTCGAGATTTTATGCCGAGGCAAGAAGTGAACAAGAAACGTTGTACAAGAAATCTAGTTTGCAGACTATTAGACATGGACGTAGCCGTCATTTTAACAATACCAAGGGTATAGACATTATTAGAGACTTGGAATGTGAGAATTCGAACAAAGTATTCTTGGCTGTATCGAAAGATTTGAAAAGGCAAGGCCTTGGAGGGATGGAACATTACCCTCCCCCAGAGGAAGCAGATCTGAGAAAAATGTACGCACAGTTTGATTTAACGGACCCCAAACAGCTGTAGTGGAGAGTCTTCAGTGATGTTATGATTTATTTCGGAAGAAGAGGTCGAGAAAATTTGAGGGATCTGAAAATAACTGACTTTCCTTGCAAGAGGGATGCTTAGGAAAAGATGTACATTGATTTGGTAAAGGACGAGATAACTAAAAATCACCAGAATGATCCTAATACCGCAAGTGGGAGAATGTATGAATAACAGGGTAATAATTTTCAAATCTTTTATTACTACATGTACTTTCAAAATAACTATGAAATTCCTCATTCCTTTTTCATGCTCAAGTTGCAAAATAGGTCACTGAAGGAACATTTAATGTTTATCCTCTTATTTTGCAGATGGAGACGGTTTTGCCCAGTGCGCATCTTCGTACGTTAAAAGCGAAAGCTCCATCCGAAGTGTGTCTTTCTGTTCCAGAGACCGTCATCAAACCCCAAGGCTGATGTGTGGTACAATAACTGTCCAGTTGGATCTAACAAGTTAGGAGCAATTATGTCAACTATAAGTTCTGAATTTGGTCTTTCTAAACCTTATAATAACCATTCACTTCTAGCAACTTTAGTGTATATTCTGGATGCGGCAAATTTTGCTGGACGACATATCATGAGTGTCACAGCACACAAAAGCGAGACTAGTTTAAAAACCTATACAGGTTACACAGATGCAGGTACCAAAGAAAGAATGTCAAAAGTTTTGTCAAGAAGTAAGCGCCCAACTTCGAGATACTCAGAAAGTACTAGTACACCCTCGTGTACTTTTACTGGTAGTGCTGCATGTACTGCGAGCAACAAAGATGTACCCTTGATTAATTTCCTGTCCGATAGTGATTTTGGACTTGAATCGTTGTCAGATAGTCAGATTAATCAGAATTTTAATAAAAGAAAATGAGTGTAGTTTTCTTTATAAATCTTTGTCCGTCTGCAACAATGGAACAGGAAGTCTACAGTAATCACTTTTAAGATTGTCTGTCTGTCTCAATGTTTTTCCTAACACACTTCTCTGTGGCAGGTGAAAAAAATTTTTTTTAAGGCGCCAAGGTCACACTACATTCGAATCATAGTATCAGCATTTTCCTGTGTGAAAGAATCGAAAATAAACAGGCATCAGAGAAGCGGTACTGAAAAAGTGAACGCATGCATGTATGGTAACCGATTTCATTTTCAATAACAAGTATATGATAAAACAGTTATTGCACAGTAGATTCGGTCGGCCTCGATCGATATTGGTTTTATCACTCCATAAATCATCATATCAACTTCATCACTGTGCAATAATTGTATAGAAGTGTTTGCAAATTCTATGAACTTTTCAAATACCTAGACAATTTTGATTGATTGATTAGACATTGCCCTACTCCAACGGCTTATCAGTTTTGTGAAGTTTAACTTAGAAAATGAAAAAAAAAAAACACCCCCCCCCCCAAAAAAAAAAACTGTCTATTGCATCACAGCACCATACGTTCCGATCACACGCGGTGAATAAGTTGTATTGATGATATACCAGGAAATGTGATACGACATGAAAAATCGATATTTATCACGATTTATTAACATGATTAATAAATCTTCCTATTGTAGTCTATTCTGACCTTTCCGACACATGAAGCGAAAAAATGTAAGAGTTATCAATATTGAAATGTTACATGTAAAAATAATTCAAGGTACCATATGTGCATTTCAACAAATGAAATCTCATCAGTGATGTTCGTGGCCGAACATTAGGAACTCATTGGAAATATCTAAAGCAAAATTGTAAATATCGCTTAAACTTTATGTCAAAGAACTTGCTAAGAATATAGCTATGTCATCGTGAAGATACCCTTTAGTTTGAACATAGTTTATCTAATTTTAAGACGGAGAGTGTACAAATTTAATATGAATCAAGGCAAAGCCTTATGTGCGAGCGGAGGAAAAAGACACCAAAAATTTTGTAAAACGTTTTAAAAACCTTGATCTCAAAATCAAATACTTTTCAAAATCATAGCCTTGGGGTTTCAGGAATCACTCCCCGCCGGTCAACCTAGACCTCCCCTTCCCACTGGAAAAAAATAGATAAATAAAACAAATCTGGATCCGTCCCATCTACTTTGCACAGTCGTCGATCTTTTGTGAGGGAGTCTGATATCCCTCCCCTTTCCTCTCTATTGACCTTGAAATCCACTTATAGAAATTCAATCTTTCTTCTTTACTATATAATTATTTAGATCATATCTATCTTATTTGTCTGTTACACTGAGAAGTACTAGAAAATCGCGGCAGTTTTGTGTTACTTTTCCTTCTCGCAATTCTACAATCATGTACCATTCTTGCACGTGAAAATGGGCGCACTGTTAGCATGACGTCACATATAGAGGAATAATGACGTCAAGTATACTGTAGAGTTACATACCGTTGTGTCGTCATTAGTGATAAAGATGGCGGATTAGTTGCTGCTGAATTTCTGATTTCGGCGAGTTTCACTTAGTTTTATTACGCCATTGAATAGAAGAATTCTATCCATTTTGAATTTGTCCTGCTCTGTCGTTTAAGGGAATCGAGTCACTTTTACCCGTATCCGCGGTCCTGTTACTATACTTTTTTAGCTCCATGTATGTATATCTTTTGCTTGTGCATTTTACTATACTTGCGTATACGCGTTGCCATAAATGCTAGCTCCGCTCGCTATTAAATTGTATTTCAAATCTAGTTTCAAACACTTCGAAAATACAAAATGATATCATAGGGGACTAACAGTCATTAGCGGAGACTCCAAATTAGTGCATAAAATTATCAGTATTGAAATATATGTTCCGTGTAAATGTGCACCACATGTGGATTTCAACATGTCATGTCTAATCAGTGATGCTAGAAACTTAGTTAAAGACGAGCCAAACGATAATATCAACATCACTCACAATAGAGCACAAAATTGAGCATTGACGGACTCCTAGCAAGGTAGAGGTGGGACCAGGTGTCCGGGAGGAGTAAGCATCCCCTGTTGGCTAGCCGCACCCGCCGTCGATGTTCACACATTTGGACATCTAAATATGACACTCTCTATCATATTGTATTACTTATTCAGTCGAAATATGCCCAGCAACATCGGATGAATGACAAATAAGATCAAATCACGCAAGATATCGGTTTGTTAGTATTGCTCGATACATGATATGAAATACACATTTCCATAAGTCTCAGTATCTCAGTGAATGTTGGATGAACAATTTCTCCCTAACCAACAAAGCCATTGATTTGAAAGCTATGGTATGAAGCGTCTCTGGTTGAAGTGCTCATAAGTTTTAGAGTATTTGTGTATATCTTCTGTTGGTCTTTTATGAAACCTTGTAAGAAATACCATAATATTTATGTCTCCCCCCCAACGGGGAGGAGACATATTGGTTTTGCCTTTGTCGTCCGTCTGTCTGTCTGTCTGTCTGTCCGTCTGTCACACATCGTGTCCGGGCTATATCTCCTGAACCGTTTGCCCGATCACTTTCATATTTTAGTATGTTGTTGCTTATGACCCGAAGGTTTCACATCATCTTGACCCAAGGTCATGTGACCAAGGTCACTCAGTGCATTTTTAATGAAATTATGCATACATTCCTGTACGGGCTATATCTCTTGAACCGTTTGCCAGATCACTTTCATATTTTAGTATGTTGTTGCTTATGACCCGTAGGTTTCACATCACCTTGACCCAAGGTCATTTGACCAAGGTCAAGGTCACTTAGTGCATTTTAATGAAACTGCACATACATTCCAGTCCGTGCTATATCCCTTGAACCGTTTGCCGGATCACTTTCATATTTTAGTCTGTTGTTGCTTATCACGTAAAGGTTTCACATCACCATGACTTAAGGTCATGTGACCAAGGTCAAGGTCACTTAGTGCATTTTTTAATGAAATTATGCATACATTCCTGTACGAGCTATATCTCTTGAACCATTTGCTGGATCACTTTCATATATAAGTATGTTGTTGCTTATGACCTGTAGGTTTCACATCACCTTGACCCAAGGTCATGTGACCAAGGTCAAGGTCACTTAGTGCATTTTTAGCTCACCTCAACGAAGTTGAGTGAGCTTATGCTATACCCCCGCGCGTCCGCGTCCGGTTAAGAAGTTTGGGATAGCTCAGTATTTGGCAAAGTACTGATGCTACAGTAACCAAACTTGCACAAGTGATTCATCTTTGGATGCTGAGGTGAAACCATGCATCGGATGCTGCATCTGACCTACACTTTCCGCTTGAGTGACTTGGTTAAGAAGTTTAGGGTAGCTCAGTATTTTACAAAGTACTGATGCTACAGTAACCAAACTTGCACAAGTGATTCATCTTTGGATGCTGAGGTGAACCCATGCATCGGATGCAGCATCTGACCTACATTTTCCACTTGAGTGACTTGGTTAAGATGTTTGGGATAGCTCAGTATCTGACAAAGTACTGATGCTACATTAACCAAACTTGCACAAGTGATTCATCTTTGGATGCTGAGGTGAACCCATGCATCAGATGCAGCATCTGACCTACATTTTCCGCTTGAGTGACTTGGTTAAGAAGTTTTGCGTAGCTCAGTATCTGACCAAGTAGTAATGCTACAGTAACCAAACTTGCACAAGTGATTCATCTTTGGATGCCGAGTTGGATCCATGCATCGGATGCAGCATCTGACCTACTTTTTCCACTTGAGTGATTTTGCTTTTAAAAGCCAATATTGAGCAGAGTATAAGTGCTACATGTACCAAACTTGCATATTGGATGTATCATTGATCAAACTTTCATGTAATGATCTTGACCTACTTTTTCCACTTGAGTGATTTTGCCTTTAAAAGCCAATATTGAGCAAAGTATAAGTGCTACATGTACCAAACTTGCATATATGATTTAGTTTTGATAAAACTTTCATAAAATGGCCTTGACCTACTTTTTCTGCTTGAGTGATTTTGCCTTTAAAAGCCAATATTGAGCAAAGTATAAGTGCTACATGTACCAAACTTACATATTGGATGTATCTTTGATAATTCTTTCATAAAATGACCTTGACCTACTTTTTCCGCTTGAGTAGTTTTGCCTTTAAAAGCCAATATTGAGCAAAGTATAAGTGCTTCATGTACCAAACTTGCATATTGGATGTATCTTTGATCAAACTTTCATAAAATGAAATTGATCTACTTTTTCTGCTTGAATGATTTTGCCTTTAAAAGCCAATATACATGTGTTTAGAAATATGTTTGAATTGAATTTTGCTGCCACGAGGTGAGCTTCGTAATCTGTGATTACCTATGTTTAATGATATTGTGCATACATTCTTGTCCGGGCTATATCTCTTGAACCATATGCCGGATCACTTTCATATTTTAGTATGTTTTTGCTTATGACCCGAAGGCTTCACATCACCTTGACCCAAGGCCAAGGTCACTTACTACATTTTTAATGAAATTGTAGATACATTCATGTTTAGGCTTTATCCCTTGGACCGCATACTGGATTGCTTTCAAGTTTAAGAATGTATTTAGTCATGACCAAAAGGTTTCACCTGGACCAATGGTCATTTGATCAAGGTCAAAGTTACTAAGTACATTTTAATGAAATTGTACATGCTATCCCATTGTTGCTGTATCTCTTGTAACTATTTATCAGTTCACCGTCATATTTTAGTATGTTGTTGCTTATCAAGTAAAGGTTTCAAATCAAATTGACTCAAGGTCATGTGACCAAAGTCAATTTAATTAGTATATTTTAAATGTAATTGTATTTGTTACATGTATTATGTCCAGGCTTAATCTTTTGTACCGTGATCAGATCACGTCATATTTTAGTATGATGGTGCTGATGACCCAAAGGTTTCACACCTCCTTGATCCATGGTCATATGACTAAGGTCAAGTATTACATTTTTTAATGAAATTGTAAATGCTATTGAGTCTGGGCTATATCTGTGGAATCGTATACTGGATCACTCTTATACTATAGTATGCTGTTGTTCAGGATTGGAAGGTTTCTTATCATCTTGTCCCAAGGTCATGTGCCCAAGGTCAAGATCATTTAGTTCTTTTTAATGAAATTGTACACACTAATAGGCTATGTTTGATTTGAACAACACCAGAGTCAAGAGTGTTAGAGAAGCGCATGCGTTCTCGGTGTAACTGACTGATTTTAATCGAATGACACGAGTTGTAATCGTGTTGTAATCGTGTTGTGTCCAATGTAAACAAAAGACCCCCTAACTTAGCTAAAGCCCCTGAAGTCACAAAATTCAATTTTCTTCATTGAATATTATAGGAATTAAATTATCCCTTATATTTTGTTGTTAAAAGGTATTTAATCAACACTACTTGTCTATTCTAATGTTTCAAATTCGATTGCTTGTCCTTGTCCGCCATCTTAACACTCGATTACTTTCGGTAAACTGGGGAGTATACTCGTGTCACTCGTGTTCAACACTTGGGTAACGACACTCGTCGTTCGATTTAACAAGAGTCAAACACGTGTGACACGAGTCGTCTAATCGAACGCAGCCATATTGTCTGGGCTATATCTCCTGAACCCTTCTTACAATTGTTTTCATATTTTAGTATGTTGTTTCTAAGGACTAAATGTTTCTCATCACATTGTCCCAAGGTCACATGATTAAGGTAGCTTCTTACTTTGGTAATGAAATTGTATATGCTAAGCATGTCCAGGCTGAAATTGTCTATGCTAATAATGTTTAGGCTTTATATTTTGAACCGTGTATCCAATCACTAATTCAGTTTTTTGTTGCTCATGATCCATACAATGTTAAACGTCTTCATTTAAAAGCAGATAAGTTTGCAGCATGGACCAGACATGCATGTTTCGGGTTCTTAACCCTCGTCAGTGAGTGTAGGTTTCAGATCACCTATATCCAAGGTCAAAGTCAGTTTCTTAAAATATGCTTATAATGAAATTGTATATGCCAATCATGTTTGGGCTTTACCTCAAACAATGTAATGAATCACTTTCATGTTTTAGTATGTTGTTGCCCACGACTCAAAGGACATCATTTTGCATTTTGGCCTAAGGTCAAAGTAACTTAGAGGGAGGGGGGAGACATCTGTTTTTTTTTATGAAAAACATTTTGTTTAATTGGAAGTATGTTTCTCAACGTTAAAATTATTGTCAACTCAACCTGAACCTGAACATGGGAGAAATCCGAAATTTCAAAATATGCCTGCCTTACCTCCTCCACTTTGAGACTGAATAACTTATGGACGCTTCTTCGGCATTTATTATTTTCCAATGGGAATACATAACAAAGGAGGAATGGTTATGTACACATCCAAGTTTTGCAAAAAACTTTGCACTGGCTACAGCAATAGAACGATATACATCATACCGATTGGCTTCAACAAACATTATATGACAACGAGGAACACAAAAATATCAACACAAAATTGAACCAACATTCAAAGCAATCTCAACAAAATATGCGGGACATTTACTTTTGCTCGTTTACTGCTGTTAGCATTTGAGAATCTCCAACATTCAGAATGATCCTGTTCTCGATTTTCTCGATCAAACAATATTTTAATCAGAAGTCGAGACTCAAAAACAGCTGCAAACGGAAAGCATAAGCAAACAAAATGAGAACATCAAAGGGCGCAAAGCAATAGCGTACCCTCTTTAACCAATGGGACAAAAAATGCTGGAGAGAAAACTAATTATGGTATGTTTCCCTATATCTGAATGAAAATGTAATTGTTTCATTATAAGAAATACAAATATAGATGTCATGATTGAAAATACAAGTTGAAGGACAACAATGTGAATCAGATGCCTCCCTAACGACGTCATCTATGGATGGTCATCTTCTTTAATAAAGCGAATTATGTAGATATCCGGATTACGGATGCACAACTCCCACGTTATCCAGATTCACAGTGTTCTTCTTAAATATCTCCTCCTTTCTCTATATGTACTGCTTTTGAATGTATACCAAAAGTCCTCTCTCTGAAAGGTGACGGCACGTAAGGGTGCGCTCGTCATCCGGATAACCAAACCATTTGCTACGGTCGTGGTAGATGGCCGTCCTAAGTCGGCACGGGTTGCCAATTTGTCTCATTGGTTTGTGTTTGATGATTCTATGTTGTGTGTTTGGTTTCTTGTTTCTTTTGTGTGCATGTATGCTTTTTGTATTTGATGTTTTGGTGTTTTACTGCATTTACTCCCTTCCTTTTTCCACATGCAGATTGGTGAAACACAGGAGCTCTACGTAATACGAAAGCAATGGAAGTTGATATAAAAACACATTTGGATACAGAAACCATGAAAGTGGTCACAAAAATTATGTAAGTGGATATTCGATGTACTCAATAACATTCGCGCTTAGATACAACAATTTCATGATTATGTTTAATGTAATTGATTCTTTATTTCAGAGCTTTATATCTTTTTTATTATATATTTCACAATCCAGATAATTCCTTGTATTTTTGGTATGCCTCTTGGCCGACCACAGGTCCCATCGTTTCAAGCGCTGTTTCATCGTCTTCTATGTAATCGGCATTGGTTTTAAAGGAGAACTGGCTGTCATCAAAGGACGTTGATATATAAACTGACTTGAAGATTGAATTGCCGTTGTCATCAACGGCATCGAATGAATCATCGTCGTATGATACCTGATAAATAGAGATTTTCAGACAGTAGTATGTTGATTAATGTCATCCATACCATATAATCGAATTTGGAAGGGGAAAAGAACACAACGAAACTTATATGTCGATGTGTTTATAAGAAGCCTAATAAAGGCTTGATTGGTTTTATGCCTAATTTTTCCAGTTTATTATGAATAAAAAGTGACTGTAGATTGAATCAAGAATTACAGTACATTGCATTCCATAAATCGATCTTGTAGGATTCCATTCCTAAGCCCTTTCTGGTGATTTAAATTTTTTTACAGAATGATATAAAACCATTTTTCATGAATTTCAAGAAGCAGATTGATCGATAGATCAAAGCAAACAAGATATATCTTGATTAATTAGTAAGAAATATAATATATATATATATATATATATATATATATATTATATATACCGATGTTATGACCATTTTCTCTTCGAGAGAGCCGACAATCTTTTCAAGGGATTCCAACTGCCCCAATATTTTGCTTTGCTTTCCCATCATTTCACCACAAACTGCAAATGAATATTTTAAATACATGATCTAGTACATTTGTCATTATATAAGAATTTATTGCGAACAAATTCAAATTTTCAGAATTCCAAGAAACAAAAAGTTTCGAACACTGTCTACTGCCTAGGTAACTTGAATGTACATTTGAAATCAAAGACATTTGTATGTATTTCCACATAGAAAGAGAAATAGTTATCTATTGAGGAAAAAGTTTGAAAGGTTGCTGTCCTCAGAAGATGCTTACTCCTTCAGCAGTCAAGCTTAAAGGATTTTTATAACTACTGATTTGTTCGTCCATGGACAGCTCATACCGGTAATTGTCAACCCAGCGATAAACGCATTTCTTAATGTGTGTATCACAGGAAAAAAAAAACGGCGAAACGAAAAGGAAAGATTTATCATGTCTAGAGCTAAAAAGAAAAGCCATCTTACTATAATTCAAGAGAGAGTTTTCATCAAGCTGACACGTATCACAGGTGACTGGTACGACATCTCTCTCCGATAAGTCATGTTGTTCTAAGGACATTGCTGAAAAATGAATAATAATTGGTTAACAATTCCATTATGTTGACTTAGAATGCAATAGAAAATAACCTAAATTTGAAGTAATAATTGAGATTTGCCAAGTTTCTATGTCGTATGTCTTTTTTTTGTTGTTGCTGTGTTCCTTCATACTTTGTACATGTATTAATTTTCACACATTTGAAATACAATATGCAAACGTACAATGGAACGTTCAGCTCGGCAATGGACACCAAACCCCTAAAACGTATTTCTTGTCAATTGGAAATGAGTATTAGATGTTTCATTTCTGTAGAATGGTAAAACAGATTTGGTAGATACTGCTGAAATTTTATAGATTTTTGATTTAGATAAGTTCTGGCAGCACTTCCAAAACATCGGCACCCAGATGATGTAACATTTTCTTTCAACATATTTATGTCGCTTGCAACGCATTGCGACATATAGGGATAACTTTGTCCGGCGCCCGTCTGTCTGTCTGGTTGTCACACTTTTTCCTACTTTTTGGCATATTACATTGTTTAGATTTAGGATCACTGATGAGGGTTTAGTACCCGAAACGTGCATGTCTGGTCCACGTTGCCAATTTTTCTGTTTTAAAATGATGCTATGCAATTTGAAGACGTTTGCATTTATACCACTTGGTGAGTGTCACTGCTGGTGGACCAGGAGTCCCCGATGGCACATGTAGCTAAGTTCGATCAATTTCGGTTGATCGTTTCTTCAACGCATTCTAAATTTCTGGTATCAAAATTTCTTGGAATTTCTAAAAAGTGGGTCTTGTAGCATCATACCCCACCCATCCTGCTACGTCTTTCGGTATACTTTTCGACAAAGTAACTTTCCTACTTTTTGGCATATTACATTGTTTAGATTTAGGATCACTGATGAGGGTTTAGTACCCGAAACGTGCATGTCTGGTCCACGTTGCCAATTTTTCTGTTTTAAAATGATGCTATGCAATTTGAAGACGTTTGCTTTTACATATTTGGCTATAACTTACTTGATATACATCAGACATCTTTCAAGTGATGGTAAAGCATGATTGGGCTTACATCCAATTTAGGTCATGGTCATTATCAAGGTCAAGGTTACGTATATCGGGTAAAACATGCAACAGACGACATACCTATTCTTGAACAGTTCTATGACAAATATGGATAATGACCATATCCCTGTATACAGCACAAAATCGATAATTCAGAAAATCAGAAACCGAAGGCATACAAAATCAGGATAAAACAGAAACCAAAGCTAACAAACAAAAACCTCCACCACATGAAAAGAAGCGGACTCCCGATATGAGAGTGAGACCAGGTGCCAAGGAAGAGTAAGCATCTCCTGCCCCCATTGCATGATTTTATCTGCCTGGTTATTACAAATGCATGTATTGCCGTTTTTTGGGCAGTTAAGCTATCTGTTGCTGATAAATATGCTACATCCGAAGGAATCCTACCCCTTAAATGTATTTTTTCAAAAATGCTTCTTTGAGACTATCGGGTTTCCAAATAAGTAGGAAGGATGTGCATGCGGACTCTGGATAACTACACCATTTGCCTTTTACGAGGCAGGTGACTGTCCTCGGTCGGCACCGACCACCCATGTGTATCATTGCTATATGACAAATATGGATAATGACCATATCCCTGTATACAGCACAAAATCGATATTTCAGAAAATCAGAAACCGAGGGCATACAAAAAAAATATAAAGTATGTGTGGTCTTTTGCTTTTATGTCGTATAGAATTTTCCTGGTCCCTTTTTGTGCGTCTCTTTCTGTATATGCCTACCCTGTGATTTCGTATAGGGGTGTTTCGGTGTTTTGATGTTGGTACTGCAACTTGGGTCTTGTGGGAGACCCTCTCCTTTATTTCAAATTGATATGTTTTTGTAGAATATTAATACACATACCCATGTTAGTTAGGTCTTCTATTTGTCTCTTGGTCAGTTCACTCCTCTTCTTTTTACCCCAACGTCCTGTAAGGAATATCATTTGATTTTGATTTGAATCATATATTTTTCATACTATTTTGGAATATTTC
The DNA here is from genome assembly GCA_033119305.1 of Pinctada imbricata. NCBI lineage: Eukaryota > Metazoa > Mollusca > Bivalvia > Pterioida > Pteriidae > Pinctada > Pinctada imbricata. Next base: position 41,257,593 of record VSWD01000012.1, on the reverse strand, counting down.
AATAAGATTCATGTCCACTACTTATAAAGTTGTATAAAGTTTCAGGAGACAGGGAACTTCTTCACATTTATGAAAAATGCCTGTACAAAATAGCTTTCATCTCCATAATTTGCTGATTCTTAAATCACAAACACAGATATCTTTTTCTTTTCTAATCTAATCACTATTAACTTAGCAATAAAATGGTGTAAGTAATCTCATAAGAATGTCTAACCAACAGCATACCAATTGAAAATTAGTAAAATATGATTTTTTGGTCAAGGATAGTAGCGAAGGTAATCGAAGTCGATGTGAAATACCTAGACCCTTGGCTTCTTTTTAGGATTAAAACTTATCGACTCTTTCAGGTCTACTTTAAATGAAACAAATAGATAAATACACCTAATATGTATTGAAAGTGAAGACATACTTGTTAGAATAGGTAAGACTTCAAAATGTTTACTCACTTTAATAATCAAAAAATCAAATATTGGTCATAAGATAATAAAGAGAATAACAGGAAAACTTACTACCGAAGCGAACTCGAATTCTTGGAACTCGTACTCGAGGTAATCTGACAATCCTTCTTACTCGAGGTAACCTCACTCTAGGAAGTCGAACACGCACTATCTTTCTCACTACCCTTCGAACACTCCGGAAGGCATTACGAACTCCCTTAATAGCACTACTGACAACTTTTTTGGTGGTTTTGAAAGCCTTTCCGACGCTCTTAAGCACTTTCACTGAATGGCCAACAACTTTTTTCCCTATATCTTTAACCAAGTTTCCAGCTTTTTTACCTATACGTTTAATCCCATCTACGGCTTTTGAGATAACAGTTCCAACCGCTTGTTTTAGAATCTCCTTCAGCTTTGGCTTTCTAAACAAAATACCATTAGTTAAGTTAAAATGCATTCGATTTCACATTTAATATTTTCTGTAGTATAATATCAATGCCTTGACAAATGCTCATTACTTATGTTTATGGTGTACGACGAAAACTGAATAACTTTACACAAAAAAATCGGGATAATTACACCATATATTACTCTTTTGACAGTATTTGGTACTCTGACTAAATTTGATTGCACCTACCAGAAAATTACCTTATTGCTTCAATTGTTTCTTCATATTTTTCACTTTAGATTCCATACAAACAATTTAAGATATAATTATGCCGTTTATAAATTCTTGCGGAATATCGTCCGTATGTGTTATTTGAAATCCTAACGTCATTTTTGGTAAAGAGACTCCTCATGAGCATTGAATTTGTTATGAAAACAGGTGAATCAGTTGATTAATTCCTTCTAGAATTACTGTTTTTTTTTATGAATCTTAAAAATCTTGGATGATTCACTGTACCCTAGTATTATTCCAGTGAAATATAATTTATATAATAAAAAAAAACCTTACTTGCCGCAGCCTTCACAGATGCCAATCGCTGAATTTACATTTTGTTCACAGTCCCTAGACAGCTGTTCATAATCTGATACCAGTTTATTGTAGTCTTGGAGCACCAACTCGGATATTTGTACTCGGGCTGCGGCATCTATGACTGAATATTGGAATCAAAATTGAAAATATATAGACAACGTACTAACAGTGATGGGGGACCTCCATCCCCCTTTCCTCTCTCCTCCCGCCCCTTCCCTCCCCCTGCCGAACATTCACCCTTCCCTCCCCCTCTCTCCTTTCTCCCGCCATCCCCCCCTTCACCCTTTCCATCCCTTCATGATGCAGACATAGACATTTGAAAAAGCTTAAATCTTCCTATTTGATTAGAGACTTTAACTTTATACGTGTAGCATGGTTCATGTAATGTACATCATAAATCGGTTCAGATGATAGGGTAAATGGATACAATATGATATCTTTTCAGTGTAACATCATGTTTAGATTACACTTTACAACTTGTGATATTCGATCGAAACCATTTTATCTAATAAAATTAACACTTATTTATCAAATGAAACATCACTTATGATAGTGTTATTATCCTTTGCTGGTAATGTACTTTCTTAACTAAACGGATGACTGATGGAATGTGATGGTGAATATTTTATCGCCTACATTTTGCATTATATTACGTTTCTGATAGTATGAATGTTAGATATACATAATCAAAGCATTGAATTCTATAAAGATATCTTAACAAAACATTACAACGCTAATGTAGAAGAACAGGCCGGTCAGGACTTTTGACAATAAAAATATAGATAAGTAAGAATGGTTACAACTGTTACAACTGTTGTATCGAAATTAAAGGAGGTTAACATCTTAGTACTTAGTGCTTCATAAACATCGACGGCGGGTGCGGCTAGCCAACAGGGGATGCTTACTCCTCCCGGACACCTGGTCCCACCTCTAGCTTGCTAGGGGTCCGTCGATGTTTAATTTTGTGCTCTATTGTGAGTGCTGTTGAGATTATCGTCAGGATCTTCTTTAACTCATTAGTACCATTCCTCCAATGCTATTTTGAATATAGATTTTATTTGGATATGCTATAGAATTGACCCTACAGGGAATATGGAAGCGCGTACTCTCTGTAACGTAAATACACACATTTGAATTCTAAAAGCAAAACTAGAGGGCGCTAGTGAAACAAATTTGGGCGGCTTATGCATCAGCATCAATATTACGCACGGTTAAACGACAGGCACGCCACTCCGGCTAGCAGTGTTTAGTACTCCAACGCATGTAGATCGGTCAACTATTAGAGAATAAAGGGTGGAATATCTAAGAGCTCGATGACATCGGATCCGACGCTCGTTAGCTAGCAGTACTCACAACCATCCATTTATGAATGAATCAGACGCCTAAAGGTCATACTATGGTGTAGATAGATGCCAGTCAATTAATCCACAGAGTCATTTCAGATTGGTAGAGCGTAGAGCATAGAGATGTAGAATTGCGTACTAATCAGAGCTGATAGAAGCGAGCTTAGAGCATCAAACCATAGTCTTGTATTTTTTTTTCAATTTAAAGCCATGTAGGCGAGCTGAGAGCATCATACCTTTGTGAGAGAAAAAAATATCAGTCAAAATTTATAATCAACATATTCAATATGGAATTAAATGTATTTCCGCATTTAATACATAATACGTATGAATTTGAATTTTTTAAAAATCCTATGATTAGAAATCACACTGTACAGAAGTACCCATCAGTTATTCAGTTTCACAGTCGAGAAGGCAAGGCAAAATCATAAGATTTTCGATAAGAACGGTTGCGGACCTCGGAATGAACAAAATTCCATAGCATTATTTAACAAAACAGATAGATACAATAGCATTGTTTTAAAATACATAAGAGTGCCGTCCTATTTTCCTTGAAGAATGTGTAAGAATGAGGTTTTGAGGCTGATGAGCCACATGTTTTGTGAAAAATTTCACAGAGAAGGGCGACAAAGAATCAAGCCTTAAGGTATTCAATGGGTAATGAGAGGTAATTGGGGCGCATGTTTATGAAATCCTGAGACCTAAAATCATAGCATAGTTATAATGTAAAAATTAATTGAATATTTTTGACCAGTTTAGATATTGAAAAAAAGAATTACTTTAAGAATAACAAACTCTTACAGTTTACATTGAACTCTATAGGGGAAAAATATTTTTTCATAAATTGTCAACAGAACGATGGGGCATTAAATATCTATTGGTTAAAAAATTCTAAAAAAAAATATGTTTCATCAAATTTAGCTAAAAAGTCAATAGTTTTTTTTTCTATATTTTTCAACAAGGTGAGATACATGTAACTCCTCAAATGGCCCTTTTCAAAATATTTCGTATTTCGATATCTACTAGGCAAGAACAAAAGTTGTTAAAATATCATATGACACCGAAATATATTATATGATGAATAAATTAATTTCAATATTTTTGGAATAATTTCCTTCATTACGGGTCCCATTGAATATCTTAAATCCAGCCATAAATTGATTTTACAATATATACAGACAAAAAGTAACTTGAAAACCCTTGAGAAATTATTTTACTCAATTTTTATTAATTTGAAATAAAAAGTTTTAATTCTGAAATATTTCAAATGATACAATAAATCGTTAACATCGATCAACAAGTGTTTCAAATGAGACACGTGTTATTTTAGATCTTCAGAGGGACATACCTTCGTTATTGATTGTAATGTAAACCAAAAATCTGTTCAGGGGATCGGGTATATGAATGCAGTATGATATATTATCCGTGTAACATCATGTTTAGATACCACCTTACTCCTTGTAGTAATCGATCGAAACAATTTTATACAATAAAATGAACACTTATGTCCAATAAAAAGAACACTTGTCATAGATTTATTTTCATTCATTGCTGACATACTCGTATTGGTGTTTTACTTAACTAAACGCATGATTGACAGCAATTGTCAACACCCACAATCCTCATATTGAATAGCACATCAATTTGTGATAGAGTTTGAACTGTCGAAGTTTCATTACATATGATCAAAATAGTTTCATCTTCAAGCCTTATGTCTTAAATCGTGATAAAACGTAACTGTCTTAAAAAAAATTGAGACAGTTACGTCTGAAAGCTTGTCGAGAATTGTCTACTTTTACTTTTATTTTATGTTAAAATGGTTTTCAATTTTCAAGTATTACTTGAAGTTAGCTTTTGTGTTTTAGTTATAAATTCATTGTTTGTTCATTTCGTACATTTTCCTGAATTGAAGTTTTTAGGAATATCGGGTGGGGTGGGGGCAATATAAAATATGAAGGACTCTTAAAAATGTAAGAATGATTTTTGTATTGGCGTTACCGATTTTTTTTTTCATAAGTATAATGTGGAAATACGAAAATCCGAAACCTTCTAAAATTCACAAAGGAATGAAAGTGTTCTTCCCTTCACTAGATAATTGTATACAAATATTAAACGTACGTCTTCAAATATAATAACATAATTTAAGAAAAATAAATTTGAAATTTAACAAATTTTAATTCTAAAGATAAAAACAGAGAGCCCTAGTAAAATGAATTTGGGCAGCTTATGAAAAACACTTTGGCTGGAAGCATCACTGATGAGAATTTAATATTCGATACACGCGTCTGTACATAATAAATTGGTTTGAAATTTTCTTCAAGAAGGTTTATACATGTAGTTCCGCATTATTATTAAAACCTATCCGGTAAATTCCATTTTGAATCTTGAATTAAAAAACTTTGTACAACAAAGTTATCCTTAGTTAAAAAAGTTACATTGCAATTTGATCACTGATGACTGAAAGGTTCTTTCTCTCGAGACAGTTAATGGAAACAGAAAATGTCAAACTTAAAGCCAAGGTTCAGCCTATACTTTGCCTACAGCATGAATGATATCTATCTTAGCTTCCTTCTCTCTGTACATTATTTCTTTTTTAAACATTTAAAACATTCTGTCCAAAAATAAATTTGCTATGAATTATTAAAGTATGTCTCACCAAATATCTTTGTCAAAAAATGACATTGACCTTTGACCCCCTGAAACGGTATTATCTATCTATATCTTAATGTTGGATTTACATTTCATGTTTTCAATAGGATATATTAATCCAAAATTCTTTATTTATTAGTAGGATAAGTTTTAATACGGACTAAAACAGATAGAATTTTCGTTTGAATTCTTTATCATTTGGAATTGAAAGTTTTTAAATCTAAATGGTTTCCTATAAAAAAGTAAGAGGTAACAATGATAAACAACAAATCTACGTTCACGCCACGTTTCGTGCGATTTGGCTGTCGTAGTCAGATCTTTAGAGGGACATACTTTTGTTATTGATTGTAATGTACACCATAAATCTGTTCAGGGGATCGGGTATATGAATGCAATATGATATATTATCCGTGTAACATCATGTTTAGATACCACCTTACTCCTTGTAGTAATCGATCGAATCAATTTTATACAATAAAATGAGCACTTATGTCCAATAAAAGGAAAACTTATCATAGATTTACTTTCATTCATTGCTGGCGTACTCGTATTGGTGTTTTATGCTTAACTAAACGCATGATTGACAGGCATTGTCAACGCCCACAATCCCCATATTGCATGGCACATCAACTTGTGTTAGAGTTTGAACTGTCGAAGTATTCATTACATATGATCAACATATTTTCATCTTCAAGCCGTATGTCTTGAATCGTGGCTTGTAAAACGTAACTGCCTTAAAATAATTGAGTCAGTTACGTCTGAAAACTTGTCAAAAATTGTCTACTTTTTCCTTTTATTTTCTAATAAAAAGGTTTTCAATTTTCAAGTTAGATTTTGTGTTTTAGTTATAAATTCATTATTTGTTCTTTACCATTTTCCTGAATAGGAGTTTTTAGGAATATCGGTGGGGGGGGGGGGGGGGGGGCAATATAAAAGATGAAGGACTCTTAAAAATGTAAGAACGATTTTTGCATTGGCGTCAACGAATTTTTTCTCATACATGTAATGTGGAAATACGAAAATCCGAAACATTCTAAAATTCACAAAGGAATGTAGGGGTTCTTCCCTTCACTAGATAATTGTATACAAATGTTAAACGTACGTCTTCAAATATAATAGCACCATTTAAGGAAGATAAATTTGAGGCATGGACCAGACATGTTCATGTCGGGTACTTGAGCCTCGCCAGTCATCCTCAATCTAAACAATGTAATATGGCCAAAGAGTGTGAAAGTTATTATGTTCAAAAAGGTTTCGAAAGACGTAGCAGGATGGATGGAATATGATGCTACATGACCCACGTTAAAGAAATTTCATGAAATATTGAGAACAGATATTGTCGAATGCATTGAAGAAACAATCAACATGAGCTATTAGAATAACAACATTTTCTGTAGAAAGGACAACTATATAATTATGTGCAAATATGAATCTCAATGAATTTGATAAGTTATTCATAACTGGGCGGATTTACGGTCAAAATGAGCGTTTTTCCTATAGGAAGCAATGGAAAACGGAATTATTTTTCCAGCATCCCCAAGACACAGAATGTGCTTTTCACCAAACGTGCGTATCAATAATACAAATTTTCTGACCAAGCGTAATTCAATTTCGGTTGGTCTTTTCTTAAAACGCATTCGAAAATTTTGGTTAACAAAATTTTCTCAAATTTCTGAAACCCGGGTCATGTTGCATCATATCCCAGCCATCTTGCTACGTCTTTCTGTATATTATGGACATAATTATCACATATTTTGGCCATATTTCATTGTTTGGATTGAGGATCACTGACGAGGTTTAAATACCCGAAACGTGCATGTCTGGTCCATGCTGTTAATTCACTTCTTTGTAAATGATGCTTATGAATTTGAAGATGTTTATCATCTGTATCCAGTGTATGTGTATGTGTGAGGGATGTCCCACATGCAATAAAAAGAAATAAAAAGCAATGAGATAAAATCTTATAAATAAAGACACAAACACTCAAATACACAAACTTTCGGCCCCTGAGTGTTTGTGTCTTTATTTGTTATCATCCCTTCCCTCTGGAAGAAATATTTCAATCTGCTAAAATCTTATAATCAATCTTAATAAAGTCGATATATATATATATTCAAGTTTCCATTCCATTCTTTCTTTCTATACTATCTAAATACTTATTTTTTAGTGTGTACCGATCAAATATGTAACTTTTAGCAATAGATAAACATGTAAGTTTTGTAACAAAGTGTGAATTTTTGCGCCTGATAGCTCGCAATTTGTGGCAAATACAAAGTAAAATGGTCTTCAGTTTACAGACTGAAGGTTTAGTCGATAGTGTTGATATACCATCGTGAATTTTTTTATCCAATTTTGACGAAGAAAGGGAAATGGAACATTATGCACATCAAATTTATTTGAAATAATGCATTTAGTTTTTCATATTTTCCTTCGTTGTTCGGAATTTTCCGAAAACGGTACTTCTACATCTTTAGGCCTTTAATTATAGAATTTTACAACATGAATATTTCATTAAAGTATTTATAAGGAATCCTCCTAAGGGAATGACTAGCTTCTGAAGTTGTGACGGTAAATGCTGATTTTACGATTTCAAAATGACTTTTTTTCTGGCGACGCGTAAGTGGAACCAGAAAAACGGATGTCTGCACCATAAAAATAGCAATTACCGTCCGCAAACATAACGTCAGTATCTAGTTATTTCATTCTAATGCAATCTTTATTTTTGTGAATATAAGGTGAAATGAATTTCTTCTACAGAAAAAGGACTCTGATTGGCTGATGCATGTTCGACTTCTCCTCTATAACAGCTGCACAGAATTTCACGAAACCTTACAGGAAGCAAGAACGCAAGGTCCTCTAACAAGTGCCAATCGGTAAACAAATATGGCCACCGAGGACCCTGATTTTCTGATGCGCTTTCGACTTTTCCTCTGCAATTGCTGTACAGAACATCACGAAACCTTTCAGGAAGCAAGCACTGAAGGTGAATTTTGTCGTACCGATCAGTCAGCAAATATGACCACCGAGGGCTCTTTCTCGACTTCTCCTCTGCAAATGCTACACATCTCGGAAACTGATGTACAGGATTTTTCCAAATCTTACATGAAGCAAGCACTCATGGGCTTCCACCAAATTGTCCAATATCATTCTTTTGTCTGCAAATCAGGTAAGCGACGAGGCCTCAATGGTCATCTTGTTTTGTTTGTTTGTTTGTTTTTTTCGTTTTCATGTTATCTTTTCGTTTATTAGAAATGCTTGTAAACTGCTTATAAGAATGAGACTTTAAAAAATCATGCCGAAAACACACACACACACACAAAATAATTTTTGGTGGTATTACATCGCATGTAATAAAGGAATATTATGAAAATCAGGCAATAAAACAGCTTACCTAATAATTCGTCTGTCCCTACTGTTTGGTTGAAAGCATTTATAAGGGTGATCGTGGTAGCAAGTAGAGAAAAAACGCGTAAGAAACTTGAAAGCGACATCGTGGCCGTTCCCTGTATACTGAAAATGAAAAAATAGATGTTACGATTACACATTGCATGCGATTGTCAATATTGAAATGTATGTTCTATTGTAAAATTGCAGTTCTGTCTCATCAGTAATGCTCAAGTCCGTAAAAGATTTATTCCAAGTAAATAAAATGAAATAATGAAGAGCAAAAGGCTAAGCTTGACCTAAATTTTCTGCCAAAGAACCTGCCAAAGAAAGTGCAATGACATCAAAGAGATACCCCTTAGTTTTAGTATATTTTCATGAAATTAAATGGGAGACTTTTAAATCTTTTCATATCATGAGAGAAAAGAGAAGCAAGACAACTTATCTATTATATTTTCGTTTCATTTCAGTTACTGTAGTATTACCTCCCCAAACCGTAGTTTATTCACAAATATCCTCGTAAATACCGTAGATATTTTTCGGTTGTAATAAGCGAAATAATGAACAAAACATTTGTTCTACAAAACCGAGTCGCATAGGCATGAAAGGAAAGCAAAGTTAATGACATGCAAAGAACACGGATGTATCAATATGAAGTGAAAATGATAAATAAATACAAATTAAAGATAGATAAAAAAATGAATAAAAATGAAACCCGCGTGCGCTCTGCGTTTTTTTTATTCAAGTGTCGAGAGTGTAAAAGATTTAAAACATTTTGATTAACAATATGCAGTGGCGGATCTAGGATTTCAGAAAAGGGGGGGGGGCCCAAAGTTTCTGCTCGAAGAAAATTGTTCAAAGAAAAACTGAGAAGCAAAAAAAAAAAAAAAAAAGGTCGAAGACGAAAAAAATTGCCCGCTGGGCCCCCCCCCTCTAAATCCGCCACTGATATGTATACCTGAAAACTTTTCGTGTGTCCAGTTGAACCTCTTTATTGGTAATACATCAAATGTGAATTTTGTAATAATTCATTGATTCAATGTCTTTTCTTTTCTTCATTGACGATAGCAAAATACATATTTTCCACGAATAAAAAAAAATCAGTCACATAATGTGAGGATAATAAGAAAAATATTCATGAGATTTCGAACGAAATATAAAAAAGAAAGAAATAGAATAGAGATAAGTTATAGTAGAATGAAGAAACAAAACATTTTCGTTTCTGTGGTTTTGAATAACGATTTTAAACTATTTTAACGTATCCAATGTACAAATGGAGATCTCGCTGACGTCTCGTCCATTTAAACGGTGTTAAAATTATCTCGGTAATCTTCGGCAGTGTCTCGATAGTTTCCGTGGCTTGAGTGACGGTCGGCATGTTAACCTTTGATGATAGAAACCATTTTTTATGTTGCATTATTTATATTTATATATCTATATTTAGGTACAAATATGCCATGATTGTAACTATATTAAACACTTGATATTTATTTGTCAAAATTAATAAATTTTCCTCAAAGTTGAAGGACTCCTCAAAATTTACCTTTTATAAAAGAAATATTTGAGATTTTCCTCAATTTGAAGAGAGATTTTCCTCAAATATTTGAGGGAGCTCCATACCTACCTCAAATACTTGAGGAGAGGTAGAATTTCTTCAAAATATAAAAATAGGCACATTAAAGACAGATTTAAGTAAAAAATACAAATCACATTGTTTAATTTACAAAACAAATAGTCTCTTGTTGTATTATATATGAAAACTAAGATTTAAAGTTGAGGGACAAGTTGAGGAAAGTTGGCAAATTTCAATGTTCTCATCTCTACTCAAGTTGAGGAAAATCTCAAATATGTCTTTCAAACAAGGAAAATTTTGGGAAGTCCATCAACTTTGAGGAAGTAGAATTCTATACCCTTAAAACCTTAAAAAAGGTACCGAAAGATATACATCATGAATGAGTATTTGAATAAGTACATCTATATTGATGACATGTGAAATGTACCGAGATGTAATGACCCTGCGCATTGGTTACTATGGTGACGATAACCTATTTCCTCAAGTCTTTCCTCAAATACTTTCCGCAGCTGAGGGACCCCTCAAATGATTTGAAAAATTTTGCTACAAGATGATTTTGAGGAAAACTCAGCTGAAGGAACCCTCAAGTGGATTTAAGGTTGAGGAAAATCTCAATTTGAGAAGTTTGATACAATTGAAGCCTGATTCACAAAACTGAAAATAATTCTAATAATAAATAAAAACGCAATTACATACTTGAAGAAAGTGAGAGAGAGAAACTAATAGACTTTTTTCACCGTGACGAACTTCGCACATCGCACTTCGAACTTCGCACTTTAATTTCATAAGTTGGTTGCCGAAGAAAGCGGGCCAGTTGTACAGGATGTCCAATATATCATTCCATTGAGCATACTAATCAAATTGTAGATGACTCCGCTTATGAGTTTACACGCGAACGACAGCTACGCCACTTTTTCTTCAATGTTCGAAGTGCGAAGTACGAAGTTCGAAATGCGAAGTTCGTCACGATGAAAAATGTCTAATAGTAATAGTTATATTTGTCTCTATTCGTACTTACGTGCTGAACTCAAATAGTGTCCAACGTTGACTGTAGAGTGCATGGTCAAAATATGGAAACTTATCGGATGAATCTGGAGTTATCATCAAATCAAAGGTCATACATCTGTGAATGTTTTTTATGAAACTATATCTCAGTACTTCCTTTGTCTGTTCATGCTACGTAGCAATATGAGTCCAAGCTGTCCCTTTTATCCTCAACACGAACCTCTAATTTCTAAAAAGTATTATTTTATCCGTACACTACCACTTCATGTAATGAAAAAAGAAGGTATAAATCTTACTAAAAGATAGGATTAAAAATATGTTATATAGAAGGACACACCGTGTAAGGTGTCCTGACGAGGAATAATTTTGTCTGTAATGTATCCTGGATTTATTGTGTCAGTCCTGGATATTTTGTCATAAGTGTTTCAAACTTCATGAAATGCCCAATATGACTTCTTTCAGATTGTTTTATGTCTTTATGATGAATAAAAAAAAACTTTTATCATGAAAAACCTTTATATATTCGAATATCATCAGATTTAAAAGAAGCATCTTGACAAAAATATCATTGATGTTTTGCGATGTCCTAAATTAGGTTGATTTAAGTCAGAAAGAGAAACATAAGTCTGCAGATTAATGTATCCGAGGTATAATTTTCAACTCCTCAAAGTAACCGGGTGGTGGGTGCGTGTATTCGGTTCATTTCTCATACGAACTGTAAAAAGGGCTGATCCGCATAAACCTCTCTCTATTGCCACTGTAGGTATCCTTTAATTCACAAGAGATTTCAATAAGTAATCTTTTAAGATTGTTCTTTCAATGTTTACATTTGACCTTTGAGTATACAAGTATATACAGCCAATTGTACGTGCATCATATCAAATTCATGTGAAATTTACATGAATTTTACATATTAGTTCACATGGAGTTTATGTAAAACAAGCACGAATTTAGATGAAATTTTTGTATGAAATTCATGTAAAGTTTATGACATCAAATTCATGTGAGGTCAATTTTGTATGAAGGTTACAAAGAAAAATTCATGTGAAATTCATGTAGAAAAATTTATGTGAAATTCATGTGAAATATTTTTCACATAAATCTTATGTGAAATTTATATGAACTTCACATGAACTTTCATGTAAAATTTACATGATACTCATTTCATATGAATTTCATGTGAGGCACAATTGGCTATGTAGCGTAGTAGCGTACTGAACCTTTTTTTCGGCCACGGATAGTTGCGTAGATTACAGTGGCCGATGTGAAGTACATGAGCCCTTTTGCATCTTTTCTAAGCTGGACCTGATCGATTTTTGTAAGAAGAAAAATATTTCGGATAGCAAAGTAGTTTTTTTATTTTTTTTAATTCTAATAAATTTTCATGGAAATAGCAGACGACAAGTATTGTTGCAACAGTAGTTTTCAGAAACTGACTGATTTTCAGAAAATCGGATGTATTGTAGGCTTGGTTCATGAGTGGAGGGGAACATCTCAAGTCACACCAGACTTAAGTTTAATGTCAATTTCATCGAAACCACAATTATATCACACTTTAAATAGCATATACGATTTGCCTGTTATACATACTGCGTCTTTTAAAAGCTTATCATTTTTACAGAACGGCGTCAAATTACAAAGAGGTGTTTCATTTCAAGAAATAAGTTTCTTCGTCAGGGATACGTTTATTGCCGACTAACATCATCTCTGGGGAAGTTTAACGGTCGATACGGGGAGCTCGTCATACGCTATAATGTCCCACTTTCCAGAATGTTCAATGATATTCTGTCGTAGAACCATCCAACCACTTGTATCTTCCGAAGTGGAAGTAACCGGATGTGACGATTCTACCGAAGTGAAGCGAGGGGTGGTTCATACAAGCAGGAGATGCTAACTCTTCCTTGGCACCTGGTCTCACTTCCATATTGCGAGTTCGCTTCTTTTCATATGATGGAGGTTTTTGTTTGTTTGCTTTGGTTCCTGTTTTCTCATGACTTTGTATGACTTCGGTTTGTGATTTTCTGAATAATCGATTTTGTGCTGTATATTTGGATATGATCATTATACATATTTGTCATCGATAGGAACTCTGATATTGCAGCGTTAATTAAAGCTTATAATTTTAAGCGACTTCTTTCTGGGTTGCCAAGAATACAAATCACCACATAGACTTTTACTCTGACTGCCTGTGAAGACGGGACTCAAGGACGGACCCTGTCCAAACTTCTTTAGAGAAGACAGGGCCCGGCCATCTGTCTCTCTGAATATCGGTCGGACTCCTCGGGTGTACATACATGAGCTCGATACAGTCCGCAGAGCACGGTCTGTATTTCCGACGCTCTTTGTTTTTGTATCCATTTACATAATCATCTGTATGTTGCTTCGACCCCTGCGTTTTGCTGTCTTGATTGTTTAGTCATCTCACAGTGATGAAATCATTTTACACTACAATTGTTCGTTCTTCGAGACAGTTGGGCAAGCGTAAAAGTAAAATGGTTGTGCGCACGAAATCTGGTAAACCACACCTTGCTACTAACGTAGCAGATGGCCGTCCTTAGTCAGCACCAATTGCCCGTTGATCTCGTTCGTTTTTGCGTAGTCTTTTGTGTTTGGTGTTTTGATGTCGTGTTTGTTGTCCTTTGTCCCTTTGTGTCTATTTCTGTGTATGTGTTATTATGTTTTATGTTTTGCAGTTGGTGCTACTACCGGGTCTTGTTGGAGATCCCCTCATTTCTCAATATTGATTGTTTTTGAGACACTCATAATCTCGGATACACACGATTTAGGTAAACCAGTTACAATGGTGTCACATGAATGCGCTCGTAGTGGCATTGCTACGAAACATTTGATACATTGTAAGTAAATAATATTTATACCTTTTCTCGTTAACTAAAAATAAGAAAAATTAAAACACTCTCCATTATTGCACAAACGAATTCCAATAAAAAAGCATTGGATTTCTTGCTAGCTGTGACGAGACATTATGCTGGTCAAAACGTTAACATCAGTCCGATAACCTTTCCCCTCTGTATGTCGGTTAAACGCCCCGGGTACATGTATGTATGACTTGCTCAAATCGGTAGCATAACATATCCTTCTGTGTTTTACTCGGAGCCACCGCGTTCTGTAGTTTGGTTTGTATGGTTATCACGTACAGCTAGGTAACTTTAACACACAAAATTTTTGCGTTTAGCTGCCACTATGTAGCCCGACAAGCAGGAGGTTGTGCGCAAGATATCCGGATATCTACACCATTTGCTTATAACGTTGTACATGGCATTGATTTGATGTTTTTTATGTTGTGCTTCCTGCCTTGATTGCATCTCTTCTTGTGTTTATATTTTTTGTGTTATGCCATGGGGGAGTTTTTCTGCCGGTCCTCTCCTCCTTTCTCCTCGTCATGGTATAATAACAATATGTAAGGGTTTACATGCATTATCGAGGTCATGTTCTTATATCGGCCACGGCAAATAATTTTTGATAGAGATATCCCATTTGGAATTTTAAATAAATTGTTTTCAGCTTTCGTTGTCATGGTTGCATATCTAAAAAGAATATCAGAGCATTTGAACTGTTTCGTTAAGTGTTGTATTCTGTCAATTGACTGTGGTTTTTAATTCTGATTATGTCTTGCTACACTTTCATGTATTTATCAAAGAAACGTGTTCTTGGCAGAATGCGAATACTTTTTACGTAGTTATGAATCTTAGCGGTAAAACGGATATTTCTGACAGGGGATTCGCCGATACCCTGTCAGTTTTTGTAAAACATCAGTATGGTAACCCTATTCTAATGCTTTGGTAAGCTATAAAATGCCTGTTTTTACGACGTCGCCATAGCAATGCGTGGCGTCATAGCAAAACTCAAATGTTGATACCGAGTATTAATGGGCGACCCCCTATACTTGTTTAGATCTTAAAAGCGAAAGAAATTTGAATACATCTAAACCTTACATGTACCTGATCAAACTCCTGTGGTAGCAACACAACTCGCGATTAAGAGATAAATGTGTTCGTTTTGTTACGTATATAAACAAGAGCCCCAGGGGGCACAACGCTCACCTGATACCCATGCACGCTTTTTAAATTGACATACTGACATTGAATACTGATAGTGCCAGTACCAGGATTTTAGCCCACAACCTTTCTAAAAAGATTTTTGCCGCATGCAGAGAATTTTTTTTCAGACAACCATTAAAAGTACAAACAAGAAAAAATAGTCACATTTCAAAACAATAACTTTTTTTTACTGATTTGAAAAGACGGATAAAGTGGCCCAAAGTCATATGCCCAGCTAGTATAGCTCAATTATGCAACATCAAAACTAAAATCGTATTGTAAAATTCCACATTAATGTGCGGCAGAAAAAGGATAAAACAATGAAATGATTTCATAAATTAAGTTTATTTAAAATTGAACACCAAACATTTCATTATTGATAGCTAGCATGCCAGAAATTATAAAGCCTGTGTTTGTGAAACAAGAATGCCCCCGGTGGTATCTTTGTTAGTATAAACACCATTTTCTGTTAAGTATGTGAGAGGTCAGGGTCAGTGTAATTTTGGTATCAATGGAAAGATCTTGTCACAAATACACATGTAAAATATGAAAGCCCTATCACTAACCATAAGTTATGCCCAATGTTAAAGGTTTTGAAAAGTATACCCAAGGACAAGGTTAAGGTCACGAGGTCAAAAAATTTGGTATCAATGGAAAGGTATTGTCGCAGAATACACATGTGAAATATGAAAGCTCTATCACCAGCTTCCATTCAAAAGTTATGCCGAATGTTAAAGTTTTTCTGACAAACAGACAGACGGACAGGCAAAAAACTATATATTCCCGAATCTTTTATTCCAGGGGCATAAAAAACAAAGATTTTTCGGTTTTGCTTTTATTCATATTAAATTATACTGAAATTTATGAATGCTTTTGAATAGTTATGATTTCATCTTAATTCATGTAACGTAAGTCAAAATCGTGTTAATCCAATATCAATTCAAGTGAGTTGTGCAGAAATCGAGCCCATTTGTTTTCCAAAAAGCAGCGTACGGTGTATCAAACCTCATGGCCCATTGAAGCCACTTGCACAAATAATTTTCGGTAAATATGCTGAAATGCGGCGCTTCTTGCCTATGCATATTTCAACAGGCGAGAAGGAGCGTTTCATTTCAGCATACACTGTTCAAAACCTCAATCAAGTGGTTTCGCTAGGTCTCGCAGTTTGATGCACCATATTCTGGTGTATCTGCTTTTAGGGAAATTGAGAGGCCCATGATATTGTTAAGCTTGTCCAACTAGCAGAACTACGTCGTTATTTACTGTTAGGTAATTGTTTTACCTCGTCATAGGTCTGTTACACGGACAAGATGTTAGCGGAGAGAGTTCATGAAATGTATCGGTTGCATCGGATTTGCCGATGAAAAATTATTTGGTCCGATAAAAACTCATGTTGTATCTATTATTTGGACAGATAAAATTTCCAAAATGTCTTACCACAGGTACCTGTCGTTTTATGAGAGAAAATTATTTATCATTCACAACCTTAAGCCTCTGTGATGTGAATAATAATTTATTTACTCTTTTAAATCAACAGCTTCCTGTGGTCCAACATTTCATTGGAAGATTTAAAGAACTCTGAACTGAATTATTCATTTTCAAGAATTTCAGATATTTTATCCTATGCATTCTCAAAATCCAGAAGAAGAGATTACTCATTAGACGTTTTTTCAAGAAATCAGTCAGTAAATTTCTTCATCTAAGAGAGTCTAAGACAGAGGAAATTCGAGCAAAGTGTATAAATGATAACAAGTATATGCAAGTGTTCCGAGTACATGAATGATAACCAGTATGAAATTGTTCCAAGTATAATGCATATTAAATAAAAATCTATTCCGTTTGCATGGTATCTCATGAAATGTATAGCCACTAAAGGGTTGTGGAGGAATTGAATTGAACCAATCAAATCTGTAACACAAGATATAAAGAATGGTGACTTTGTTTACAGTTGTAACTTTTCGCAGGGATCCCCTCTGTTTTGACTGGTGAACAGTACTGAATAAAAGGTGTCAACACCATTGGTCAAAAATATTGGAAATGTATTTTAAGCATATTGAATCGATAAAATATGACCAGTAATCGTGATAAATTTAACTTCGAACTTGATTTTGTCTTTTATGCAATCTACAGATTGATTTGAAAATATGTAAAATTCGGAAAATTTTCGACGATAACGGAGAATTTCTGTAAAAAAAGTGAATTTTGCGAAAAAAGGACATACATGACTCCCCCCCCCCTTTTTTCCTTTTTATGCATGCCAAAGATTCGCAAGCGAAAAAGACCAATTTTACAGACTTAATTCTGGGCATTTCAAGACAGTCAAAACTTTTAGTGTGCACCTTTTTATTTCCTGTAGTTACCCCTACCAAAGGGGCGTGGAGGTATTGAACCAATCAAATCTGTAACACAAGATATATGGCGACTTTGTTTACCATAGATACAGAAATAAAACAGAGAAAAAAATCATTAAATAGGGAAATTGTTATGAAATATGCATGTATGGAAAAAGTCAACATCTTTAAAATAAATTCAGAGTATATTTGATAGCGTATGTGGCCAAGTTATTTCGACGTACGAAAATAAGTACAGAAAGCCAAACTAGCTTGTCTCTTCTAAAAAATCATTAAAATCTAAAACTTGATATTTTGACAAAATTCTTTCACAGTTTCATTTGTAACGATAAATTTTAAAAGAAAAAGAGAAAAAAAAACTGAAAAAAGGGAAAAAAATTTTGTTGGGGTCCCGCCGGGGTTTGAAGCCACTCCCCATGGGTCCATTGGGCATTGAAAACATACATTATACCTATGTAAAATCTTGAAAATATTCCTTAAAAATCCAAAAATGGATATCTTGACAAAATTCTTTCACTTGTAGGGTACCATGCATGAGTACCTCATACCTAAAAAAATTCATGACAATCTGAAGAGTGGTTATAGAAAAGAAGCAGAAAATGTTTGAAATCAAACCCCCCTTCCTTTTTACATAAGAAAAAAATTCATAAAAAAATCAAAAAAATAAAATTTAAGCATAAAATACATATCAAAGCATTACGTAAGTTAAATATGATAAATATGCAGTAAATGAGTGTGTTAAATCATACACTTATTGAGTTATTTAAAGAAATAGGGCAAAAAAGTGCAGTTCTGACTAAGTCCGAAAAGACGTCAAAAACGCGTCAAAAATTTGACTTCGGAGTGGAACCCAAAATAACAACACTTCTTAAGACATCTTTCTAGAACATTTAGATGCTTTCGGCTTGCCGATATGTACTTTGGTTCTGAAGAAGAAGTTTGTCAGAGGAGGGTACCCCCTGTCAACTACTTTCGCCTTTGGTGGCGCCACCTGTTGACGGATCCGGACGAAAATCAACATCACTTGTAGGGAATCATTAATACTTCATGCCTATCAAGTTTCATCCAAATCCCTTCTATTGTTCTCGAGAAGAAGTTGAAAATGTGAAAAGTTTACGACGACGGACAACGACGGATGACGGACGACAGACGACAGACGGATTGCTATGACGATAGCTCACTTGAGCCTTTGGCTCAGGTGAGCTAAAAAAGCTATAATTGTTCAGACTATTTCATAGATTTCAAGGAGGGGGATATAAATGCTAATGAATTACAATTTTATATTCTTAAAACATTATAAAATCCTTTGAAATAAGCTATCTGATATCAGCTTTTATCTAAACATCAAATATCTAAGTTGAAAAAAATCCAAACTGGAAACGAGAGGTCAAACAGGCATAATACATGTTAGTAGAGAAGAAGCGGCTGCAGTTATATTGTGTAAAGTAAGCGACTTTTTATTAGCGAGGACGTTATTTTCGCGTATTATCGCGAGCTTGATTAAATGCGAAAATAAAGTCCTCGCTAATAAAAAGTCCACCAAAAGGATAAAAAGTAGATCATTTTTGACAAAAGCGTAAAGTTTAACGCGTCTTATTTTCCCTTTCCATTAGATTTAATTACCCTTATTAGACAACGGACGATGATACGCATCGATGTTAGAGATGTTTGAATTACAAACATAGCAATTAATCAATTAGCCTTAATCATCCAGACAAACATTATACTAAAGAACTGTAAAATCATGGCACATTTCTTTTATATTTTTAATTATATCGTTTTCAATAATCAATAAGAGACGAAAAAGTGAACAAATGATGTGTTTATAAGATAAGTACGAAAAGATATGACGACACAAAACGTCTTATTTCAGCTTATTTGAAGTAAATATTTCAGCAATTAAAGGTGATAAGAAAATATACCTATACAGAAAAAAGGAACTTATTTTAAAATTTCAGATGATGAGCTCGCGAAATTATAGTCACGGGAATTAATCTGTCGTCTAGTTGTCGCGAAAATAAGGTCACGCGAATATAAAGTCGTTTACAGTAATAATAAGTTGTAAAACCTACAATTATCATCAGAACCTGGCCAATTCAAATAGATGGAATAATTCCTGACGAAGGAAAGTAAGTGTAGAATACATCCATATGCAAGACTTTTATTTACTAATGTTTATTTCTTTAACATTGAACTTTTTAACTTGTGCTGATCCTTTACTATTTAGGCATTTCTTTATACTTCTGGTAAGCCTCCTTGCCGATTACTACTCCGATATTCTGAAGATCACACTCGCAACCATTTGTGTTGTAAACAGCACTTGATTTAAATGAAAAGGGAGGTTTTCGTTTATCAAGGGACGCTTGCACATAGACTGTGGTGGAAACATCCCTGTTTTCATCATATTCTTCTGTGAAGTATACCTGAAATAAATAAAGAGAATAAATGTCTTAATTTGTGTTTTGTTACGGGTATTCAACACATAGCAAACATGTAATGCGCGTTAGAGAGGAAAGTGTACTAATTTCTATAAACAATTATTTTGTGTTACGAAACAATTATGCGAGAAAAAAGGAATATTCACCTGTCTCACCATCCGACTCCGACTGTCGCCCTCATTCGAAAGGCGTATCGTCATCTTTTCAAGAGAATCTAAATGCTTTTCCAGTTGCCTCATACCTCCACAGACTGTCAAAATTGAGTTAACTCAAGTGAGTAACAGTCACGTAAATAAACATATCATTATGACTTTTTCCTTATTATTGCAAATTGATAAACAAAACTAATATAACATCTATTTTTTTCAGTAATTCTAAGTAATTGCATATAAACTTTAGATAACATTTTATGATATTGCTTTGAATGTATGAGATAAGCACGTATTTGATTTTAAGAGAGTATAAAAATAAAATGAATGCATTATGATAATTATTTATCACCATAAATTATTGTGAAGAAAATTTTCGTACTTTTGTCCATTAATGCGTCATCATTTTCGCACAATGAGCATGTTATTCCCGCTAAACTTCGTTTTTTAATCTTTGGGTTTTCTTGCGCCATCGCTGAAAAATAAATGATACAGTTTGACAAGGCAAGATGGTTCACCAAATGTTTCTTTGTTAACTTTAAAGTACTTGTCATGAGAATTTGTCGATTCCACCATTGTGGTCTCAAAATCATAAGAGTTTGAGACCCGAGAACGGAACAGAAGTATATTTTTTTCATAACAAACTATCAAGAAGTATTTTTTCTCATTCATTTAGCCCAAAATCAAAAGAGACAAATTTGGAAGTTTATCCGATCACTAAATTTCGGTATTCGGATGCAGCAGCCCCGAAAATGGTTTACTCTATACAAACAAACTACGAACTGTAGGATTTTCAAAATGTTAAAGAAGAACACATACAAAAGGATTAGTTGTGTTAACCCCTCAAATCAGCCTTATAATTTCGACTAAATTGATTTTCATAAACAAACCATTTATTATCCCTTTTTGTAATGTTGAATGTTTGAGAAAATACAGCGTCATAATTTTGATCCCTCGTAACGTAACGCGCGTAATGTATGACGTCATGTCCTGACGTCATTTGCCCTGCATGATACAAAACGAAAGAAAATTGTTGTATCAGAAATCCATCAATTGGCACAAAAATTACCATGAACAAGGCCTGGAGCGCTACTTGATTTCACAATCTTGTATCGAAATTCCTCTAATTTATTGATATATTCAATGATTTCAACGTTTTTTTTGTGGCGTTTTGAGCGTCGTAGTACTCAGTATAAGACTTAAATCAAAACAGGCTTTCCGGATTTGGATTCACCATACATTTGACATTTAATAAACAAGATTATGGATATATGAACAACTTTGAAAATAGGACCGAAATGGCAGGTTGCCGCACCTACTCCTTTATCTTTAATTCGATGTTTTATTGTCGCATTACCACTTGATTGTATATGGTGCTGGTTGAAATTCCTGTACTATTCTATACATTCTCAAACTCAGTCCTATACAATCCATCCCTATCGACCTCTCTCTAATCCTATTTTATCTTATTTATCTCTTTACAGCTGTACTCAATCCTATCCTATATCCACCTCTATCACATCCATCGAATCCTATCCCATTCAACTGAATCACTGATCCTTATTTGAAAAGACGTTGCATATTTCTCATCTAGACAGAACCTCGAATACTGTAAACGTGATTATTTTTGCGGGGGGGGGGGGGGGGGGGTTCGCGATTATGACAAGAAGACTTTTCGCTTGGGGAAATATTCGCGATAAAATGTCTTTTCCATTGTCAGAATGCAACAGGGACTTTTTTTTCGTGGGGGAAAATTTCGCGAAATCCCCCCGTATGCGAAAAACGCGATACTTTTCCCCACGCGAAAGTTTCAACGTTTACAGTAATAACGCGTTTTAATCAATCGTTAAAGAGCCTTATATTTCCATTCCGGAAGATTTTTACAAATTGCATTATTCAATACACTTTCCGTTTAACTCAGATCATTTGAAAAAATGGATTTTGTCGTAGTTCCCTCTAGCATTAATTGGTGTCGCTGCCTTACAAGGAAAAAAACAAACAACATTAATGTAAATAATAATAAATAATTATAATGCAAAAGAACACACATTTTCAAATGCCATTTAGGAGCCAAAACTGTTAAACTGAGCATAATAAAAGTATGCATTTAAAGACAAATGGCAAAATGATTCTGGATTGCGATTGAATGGTTCTCAAGATCACAAGACAATACACACTTACAAGAAATGAAAATCAAAATTTAAATCAAGACAATAAACGAATTTGTGACAAGTTTTCATGGAGGATTTGAGACAGGTGTTGGATGCTTTCAGGAGACGTGGGCTCATCCGAGGCACCTGGTATCACTTCATTCCTTGGATCGCAACTGTCGTAATTGAAATTCAAATGATTTTGCCTTTTCTTCTGGACTTTGAGTCTGAATAAAAAGAAATCACTTCTTTAACTCATTTGTGTCACACTTATGCCTGTTGCCGTGTGGAGCTCGTAAAAAACTCCCCGCGAGGTGTTTGACAGTAAGTATTTTGAATATTTTTCCTGACATTGTCACCATAGCACTCTCTGAATAGACGTGGCCTCAGACAGTGCATGTAATTTATATATTGTGTTCATTTTCGTGCTTGAACATCGATGGCGGGTGCGGCTAGCCAACAGGGGATGCTTACTCCTCCCGGGCACCTAGTCCCACCTCTAGCTTGCTAGGGGTCCGTCGATGCTCAATGTGGTGCTCTATTGTAAGTGCTGTTGAGATTATCGTCAGGATCTTCTTTAACTCATTATCTTCGTGGGTCGTTATTTCGTAGATGCCTTCGGAAAGATTACTCTAGTGGAAAATATTAGGCTTGGCAGCGAAGTGAAGGGTAATTGAAGGTCTGGAAAAGTCCAAAAGTGCCGATGATTACATTCACGTCACGTCGATCTTGAAATATCAACCTTAAAGCCGCCCCATGCCATCCAGGGCTTATTGCTACTCACGACAAGATGTCGCTAAAATGTATCCCCTCGTTTGCCTAATATAAAGCGGGTTTCACAAGGCTGGCTTCTGACAAACAGTTGTAAAAACAGTGTTGACAACAAACTAAACATTGATCACAAACAAATTACAATTAAATGAGGCTATCTACGAAAACCACCAAAATTGAACCTCCATTAGATGTTAAACGTCTTTAACTTCAATAGCATCATTTAAAACCTGATAAATTTACAGCATGGACCAGACATGCACGTTTCGGGTACTAAACCCTCGTCAGTGATCCTCAGTCTAAACAATGTAATATGGCCAAAAAGTATGAAACGTATTATGTCCAAAATGTACCAAAAGACGTAGCAGAATGGGTGGGATATGATGCTACAGGACCCACGTTTTAGAAATTTCAAGAAATTTTGTAACAGAAAATTTCAAATGCGTTGAAGAGACAGCCGATCAACCAAATGTGATCGAACTTGGCTACATGTGCCCTCGGGGACTCTTGGTCCACCAGCAGTGACATCACCAAGTAGTTCAAATGTTAGATATAATGATTTCACAGAAACTAATGTGTACTTTAAAAGACTTCTAAAATATACCTGAATTTGTAATTTCCTCTATTTGCCTTGTAGTCAGATCACTTCTCTTCTTCTTTTTGCCCCATCGTCTTCCTGCAGAATTCATACTACTACATAATTGTATAAACCGAACAGTTGAACTGAGCAATTGAAATAGTGCAATGATGATCCTTTCAAAGACTAGAGTTTTTATGTCTCTAAGTAGTAAAATGGACGAATCAAAATGATTTCTTATGCTGAGATTAAAGAATTAAATCGTTTTCTGTCACGTGTCTAAAGATTTGTTTAGTATCTCCGAAGCAAGTGAGATGTTTTACAAATTTCTCATGATTCGATAAAGGATGCATTATTTTTCTTAACTTCGATTATTTAATGATCCATTTCCTTTTGTTAAGGAAATGAAGTACATTGAAACTTTTGATGCCAACTGACCGCATGACGAAGGATGTTTGCTGTATGTGCCATGGTGACTCAATGAAAACACTCATAGGAAATGAAAGCAAAAATTAATTTTAAAATGTCTCCACTCTGTTTTTGAGAAGTCCAAAATGTGAAATGATAGGGATATGGTTTTTCCATATTTGTCATTCTTGATAGGGATATGTTTTTCCCATATTTGTCAATTAATGTATATAACATTAGCCTGCGTTGATCCTTTGGTACATGTCAGCTAATACAAAGAAACGATTCAATATCTTTAACCCATAACAGACCTGAAATAAATCGCATTCCATAGTATAATCATCTGAAGCTTTTGCTTCGACAGAATTTCCAAGACTGCATTTTACTTTTAATTCTTACCAAATCTAAATCGTGGAACCCTGATTCTTGGAATTCTGACTCTAAATCGTGGAATTCTTACAATTCTTCTAAACCTTGCGAACCGTGCTCGGAATCGTGGAACCCGAATTCTTGGTCTAAATCTTCTGAATCTAAAATGTCTGAATACCCTTTTAACGGTTCTACCAACACCACGGAATGCGTTACGGACACCTGAAATAGCTTTTCTTACAGCTCTTCCAGTGCCACGGAATACATTATTTACGCCTTTAAGGACGTTCAAGGTATGTTTCAGAATCTTTTTTCCCACTTTCTTTGCAAGTTTGCCAGCGGCCTTGCCAATTCTAGACACCTCTTTTATTGCCTTGGAGCCAAGTGCTTTTACGAGCTTTTTCAACAACTCTTTCAGTTTTGGCTTCCTGAAAAAAAAGTGTGTAAATGCTAGACAATTATTTAAACTTTAAGATGATTTGATCAATTACGATTTGTCATAAGGAGATAATTTGGTTATTTCTACATTGCCAGCATAATGCCTATACAATAGTAAGGGATAAAACTTTATCAAAATCTTTATAGTAAATTTTACTGGAGTATACATAATCGGGTCCGTGCGTTAACATCAACTTCAAGAGCGCCGACATCCAAAGACCATCAGCTTGTATCAGATGAAATCACGAAACAACAAGTGTTTTTTTTTCAATTATCTTCAAGATTTTGTTTTATTTCTTGAGTCAAGGTTTTAAACGCTGCGTTTCCGTGGTCATCAGTAATTATCTGTTTTCTTAATACATTAACGGTCCGTCGTTTTGTCGCGATCCTCAGTGTAAAATCCCTGTGCGCAAAAATGAAACCTCAGTTTAAACATAACAAATGTTGTTATAGAAAAATGAAGCTTTATTTTTGAAATAACAGTAATTAGATTATAGGAAATACAAAAATGTAGCAGTAATACTTTTTCTGTCTATCGATAAAAACCCGATGCACAAACAAAATCTAATCCGCTTCCGCGAATCAGATTATATTTTGCGCTTCGCACATTGATATAGTTTTCGTCCAATTTTGTGGAAAAAAATTCTTAAGTTCTTTCGAGGTATACCGGCAAGCTCCGTGATTCAATGAACAATCAACGCTCATATAAATAGAGTACACGTATGAGCATTACATCAATAAAGACTATTCTAATAAGTGACGTTCCGCTTCCGCACTGCTAAGTGCGCAAAATCTTGGGACTTCATCGTCAAGAATATTGATATATTTTGTACACAGTCATGCTTTAAATGGACATTTTTCATACTCGCGGACTTCGGACTTCGGGCATCGCATTTCGAAGGGACTTTGTCACAAACTCAAAATATAAATTCTGTTCCAATGAACATAGATTACACTGCATGAAGAATTTATTTGTTTTCATTGGTATAAATACATATTGAAAGTTGTACATTGTCCTTTCGTCAATGTGTGTTCTGATTTAACGTTTTAAATCGCGCCTGATTTCTTTTATATGGCCCCTAAAGTGCGAAGTCCTGAGTGCGAAGTCCGAAGTGCGTTAACTTGAAAAATGTCCAATAATCAGTTTGATAGTGCTTTTCACTTAATAGAAAAATATCTTAACGGAGAGGATGATTTTATCAGTTCAACTTACTTGCCACATCGTTGACAGATGCCGATAACTTGGTTAATTTTTCTTTTACACTCAGGGTTTAGTTTCTTCACATTATCTTGTATTCGGCTGATTTCGTCAAGGACAAGATTAGACATTTCCGCTTTGGCTACTTCGTCTATGACTGAACGAATTATAGAATATTTTCTAAGTTTTGACATAATATATCTACATCTTTATGGTCACATCGTATCGTAACGTACACCAAAATGTAAAGAGGGTCATCGACATCCCCTTACTTTACATTTACCTTACATCTTTTTGATGGTCGCAAAATAAAAAAAAAACACAACGATATCTAACTGGAAACTAAATTGAGCTTATATGATATATACATGTGCAAAATATCAAAAGATTAAAAAATACACGTAGTCAGATCAATGGGCAATACGAAATTGAAGTGCATCAACTCGACACCTTCTTGAACAGTATCTAATACCAATTTTAATACACCAGATACATGCTGCGGTAAGTGAAACCTCATCATTGGTACTTCAAAAAAAAAAAAATGATTTTCAGAAAAAAGTCAAATTTCTTTCAGTAGCAATATTTTTTAATGATTTGTCTGCATAGCTTGATTTTGCTATCTTCTTAGTTCTATCTAAGAATATCATTCAATTTTGATATTGATTAAAGATCCCTTCAATTGTATTTAGCGACTGAAATAAGTACATTGGGGATATGCTTTATATCTAAGTTGATCTTCGTGTCTGTGAAATTTCTTCCACGATGTGAAGTAAGTGATTGTAATATGATTTCCATTTAGGGGATAAACGTACTGTGCTTTGTGGTTCCGACAGGTATATGTTGGATATACTGTTGGAAACGCAGTTATACCGTCGGGGCTTGTCCCCGACGGTAAAACGTATGTTTCCAACAGTATATCCAACATATACCTGTCGGAACCTCAAAACACAGTACGTTTATCCCTATTTTAATTCATGTGACATATTTTTACTTTTTATACCCCTTAGAGGGTCTCACGCTTCGCTTTAGAGGTGTCATTGCTACGGAGGACTAACAACGACCCACAGAAATTATTACACTGCAAAATATGAAATACAGCTGCTTCGTATTTATTACCCTGACGAAAAATCATAGTTTTATCAATAACAAACTTACTTGCTCTGTTGTTTACATGTGGAGAACGCCATTTACAAGCTCATACCTTGTAGTTTTACGTCACAGTATGACGTCACAGGAGCGAAGAACAAAGGGAAGCATGACGTCATACGCAAAAAAGTGCGCTAAAGCTTGTAACGTGCAAATTTACGTAGGAATACATTTTTAAGTATGTCAAGTGAGTCGGTTTGCGGCATGTATATCGTCGTTATACATGCTTGTAGAAATCCTGTGAACCAATCAAAATGCGTGAAACAAACAGAATGAATTTTTAAAAAGCAGTTATCATTGAGTACAATTCAATGCAAAAAAGCGACTTCACAATTTCGACTAGTTATCGAGATATCGGGCTTTCGTGAGTTAAGAAGATGTCGTTTTCACCTGGTTCGACACCGTATATACGGATTATACCGGTTTTTCAATTAACAGTGCATGACGCTATATATTACACTATAAATCGACAGTAAAACGTTTAACGATTTAGATTTGATGGTTAAGAAAGACCAACTTTGACAATTACTGAATGAAGTAAAATGTTACTCCCCAGAAGAAGTTCAAAGCGACGAGAAACTGGTGGTAGGTACCCGCCAATAACTAATCCCAAAACTTTGCTTTACAAGAAATAACAAGCAAAATGATATACATGATGTCATTATCATTTTTTTGCAATATCGTCCCCTTTTATAAATAAAATTCAAGGTAAATTCGAAATTCGAATGTATTATATTACTACTTTTCTACTGTCTAAGTGTAATGATAATGTAATGAATGTGCGCGAGATTAAAAACGATTTGATCTTTCTGCACGACTTTTAGCAGGGCATCAATTGAATATGTTGCCGAAGGAATAAGAGGCAATGAATAGAAGGTTGTATGATTTCAGGGATTATAAGCGTTTCACAATGGGATAAACTTGGGACACCAGGTACAAGGTTTGAACAATTGTGTGTCTTTGGAGACCTCTGTGTGTCCGGATAAGTGGGAGGATTGTGCATACGTAAACCGGATAACTACACCATTAGGTAAAAGCAGATGGCCGTCTAATGTCGGCACCGGGTGCACATTGGTCTCCTTCCTTTTATGTGTTTTCATCAATGTATAATGTAATGTACATCATCTTTCTTAGCCCAACGTCTTGGATATTCCTTATAAGAGTCCAATGTAATTTTGTTCGGTTCCATGTAAAGGATTTACTTTTTCTGTATTTGGGACTAAGATGTTGGTTTCATCTTTTGGCTCCTACCAAACTATAGCAGAATTTATCATGTATCATTAACAATGGCAAAATGTAATCGCACAAAATGTATGCAGTTATCAATGCTCAGCATATACATGTATACATCATAATTTTTGTGTTCGATTCTACATGGTATATATGTATTCTGAATAGATGTAAATTTTATCATAATCGAATACATCGAATTTAAATACATCAAAGTTTTCCTAAAGTACCTTTGTAACACCAAAAGCTAAGTATATCAAGTAAGCTTCGTAACATAGAAGAAACATCTTATTCGGTATCCCATACAGGAAACACCCTATTCCTATTCTTTCCAATTATTTCATGTATCGCGATAACCTCTGAATCTTCTATTTCCTGAATTTCATGTAATAGAAACAAATCATGCTTTCTGTACTTTGCCCAAATTATTCCGTTATGATTTCAAATGTCACGTGACCCTCGTTTCTTAAATCTGTTCAGGCGTGGGTTTTCTTTGTATGAAGATAAATATGCAATGTTATTGGGTATTTCTTTCAGTGATCATTATTTGGATATGAACTTTGAATTTAGAGTGTTTCAAATTCAAATTACTAGTTAGAATTTATTCAAATCACAAAATAATAATAAAATGAAAATATTAGGTGATATGCTTACATGATACATCTTTCCATCCCAATGTTCTATTCCATCCCATTACAAATGAACATAGTACCACGAGAAAGGTCACGACTATGATGAATCTTATTGATGGCACCATCTCGAACTTAGAAATAAAGCGAATTGAAAAGTACACAATCAATGAAATTGATAATAATAATGTTATTTTCGAGAAAGCCTTTATAATTGAGATAATCATGTATCATGCTATTTAAATGTTAAATTCAATTGTTTCTGTACATGTACATGTACCGTCAATATTAGTTCCAAATATTTCAATTCCTTGAATCTATTCAATAGGCGATTTTCGAGTTACCCTGGTTTCGGACAGGTTCGTCATTTAGAATATGCCTCATCCAAGGTTACTTCCGGTTTATGCCACTCGTCATTATAATGTTAAGCGGTAGATTTGAACAATTTTCAGTGAATAAACGATATTTTTTGCTATACTAGAGTAAATTTATCATTTACTTTGGATTTGTGATTAAGCTGAATTTTTTTATCGCGCTGACACAAAACGAAAGTGAATATTTATCTAAGTTTATTGTGGCAACTGGGCTAAGTATTTGGAGAATCTGGAGTATGTAGCAAGTCATCCGCTTACTTTTACCATAAGTCATATTTCTTTGCATCGTCTTTATTAAATTTTACTCAAGATATGTCTATACAGGTAGTATGTTTGATTTCTTCACAGCAGCATGCGAGACAATAACACAATTAAACTTACACATAATATGAGGGGGCGGACAGGGGGGGGGGTGTAGCCCCGTTACCTCCCCCCTTCCCTCCTCTCCCCCTCCTTTTTCACCCTTCCCTTCCCCCCCCCCCCCCTTCTCGCCCCTTTAATCCCTCCTCTCGTCCCCTTCCTTCTCATTCTCCCCCTTCCTTCCTTCCCTTTCACCCTGTCCACCCCCTCATATGATACTGAACAAAATCACTTATTTCAGTTAGTCTTTATCACAGTAGGTATTTTATGTTGTCAAGAGGGGGTGTTAAAGTCACTGATTTTGAGTAGAAGTCAAAACCTCAATAAGTGCTCAGTTTAGTCTTAGCATTTGGGTTCTTTTTATATCCTTGAAATATAAGTTAATTGCTGTTATTTCACCATCATGTTGAACTATAGATGCATTGGATGGGATTTGTTACATAATGGTGAAGAATGAACTGTTTTATTTTTATATGTTAACTATGTAGTTATAAATAGAATTGTTGCAATAAATGAAGAAGATGCACAAGGGCGGATTTAGGGGGGTTTGGGGGGGGGGGTTTCGGGAAAACCCCCCCGGTTTCCCAATTTTTTTTTTTGGTAACATTAGCACCCGGAATTTAAAACCCTGCAAACTGAGTAATAAAAAATTTTCTTAATGTCTACCAGAATTCACTATTTTGAAACAAAATTTACAAAAATTTTCTGATACATTCTATCGCATATCGATTCGATACCGTATCAGTTGGCATATTTGTGGATTCGTACAGACAATAGCGAAGTTTTTGTAATGTATGTCGCAGAGGGGGTTTTCTGTTTATTTTATTCCCGAAGATTAACATTAACAAATACTATAATATGAACATGTTCAAATAATTTGCAAAACATGTACGTGTGTCAAACAATCAATGTAAATGGTACGGGGATCGAAACCTACATGTTTCTGTCCTCAAATACCCGGTTTGAGTATTTTTGTCAACTACAAATTTTGTTAAAAACATACTTTGAAATAAC
This sequence comes from Pinctada imbricata, assembly GCA_033119305.1. Taxonomy (NCBI): domain Eukaryota; kingdom Metazoa; phylum Mollusca; class Bivalvia; order Pterioida; family Pteriidae; genus Pinctada; species Pinctada imbricata. The sequence continues at coordinate 41,226,566 of VSWD01000012.1, read as the reverse complement.
CGGAAAAATGGGCAAAAAATTAAAAATTGTATATAAAGCTCGAATATGCTCCGGGGCCTATTAAAAGCATTCAATTTTTCAAAGCCAAAACCCAATGATACTCAACATTTTTTACTCGATATCGTATCAATATTCTAAGTACATGTTACCGCATGGACAAATTAACAAGCCAGGGGCTTAAAAACGTCCACATCGTCTCGCGAATAAAAAGGAGAGCGCCTCCCCCAGTTGCCAAAAAGAAGGGGGAGGGTCTTTTGAAATAGTATTTAAAGCAAACTACTGTTCAGAAATAGATCAAAGACACTCCAAAAAACCACAGATTTCAATGCATTTTTCGTAATTTTCTTGTGTTTCATTAGAACTCAATACGTTACCATGCGCGGATCCAGAGGGGGGACCGGGGGTCTGGACCACACCCCCCCTGAGATTTTCGGAGGTGGGGTCCAGCTTTGGCCCATTTCTAATCTAAATGGGTCTAAAATGCATGAAAGGGCTTTGAAACCTAAAATTTCGGCTCGCTTCGCTCGCCATTTACAAATACAAAACTATTTTTTCTGCAAATTCCTTGATTATTATCAATTGTTCATACTAAGTAATTTTATATATAATTGTCTTGGGTCTCAGGAACTCATATTTTGAACAGACCCTTACTTCATAGGATGTAACCTCCTTCATCTTTTTCAAGGTTTTGTCATTTGAAGATGCCTGATTATTTGGAAAATGACACCTCTCTTATCTATTTATTCTCATGAAACTCTCTCCGCTCGCCGATGTAAGGAGTGAAATATTCAATGTTATAAATAATCATCTCGATCGAATCAAGACAAATTAATATTTCATATCTAAAAAATTGCTGGCTCGCTACGCTCGCCAATTCTTCATGAAAATGAACGTGAAAGGAAAGCTTAGAAAATTGCCCCCTCCCCTATCATGTGCACCGATATATATGTACCTACATGATAGGTAGACTTCCTTAAAATTTGGACCCCCTCTGACCAAAAATGCTGTATCCGCGCATGATACAAAGATCGCTTACAAGGTGCGAGCGGTCGATTGAAAAGACTTTATGTGGACGTACATATATAAGTATTTAGGGAATGTCATGTTCACATCTCAAGTTTTCTTCATCTTAGATACGGTTCATCGTCTGCTGACATCGAATCATATGCGTTATCCCATCTAAATTCAGCTCAAATACGCTCCAGAGGTCAGCAATTTGCTTCATTTTTTTTCAAAATTATCACGGGGGACCCCCTTCAATGGGATGGGTAACATATTTCCATACTGTCCCCACTTGACCCTTCGGGCTTCGCAAATGAGTTTAAGACTGAAGTTCCTGACGATAATCTCAACAGAACTCACAATAGAGCATCAAATTGAGCATCGACGGACCCCTAGCAAGCTAGAAGTGGGACCAGGTGCCCAGGAGAAGTAAGCATCCCCTGTTGGCTAGCCGCATCCGCCGTCGATGTTCATGCACGAAAATGAAAACAATATATATATACAATGCACTGTTTGAGGTTACGTCTATATAGAAAGTGCTATGGCGACCATGTCATCCCCCCAAAAAGTGTCTGTGCCCCCGGACAGCTGAAGTTCTTGGTCCAACACTTCTTTATAGACGTCCACATCGAAAACACTCTGGCTACGCCCCTGCCAGCAGTAAAGGAGAAATTATTTTACTTAGAAATCTTTATTAACCATATAAATTGAGTGGAAAAAATGGTCTGAATATTCGAGAAGGTTACAAGAAGAAAATGTGCTCCAGAATGCACCATTTTATTCCATTTTTTCAAAAATTTTCCGGGAGAGGCCCCCCGGACCCCCACGTACAGGAGGGGGCAACCCCCTCCCGTACCCTCCCCCGCTCGGCACTTTGGGTCGATACAAAACCCCCCCGCTTGCCACTCTGGATCCGCCACTGATGCAGGAATAGTCAAGTATGTGGTATTTTATGGAAGGAGGAAGCAAAATTGTGTATTACATAAAAAAGTTCAAATGTTGCCTTTTAGTCAAATGACCTTTTTTTTCTTCTAGAAATTAACTTTACTCAGAAATGAGAGAAAGAATATAAATGAACTTATAGATGCAAATAATTTTCAATAATTCAAAGTACTCAGTATATAATAGTACAACATTTATACAATAAAATCTTTATTATTAATTACCTACAGAGAAACTTTTTATTGCCAGATCACTTACATGTATGAGGTTTAAAATCATATCATAGTTCATAATCTGAATACCAAATACATTTTTGTAATATCTTCGGACAATTACATATATATGTACCACATATAATTTCTTCTTCAGTAGAAATTGAGTTCTTACTTCAAGATGTAAACTAAAAATGCAGTTAACAACATTTCAAACAAACAGTAATAAGTCTTAAGTTATGCAGATATGAACTTAAAATTGAAGAGGATATTAATTCAGTGAATAAATGATATGATGACTTTAGAAAACATTTTGTCAAATCAGGATCTGTCATATGGTTTCATAGCCTATAGCTTGCATGAAAGAAAATTGATGAAGATCTCTCTTTTCTATTTCATGATATTGCTGACAACATTAAAACTACTTAAAATAATATGTATAGAGCTGTTGGTAAAGCTGTTATGTTGGACAACCATGGACTACTTCATACAAAATAAAATGAACATAGGAGTCTAATTTCTGACCATAACAAAGGAATTGTAGCCCATCAATGATAAGAGAGGGATACAAATATGTCATCTTAATTGCACTGTTTTATAATCAACAACGGCAAATTTAGATATTTAATTTGCAGTCATTTAGTAATACATGTATTATAAAACAGTGCAAATTTCAAATATTCAAACAATGCCCCCCCCCCTTTTTTACCAAATTTTTCTCTATCTATCCTACACTGTGATTATGGCATTTTGCCTTCCTCTTCGTTGAATTGAATCAATGAACGAGGAAGGGGGGGGGGGGTGTTAAATAGGCGACTGTCAAACAGTGTATTTGTATAGGGTATAGGGAAATGATTGAAATACTGGGGGCACCCTGCATCTCCTAAATATGCAACTGTCAAATTATGTAATTTTTAAAAATCCTCATGGGTTTTTTTATTGCAGTAATTTAAGATAATAATAAAAAAGTTATTTCACTTACGAAACACAACCATTTTTGCACCATTTGAAACTCGAATATCTTTCATTTACCTTCACTTCTCCTTGACAGTTGCATATAAAAAACTTAATGTCTTGTCTTTAAAGAAGAAACCAGATATAGATATAGGTATGTACCCCATGGACGATGGAGTTTGTGAAAATATTTTATTCTTTCAATACCAAAATTCCTAAAATCCATCTCTTTGATCTTACTGGAAACGAATAACAATATTGAATACTCCAACCCCCCCCCCCCCCCTTTCCCGACAATTCCAACACTTTGAAATATATTTTTCATTATCAGATTCTGACATTTATGGTGGCATACTTCTGCCTCCTAAATGCGAGATATTTTCTATACATTATGTCCTCATGCGACTTATTTATGTCAACATGCAAGATAAATATGTTGATATGCAAGAAAAATATGTTGACATGCAAGATGATTATGTTGACATGCAAGATGATTATGTTGACATGCAAGATAATTATGTCGCATGTTGACAAAATAAGTTGCATGTTGACATAAATAAGTTGCATGTTGACATAAATAAGTTGTAGTTGACATAAATAAGTTGCATGTTGATATAAATAAGTAGCATGTTAACATAAGTAAGTCGCATGTCGACATATTCTAAAGAAAAATATCTCGCATGTAGGAGGCAGAAATATGCCACCATAGTAAGGACATTATATGAAAAAAAGATATCAATTTAATTTATGGTGACAGAATTATTCCATAATGTTCGACGTTATTCGACTGCTATGTAAAAATGAAAACTGCCACGTGTACGTGTCGTGTATCACAAAATCAGCTGACATGTCTTGATTCTAAGTTTCAAAGTCATGTTAGGCTGGTATTTTCAGTTTTTCTTTAAAGAAATTTACAGAAAAGAGACATTTCTTATGTGGAGGCATTGTGTCTATTTTTATAAACAAACATGCTACTACTCGAAAGTACGCGAACGCGATTGAACGTTGTAATTCCCTCTGTTTACGTAGTTGCTACGAAAAACCGGAAGTAGGCTTGGATGACATTTCTGCAAAATCACGTGATAGGCAGTGCGTTATTTCAAAACGATAACGGTCAATCCGTGTAACTCGAAAATCGCCTATTGTACATATTTTATTCTATATGGCGAATAAGAACGATGTACACAATATTTATCATCTAAATATGTAACGCATTCAGGCATTTTAAAAGCATATATTTTTAACTGAAACAGATCTACAGACTGGCCAATGTTTCAGATTTGTAAATGACAATGGTGACAGTAAGAGTTTCCCTAAAGCCGCGTTTACACTATCAAAGTTTTCTTGGTCAAAGTCCGTCAAAGAAAACTTGGTCAAAGTTTTCTTAGACAAAGTCGTCTGTTTACACTATCAAAGTTATTTGACGACTTGTACAAGAAAACGCGGTAGATATGCACCAAAACAAGGATGAATCCTGCCAATATTGTAAATATTTCGTATGAAAACATTATAGTTTTTGTTTGAAATTGCTTATTGGAGTTATTACATAATGTGGACACGATTTCAAGGAAATTTCCCCGTGCTTTCTAAAATTATGACAGATGAAATTCACTGCATCGCATTGTTTGTCTTTGTGTCTACATTATTTAGTTTTAACATTTCTAAATTGCTTTTACTTCTATCTTCAATACTTAAATACTGCTGGTGTCATTCTGAATCTCTATACTGATTGGTCGATTTCCGTCAAAGTCCGTCCAAGTTTCAAGAAAAATAGGATGGAGCTCTATTCCGTCAAAGTCCATCCAAGTTCTTTGACGGACTTTGATCAAAGTTTTCTTGGATCGTTTACACTATCAAAGTTTGCGTAAAAAACGTCGACCAAGTTTTCTTGTACAAGAAAACTTTGATAGTGTAAACGAGGCTTAAGGAAATGTATTACCAAAAACCAACTTACCTTCTCTTTGATATTGCCCTGAGACGCCCGAAAATTCAGTCTGAATGTTTGACTTTTATAGATTTTGTTCAGTGTCCTACACTAATAAAATCCTGATTTAGAATTTCAAATTCGACATATGGAATTATAAAATTGCTTCTTATTTATGAACTTGTAATTTATGATACTTGAAATTGATATGATACTTGAAATTGATTTGTCTGTTTGTTATGATTATTTGTGTATAATGCAAATCTGTTGCAACAACGTAATGGCATTTTTGATGTAACAAAAACACTGAATCAAGAAATACCGTATGGTTAAACATTGCGAAATTTATATCTGTACTTCGTATTAAGATTAAGGAAAGAAAACATATAAATATATGTAAGTCAGCTTTGAAGAGTTAAAGTGATGCCAATGATGGCAGGCATCGCTCACCTATTTGGCACAACCCAAATTAAGGAAAAAAACCCACCATACTAGAACTTGATTTTGCTGCACTAATAACATTTTTTTTAAGGGATATTCGATCTTCTTTATGTACAACAGAACCGAGAAAAAAGGGAGAAGGAGTTTATTCAGGACAAAAATATAATATGTTATTTCATCGACCCAACTAGAGAGCATTGATTACTTCAGGATAATAAGTACAGTAGGGGCAATAGATAGAGTCGATCACAAATCAATTCCGAAATTGACCATTCTCACATTACCGCTAGACTTGCATTTTAGACACCCCAAGACCCGACATCGCAACTTTTGACTTTATTTTACATAATGACGTCAAAAATTTGTTTTGATGTCAAAGTAAGAAATAACGTCAAATGTTGTGATGTCGGGTCTTGAAGTGCCTAATATTCATGTCTACTGCGTTAATGTGAAGATCGTCTATAGAATACATTTCTCTCCCTCCCTTCATAATAAGTTTACTGCGTTAATGTGAAGATCGTATATAGAATACATTTCTCTCCCTCCCTTCGTAATGTGTCTACTCAACTTGCAACAAGGTCATAGGCGGCACAGGCTTGCAATATAACCTTGCCGTCATCGCTATTTTCACGCAATGATAAAACCCGAGAGGCATCGAAGGTACGGCATGTCGTCACAGTGACGTCATTCGGACTTCTGACGTAAACATTGCGAAAGATTCAAAGGCAGAGACACATATTTGAGTGTTTAGGGGCGAGTAAATGATCAATGAAGGAAACGATTCTTATCTTGATGTAGTAAAATTTATACAAGACTCATGTCTAAAGACGGTAGGTTTCAATTTATAGCTAGAATTTGTATTTTTACTGGGAACTTCTCACTCAGCTGATCGTGTTGGAAACGTACGAATGAAGAAAGAATCCCTTATACTACATCGTATTGCATCGAAAGAAAAGCATTGCATGTACACTGTATACCTCATAAATGTAGTCAAACCAGCTGGTATATACTTGCAATACTTAATTTACAGATATGAAGCCCCAGTTCCAGTCTGCAAAAATCATGCAGACAAACAATAGGCGATGACGGCAGAGGTAGATTTCAAAGTGAAAAAAAGCGGAACTGAAATCGGACGCATGCGTAGGAGATTGGTGTCTACTGTGTTAACGTGAAGATCTTCTGTAGAATACATTTCTCTCCCTCCCTTCATAATGTGTTTTCTTTCGTGCTCGTTGTGTTGTTCAGAGAACGCTAAATCCTCCCGGGCACCTGGTCCTGCCTCCATTTGGGGGTTATCTTTGCATTGTTAATGGAGACTAACATCATCATCACATATTGTCTTTGATCTTTGATTCCTAGGGTGCGTTCAATTTGCAGAATCGATTCGGATGTTCCGGCTGTTTCTAGTAATGGAACGCGCCGTTCCAGCTGATCGGATCGAATCGTCTGGCACGTCTAGGACCGACGTTCCGGGCTGTTCCAACATGGCGGACAATGTTACGATCTCCTTACAATGCTGGACATTTTAATGTAATTGGAAATTTCGGTATTGATGTCAATAGAAATGATCAATAATTTGATAAAAGAAGCAAAAATAGAACTCTTTCAATATTGATTAAAACTTTATTTTTGGATTTGGTAAATATAAAAATTTTCCTCTATCCAAGGTTGCCATGGTGAAGTCATTCTGGAACCATTTCCGTTCCATTATGAGAATGGAATCGTTCTGGATCGATCCGGCAAATTTAACGCAGCCCTTCACTGCGCTTGGTACTCCTTCTCTAGAATACTCCTTAGTCTATTATGTGGAGGTTTTTTTATTGTTAGTTAGGTAGTCGTATCTTTCTTTTGTGCTGTTTTGTCTTCAAGTTGAGAGTCAGATTACTCAATTTCAAAATTTCTGCTCTAAATGGCAAGACAAAGTAATATATTTTCATAGCTGTATATTATTGACAGAATACAACCTCTAGATTCATTCAACGCAATTCGAATATATCATGGAAGTTCTCGCTTTTGATTTCCGATAGGATCACCTAAGTGCGAAGGTATTAATTTTTGAATGAATTTTAAATTTGTACATCGCCATATCAATTTATGCAACTTCTACCTACAATGAAATTGTTTTGTAACAATTGAAATACGAGATCATCATCAATATATTCATATATGTACAACTAATGAATTACCTTATATGAAACTGTTGAAAGAAACATGTTGCATTTCGCATGTAAGCGTTCTTGGCATCATTATGCATAAGATCAAAAGAAGCATGCCGCGACGGCTGCTCAAAACTGGAAAATGAACCCGCGGTGACATAAAATGACGAGAGTTTGGTACCCGAAATGTGCGTGTCTGGTCAGTGCTGCGGATTTGCCTGTTACGTTTAACATTCAAAAGAGTGTGTATGACAAAACAGATGATTCTGGATTCAACGTAATAAATTTCCACTGGCTTGACGGTATAGGTTCCAAGATTACCGTGATACGGTACTTACATCTCGCAACTCCTCCGATACGCAAAGCATGTACTAAGGTATTGGATTTTAATGACAGAAACTTACAAAACACAAAGAAACTTCAAGGTCATTGTCTTCACCTTCAAACCTAGTTAAGACTTTCTGGAAATTTTATGAAAACTATTACCTTCTTCTTTTAAAATTCGGGACAATAAGGGCAACAGAGTATATTGCCATGGTAATTCACAGCCTACCCTTTGTGGTGGAATTATAAACAAATATTACTTGCTGAGTGTCACTGCTGGTGGACCAAGAGTCCCCGAGGGCACATTAAGCCAAGTTCGATCAACTTCGGTTGATCGTCTGTCTCTTCAACGCATTTGAAATTGTCTGTTACAAAATTTCTTGAAATTTCTAAAACGTGGGTCCTGTAGCATCATATCCCACCCATTCTTCTACGTGTTTTGATACATTTTTGGACATAATAATTTTAATACTTTTTGGCCTTATTACATTGTTTAGACTAATGATCACTGACGAGGGTTTAGTACCCGAAACGTGCATATCTGGTCCATGCTGTAAATTTATCAGGTTTTAAATGATGCTATTGAGTTTAAAGACGTTTAACAATTAAACGCCTTTAAATTAAATAAATAAGACGAATCAAAAGCATTACCATTGAAGTTGCGTAAGAATGATCAAATGTTTCTTATATCATAGATATGGTCATGCAGTCACCAGATGGACACTAGGATTGGTAGGTGATCAATTTACAATCTTGTATCAACGCATAGTAAAGAATTGTGACTGTGACGACAGGAGTCTATGACGAGCCCTATCCACACCTCTCTAGAGAAGACAGGGCCCCGACCACCTGTCCTCTTTTAATGTCGGTCGGACTCCTCGGATGATAATATACATGAGCTTGCTACAGCCGGCAGAGCACAGACTGTATTTTGTACGTCCTCTATTTCATACCCATTTACATATCAAATTATGTGTTGCTCGGGCCCCTGCTTCATGTTGTCGTCTTTGTACGATCGTCTTACAGTGCACTACTATTGTGCGTTCCTCGAGACCTCTTGGTAGCCAGAAAAGTGGGATGGTTGTGTGCACGCAATACGGATAACCACAACATTTTCTACTGGTGTTCTCAGATAGCCGTTCTAGGTTAGAACCGGTTGCCAATTGATCTCATTGGTTTGTGTGATCTTTTTTGTTCGATGTTTCTGTGTAGTTTTAGTGTTCCTTGTCTCTTACGCGTCTCTAGCTGTGGATGTCATTTCTGTGTTTTTGCATGGGTTGTTATGGTGTTTTGCTGTAGGTGCTGCAACTAAGTGTTGTTGGAAAACGCGATTTCAGAAACAAGAAAGGAAATGACAATTGTGGTGCATATATATAATAATAAAAGTAGAATTGTGTTTTGTTATGCAACACACAGCAAAAGCATTTATTGCATGAAATGGGCTCAAGAACATACATGAACGATAAATGTACTTGCAGTATGTTGCATACCCGTATGTTTAAGAAAACACAAATTAAAACACTAATTCTATGACTTTAATGCCTATATTTTGCATAGAAAAACGGATTTGTTTTATTTCCTCTGATGTATTCGGATGCAACGTCATCATTATGCTCCTCATTCTCCTCATTCTGATTTGAATGTTATTTTCCATTTAAGGTAGAGTATCCCTCAGGTCTGTATTGCTGGTAATTTTTTACCCGGATACCCTTTTTTCTCTGGAGAATATTGTTCAGATTATCAAACTAATATTGTTTTGGGAAAAGATACTTTTATAGTTACATTTTATCATCCCTAAAAAGGGATTTTTCTTACTTTTCCCATAGGGTCCAATGCTAAAGTTCAAACGGCTTAAGGTCTCGGTGTAATCATGATACCACGAATTATGTTTTGTTTGTATATCAGGTTTAACATAAGCTATGGATATAAGGACATGACAATAATGTAAAAGTTGTCATTTGGGAAATATGAGCGTCTGAGACCCGAGGGACTCTTCCTTAAACTAAGATGTTTTGTCGTATCAGAGTAGAGGCACTGAAACATTTGAAAGACCAAGTATCACGGGTCAAGGTCAGAATTTTGATAATATGATTTATGTTTGAAAACTGAAAAAAATCACCCATCCCAAAATTTGCAACGCCATCAAGAATGAAGCAGACGAACCAAAGCATGAGACCAGAATAACATTCACTTACTCTGGAAAACCAAACTCGACGCTAAGAAAGGAGGTAATCTCCAACAACACTCGGTCGCAGCACCCACAGGAAAACCCCAAACACCACATGCAAAAGACACAGAAATGACATGCACAGAAAGAGGCGCAAGAGAAACAAGGCACACCAAATTATATCATAGAAACTTCAAACACAAATGACTATGGTTTGCCATCCTCTATATAGTGGCGTATTATCAGGATTACGTGCACATAACCCTACCACTTACACGGATACGCAATAGACATCCGACACGTATGGTTGTTGTCTGAACAAAGCTCCTTCTCAGTTTTAGGTACCTTTGAAAACAAGAGTGTTTTCTATTGTAGCCCTAACCGGATTTTACATTTCTACCGAATTAAAGCGATGGATGTTGCATACAAGCAGGAGATGCTGACTCTTCCTAGGCACCTTGTCTCATTCCCATTTCTAGAGTTCGCTTCTTTTCATGTGGTGGAGTTTATTGTCTGCTTGCGTTAGTTCCTGTTTTATCCTGATTCTTAATTCTAATAATTACTTCTTTCCAACTCTGTCGCCTGAAAGAAGCTTTGTTTTGGCCCTTTATCGATTTGACATTATAGATATTATTTTGCTATTTCGAAATCTTGTCATTCAATTCAAAACTATCACCGAACTTAAAGGAGCTTAACATCTTAGCACCATCCCTCCTATGCTATTTTGAACATACATTTTATTTGGATATGCTACTGAATCGACCCTACAGGAAATTTGGAGCCGCGCACTCTCTGTAAAGTAAATGTTCAAATCTAAATTCGAAACATTAAAGCGGGCGCTGCTGAAATGAATTTTGGTGGCTCCGCTGGAAGGATCACTGATGATTATTTACATAACAATCTATAATAAATTTGTTTCCTTTTCTATTTACTTTTACATTATCTTACATATACGAGAAGGTGGAGAGAGACCCGAATGTTATGTTCAAGTTTGTAAAGGACTGATTTTTCTTTCTTTGGTTTATCTCATATTAAATATTAATTTTTCCTGTTTGTGTAAAATATGAAAAACGTATACGCAAATAAGTTCCTTGATCATGTTTATCTTCACAGAAAAGCATTCAAATTTGATTGAATTTAAATTTTGCAACGACAATTAACTTTCCCCGTAAAAGTAAATGCAGTAACGTCGCTCCTTTTTTTACTATGACGTAACTGACGGAAAGTATACAAAACTTACGATAAAGCTAAATTTACGTACGCATGAACAGATGACGACAGCAAAGCCGCGAGCCAAGTTGATATTCGAAACACGTGTCTGGTGCAGGAAAAATTGGTTTGGAATTTTCTTCATGAAGGTATAGAGTTGGAACACTTCCGTATTATTATGCCTTCGGTTTTTTGAATCGTTGATTTTGTACTATGTATTTCTGAATTATCGATTTTGTACTGTCGTTATCCATATTTGTCATTACATTAAACATATGCAAAAGATATCAATTTATGAAAATTGAACTCATGATCTTCTTGAACATTTTGAAACAATTCCAACGATCAAGACACGTTTTCGGATAGTAAATTCGCAGCAGGGGTACTCTAAGCATACATGTACATGTATATTAAGTTATTTTAAGACATCTCTATTTTTCTCTAGCAATGCCTTTCAGTAGTTTGATTTGTTTTTTAAATTGTATATCTATTTTATTAAGAACGTGCGGCTCCCTTTATTCTGTAGATTCGATTCAATAGCAAAACGAGATAAATCCTAGAACTGATAAATCACTGGTAAGATTGTACTGGGATGTAAACCTCCTTAAAATCTGGATAATATTTCAGGATGAAATGAGAAATTTCCAAAATAACAATAAATAAATGAATAAATAAATAGATAAATAAATAATGAAAAAAAATTACATATGATGTCGAATTGACAAGTTTTTTTTCGAGCAACAGGGGCTGTGTGGAAAAACAAACCACCCACTAAGAAACAAATGAATTTTACACAGTCAGACATATTACGATGCATGATTTATTGTCAAATTAAATTCTTCCGCTTACAAATGTTCTGTAGTAAGTCGAGTGGTCACATCTGGTTAATAAAATGCTGAAATGCTCATTTACTGCTAAATTATCTTATGAAGTACCTTCAGTATTTACATGAATGTTACAATGCTTATTCTACACAAACATTTCACTAATTCAAGAGAATAAATAAATATAGGTTGTAACTGATGGTTAAATATATTTTTATATGCCATAATTAAGTACGACACTTTAATACAATTTATTCCTAAAACTTAAAAAAAACTTTGAATTTCCTATGTGTTTTAGTATAAACTCAAATAATTACCCAAGAGTTATTCAGTCTCAAAGGCAAGGCAAAATCGTAAGAATTGCGAACCCCGGAATGAACAACATTTTGAAGTGAGACCAGATGCCCGGAGAGAGTCAGCGTCTCCTGATTGCATGCAACACCCGTCGCAACAGCTCCATGGAAACCTGTCAAATTCGGTAGTTGTCTCGATGTTATAATGGTTTCAGCCGATGTGTGATATAACCCTATATGATGGTTTTAGGTAATTCTTTATGTACACAAATAAACATCAAAGAAGTACCAATCAGTTCTTCAGTCTCAAAAACGAGAAGGCAAGGCAAAATGATAAGAATTCCCATTGGAACGGTTGCGAACCTCAGAATGAACAACATTCCCAAAGTGAACATTTCACAGATTTTGGCCATATAACATTGTTTAGATTGAGGATCACTGACGAGGGTTCAACACCCGAAGCGTGCATGTCTGGTCCATGCTGTAAATGTATCTGCTCTCAAATGATGTTAATGAATTTGAAGAAGTTAAACATTAGTACCTCTTGGTGAGTGTCACTGCTGGTGGACAAGGAGTCCCCGAGGGCACATGTAGCCAAGTGCGCGGCTCCAAATTTCCTGTAGACTCGATTCAGTAGCATATCCAAATAAAATTTATGTTCAAAATAGCATTGGAGGGATGGTGCTAAGATGTTAAACTCCTTTAGTTTCGATGATATTTATCGGTGAAATAGCTAGCTTCCGAAATAGCAAAAAATATATATATGATGTCACATTGATAAAAGGGGAAAACAAGGCTTCTTTCAGGTCACAGAGCTGGAAAGAAGTAATTAATAGCCATTCTCTGTAAGGACCAAAATCGATCGGCACGGCATGTCATGGATTTTGATGACTTTCTGTATAATGGGTATATATTAAGTAGTGACCATGAAAATAACACTTTTCGGCCAATGTGACCTCTGATTGTCATGATAACGAGGTCATTCTATTTAGAGTATTTTTGGGACCATGAAATAAGCCAGCTCCGGAGACTTCGTTGCCATGGATACCACTGTAACAGCTTGTTCATCTTTGTATAATCTATTCTTCCTTACTTCCATTCTTACTTAGTACACTTAGTTATGTGATATTTATTACAGGAAGCTTATTGTATTAAGCCAAAATAAGTCAAAATGAAGCGAAAAATACAGGTGAAAATAAGGGCCGATTTAGTATGTTTTTGACCATTTTCAATCTTAAATATCACAAAAGGCACCAATAGGAGACCAGTGATTTTCATCAAAGGAAATATATGTTTATTGACAAATAAAATGAACGAAAAATTGGAGTGGGTTTATTAAGAGTTTAACCTAAATTATGTCGCCAAAAACCGTTACCACGACAACATTAGACCCTTTTGCTTGTTTCATATTATCTTTGAAATTGATTTTATTCCTCTTTAGAGTCACATAAGATTGTCAAAATGTATGCATGTATAGATATTACTTAAATCTTTTACAGGAGAACAATTAAAATGTTCAAGGTCATTGCCTTGATGTTCAAGGTCATTTATACTTTGAGACTCAAATTTTGCATAAAATATTGATTTTTTAATTTTTTTGTTACCGATTTTAATGATTTTTTCATTTGAATATTTTGATAGGTCATATTTATTATGAAAGTACATGAAGGTAAGAAAGAAAAATCTTAGAATTTATTGAGCTGGAGCAAATTAATAGGAAAATATTTTTTCGTCAAAAAACAAGAAAATACAGCTTTCGTCCCTTTTTTATCAAAATACTCACCAATAATTTAGATATTCAAAGATGTGAAGAAACGTTATTAATAGTTCTAAGAAAATAGTGATACATTTATCATTTTATGGCAAATAACTGTTAAGTTCAATATTTCAAGGTTTCTAAAATATTGGCACCTTCATTTTATAAAAAAATCAGGATTTTTCGTCAAATCTGGTCACTTAAAGTTTAATGACCTTGGAAATTCAGTGGGTGACCTTGAAATATTTTCAAGGTCATTTTTATATTAAAGCGCCTCTGATAGATGTATTCATGAACTTCTGTTTAAATATCATGCGTAGATAGTTTGATAGAGGTTGTGTTTAAATTCATCCTATGGAAAACTTTCAGCGGACTGTTGCCATAGAAACTGAATTTGATGCTGCTTTGCATATAAAAGGACAAATTAGCACAATTGATTTTTATATATCAATGTATAGTTCAGAGATGATACTAATTGGATAACTAGAATTTGGACTTCAAAAATTGGTGCTTTTATGAAATTTTCAACCTTGTAAAACAGTTAAAACATGCGAAAAAGAGTCTTTAAGGGCCCAAAACAGAGCAATTTGATACCCTGTTTTGGCCCAATTTTTCATCTTGTATACAAAAGGCATCCGAGATTAATGTAAAAAACTTTACAAATATGCATAATAATAAGGATTTAAAGGAAAAAAAATCAAAGCAATTTCCGATTCAAAAAGTACCTGTTTCCATGGTAACGAAGCCTACGAATATGCCTCGTCCTATAGATTTTCTCGATTTTTGAAGCTGCAGACATGGTTACAATGGCAACGACTCCTTTTTGTAAAAAAAATTGGGGTTGATTTACATACTAGTACTTCATACTGAACTTCCATACGAAAAATTTCAAAAATCCATGACATGCCGTGCCAACATGTCTTGAAATTCTTTGGTTCTTACAGAGAATTGCTGTTAATACACTTGACTTCAGCTCATTCGAATATTTCTGTTATCAAAATTTCTTGAAATTTCTAAAGCATGGGTCCTGTAGCATCATAACCAAGCCATCCTGCCAAGCATTTCGGTACATTTTTAGACATCATACCTTTCATACTCTTTGGCATTATTGCAATTTTTAGATTGAGGATCACTAAAGAGGGTTTAGTACCCGAAACGTGCATGTCTGGTCCATGCTGTAAATTTATCTGCTCTAAAATGATGCCAATGAATTTGAAGACATTAAATAGTTAATCTTAAGCTGCTTTACGGAAAATAAAATATCAACAGGAAATTTCCATGTTGATTTTAGCCCGCCCCCTTATTGTTTTCCGTATCAAAGATGTTAAACAGTGACGTCATGGTGTCCGACGTCATGTCGTTTAGTCATTTTATACTGAAGAAAATCCCCGTAGACATTTTATTTTCCTTATTATTTTTAAGTAAGTTTCGCACAACCAAAATAGGGGTATTTTCTTTTAGGCACGGTCCATTTGATATTCGGGGGGGGGGGGGGGGGGAGCCAGTTGGAGCAAGGAATTTTTTTTTAACAAAGTGATGCGCATATAAAAAATGTTTGTGTTTTATCAATAGAAATTATTTATATTTTTACTCAAAACTCTGAATAGTAATATATTACTAATTTATTTTATGCAAGTGCACATGTATTCAATTCACTTCTAAACAGAGAGATAAAAGATTTTTACAATACAATTCTAAATATTTTATATAAGGTACGTGCATATAAGAGGGTCTGAGGGGATAAGGTTTTCTAGACAAATTTTTAAATGCAGAATTGTAAATTTGTGAATAACTGAAGTTTTCCTAATCAAAGCTTAGAAGGACATAAAATAGACTCTATGGGATGCATGCAACATGTATTAATAGTAATAGTCATGTACATTAATATTGATAATATATTAACCAGCTTTTAAAGAAACCCTTTTTCACTCACATACATGTATAACTTTTGATATCTTCAAATATATGAACTGTGCCATAAGTAAATAATGTTTTGATAGAAAACTTAGGCGAGCGGAGCGAGCCAAAATTTTTTTTGATATAAATGAAAAATTTAAGAATTTTAGCAAAATTTTATGGTAATTCTTCAATTTCAGATTATTTGGAAGAGCAAGATTATTTTTTTCTGTCTCACCATAAGCAAAGGAGCAGATTCGGTAACATGGAAAATCGGCCCTAATTTTAGAATGTTTTAAATTTCGATTGTATTTCGTATCAAGGAAGTTAAATGTATGGTTGTTTGAAATACCAAATAAATATCTTAATTTACGTGCAATACGCGGAAAGATATGGCTTCAAAATCGGCTTAAAGTCGTAAAATGCTGAAAAATCGTAAGAAATGGGCAAAATTCTGGTCAAAATTTATCAAAATAAGTAGGGCGCCAGCCCTCACCCAAAATAATGTTCATATAAAAAGTTAAATTTGCAATCTATCTTTCGATTTACATAAAATTTATGTTGGGTGAGGGTTGGCGCCTATACTAATTTTAAAGTTTTGTGCAGAAAATAAGGCGATTTTCCTTCATTTTCCGTCATGCAGAGCAAATGACGTCACAATGTGACGTCATAACTAACGCACGTGACGTTTTGACAATGAAAAATATTTACTTTCTATTTCTGCAGGTATTTGAGATAAATATAAGAGCTGCTGAATCATAATTTTCATAAAAAAAATTTTCGCAAAAATTTAGGGCCGATTTTGGTAGTAAGTGAACCTACCCCTTTATTTTTTTTTTCATCAAAATTGAGAGCAAAATTAAAAAAAAAAAACCAAGCCCCCCCCCCCCCCCCCAGAATATCAAATGGACCGTGCCTTACGACCAAGATAGTTCTTTACATTTGGTATTTTATAAGATTGCAACCGTATAATTAAAAAGAAATCGCCAAAAACAGGTGTTCTGCATTTAGTCAACAGGATAATTATTCATATATATAGAGAGTTGTCTTCATGCATCAATTATGTACTTGGATTGTTCTTTGTGTCACCATCTTTTTGTTTCTCATCTAATAAATGTGTGTTCCTCTGTGATCACTGCTTCATGATTTGTTCCTCAAGAATAACATTATTTTGAAAAATTCAATGTTTAAAGTTGTTTTCTCAAATTATTTTTCAATTCTTCTATATAAAGGAAAGGCTCATCTGACAAAAAAGCACTATCATACTAAGAAGTATTGGAATATATCCTTTTTTCATGGTAGATAACCTAGTGATAGCCTAGCGACATAACAAGAAAAGTGCACATTAAAAAATAAAAACTAGTTATCAGATGTCAATAATCCTCCAGTCATTTCAATGCAGTAATTACTTCATTTACATATAAGTGTTTGATTTCCTGGATGACGTATGTCTATTCAACGACTTTTAAGATAGTATTTTAAGTTGCCGTCCTGCATGAAAAGGGGTTCTTATGTATACTCGATAACTTTTGGATGAAAACATTTCTTATGCATCTGGTATCAAAGTGATATGATATTTTAACCATTTCCTCATTGTTCCTTGTCATATAAGGCAATATTGAAGTTGGTCCAGTCTCGATTAAGTACTCTGGGACCATTCGGATAAATGCAGCACTACTTATGCAATATACATGTGTATTAGCGGTAGGTACGTTTCATTCATTGCTTCAAACCTACTTGTATACATGTATATCAATTGATCCCTTGCAAGGAAAAGATGTTCTATTTCAAATTTTCTTACCCTATATGAAAAAAAAATATTTTCTTCATTGCTGTTTCTGTCATATGAATAACAAACGTACGCTGGTAAGATGCAAGATATTTTATTTAGAGTTTCGTGTCCTCAGTACATTGTCAATTAGTTTGCCCAACCAGAGACAGCCTTGTACTGTTTGTAGGCCTCCTTTCCGATAGTCAGTCCCATCTTCTCCAGCTCTGGCTCGTTATCTTCATAATAAACAGAAGCCGACTGGAAACTTAAGGTACGACTACCCACCGATGACGTCACAAACACTGAACTGTAGAAGTCAAGATCATTGTTATCCATGTCCCAGGAATCGTCATCGTATAAAACCTAAAGATGAATATATTCACAAAAAGTGTTAAACATGTTAGATGATGCTTTTCCTTTCGTATTATAAAATATACATTAATGCGTAATATAACGAATAAGACAAAATAATAAATTTATGAAGGTTCATAAAATATTTTAGGAATATGAACTTAAGGAAGCTCACCTAGAGGTACTAATAAATCAAATATATATCTTTAAGACGTTGAGGTCTTCAAACAGAAAATAAAACAGATGAATTACAGGTATGTCAGAAGAGGAAAAGAGAGTAAAGTTGTAATTGTGTGTTTCAGTGAATTTTCTTTTATATTCAGAACCCATAAAGGTAGACATTAATTGTACATGGTCATGTATATTTCTAGCATTTAAATATCAGATCAAGCAAACTTATTTAAAATAAATTCATATTTCTTTAAGAAATTGATATAATTAAGTCTTCAAGTATGATTGACTTTATCATGTTGAAATATACATGTGATCTATAGAATTATTTTAATACGCATTCAACAAACAATGTATCAACACTCGAGGTCGAAAGAGAGGAAATTATCCGGATAGTGCATATATGAAGACATTCGGATCCCCTCGCCCTTTATTTGTAACGGCATAAAAAGACTTGGATGCCAATGGTGGAAGGTTTTACATCAAATCGATGTAAAAGTAAAGAGGCACTTTTTCAACATTCAAAATTCTCAAACTTGAGTGAATTATCTTGTGAGTAACATATTTGTCAGTTACGATCCGGTGTTGAAACTTCATTTGATGAAAGATTATAACAAAAACCAAAAGACCAACGGGGAACTGTTTTTAAAATGGCGCCGTATGACGTCCGAGTCTTTTTTCGAAGGAAAAGGTCGAGGCTAATCCGAATGATATGAAGAGTGCGATTCTGAATGTGATCTTAAATATATATCAAAGAGTCAGCTAAGGACAAAAGTTTGAAATTTATTGTAGATACGTATCAATTAAAGTTATAAGTTTATTGCCCTATGGCACAGGATATCTTTTCCCCATAAATGAATAAATAATTCGAGAAAAAGAACAATACTTACCGTTTTAACTACATTGGTGCTCTCAAGCGATTGACTTATTTCAGAGAGGGTAGTCATGTGTTTTTCCAAAACACGCTGTCTCGAAAACATGTTCCCACAAACTGTCAAAATCAAAAGCGGAATTGTTCATATGAATCTTGATCAGAAATCAGTTTGATATAAATACTTTTCTGAATAAAATTAACAAGAACGAGAAAAACTATTTTGGTTTCTTACCGTGCTTAAGGAGGGCGTCTTCATTTTCACACATATTGCATCCAAAGGAAACTACTCCACGTTTGGATATCTCTTGCTCATGTGCCTTTGCTGCAGTAAAATTTTACCGATAAATTAATCAGTGCCTAAAATCATGCCTTTTATATATAACCGTGTCAATCATTCACAGATTATTTTTGTCTAGACGATTCTATACTTAAATAATAACAACGTGCCCATATCTGCTACCGAAGAGCATGCTTCTAAATAGAATTAAGTATAGGACCACGTAAGAATCAGGCAGGGGTGATACATCGAATTTTTTGCAAAACTTTTTATTTCTGTTTTTAGACATATATGTGGCATATGATATTCGTTTCTTAAGGTAGCGATCAGGGATGGGGTCAATTACATTTCAATGTAATTAATTAAATTGCACATTACATTGTATTTTTTAGCTATGTAATTAATTAAATACACATTACTTTGCAATTTTTTTGCAATGTAATTTTAATTAAATTACAATTACATTGCAAATGTAATTAATTAAATTACACATTACATTTCATTTAATGAATTTATGTTTAGCACATAATTTTTTTTAACAATGCCGAATAATCACATCAAGTCTCTGACAAAATTCAAGAAAGTGCAGGTCAATATCCATTCTACAGTCAAAAGCCTTTTTAGGTTCCCTGAGAAATCATTAATGTGCCATGCAATTTGTCTTCAATGATATGTACATGTAATTTATCCCAACTGAATTTTGTCACATTAGAATCAAATCACATTAATTTTGTAAACAGTGACCTGTTACAATTTTATTCAAGCATTCTTTCTATTGGCAACAACCAGGTAAAAAATATAATCTGCAAAACTAATATGCACAAGGTCTTTGCAGAAACACATAACCAAGCTTTGTTTTGATGACAATTAGTCACATTAAGCATTGTGATCATTCAGGTAAAACTGTTTTTCAACCATTATCTGAAGCCTATCCTCAATGAATTATGAAAATTGATTACAAAATAAGTAAAATTTTTTCACAGACCAATCTATGTATTCCAAATAGTTTTAGTTTCAAATGTAATTGAAAAGTAATTGAAATGTAATTGGCATTACATGCAATTTTTGCTCTGTAATTAGTTAATGAGTTAAAGAAGATTACATGTAATTGAAAAAATCTTCAATAACACATTACATCCAATTACTTGAAAAATGTAATTAATTGTAATTAATTACAATTACATTTTTAATTACCCCATCCCTGGTAGCGGTGGTGAAGCGAGATATTCACCTCAAAATGTATAAAGGATTATGAAGTTAAAAAGAAAATAGCGGGAAAATTTTCTCCATATAATTCCACCAAATTTGCTACCCCTATAACTTTCTTCACCATCCAAGTATGAGGAAAATTCTTTCAGAATATTCAGGGGGGGGGGGGGGATCTGTAAACATTTCAAGAGAAAAAATTCAGCAAAAATTTTAAGGTTTTTCAACTGCCTGATTCTTACGTCGACCTGTAATTAAGTATGACACCAGGCACTCATGTTTCGGATAAAGAACTCTCATCAGTTGCACCTCAAGCCAAAATGAATTTAAGTTGAGAAAATAGTGTGGCGCCCGACGATTAATTATCATATTGATGGCGTGAGTGTCAGCGGCTACAAATTTTGTGCTGGGTGTAATCAGATCCTGAAGCTTTACCAAAGGGAAATTGTGGAATGATGATGACAAGGAGGTTTTCTTATTTACTAAGACAGTTTTGTTAACAATATTTCAACAGACATTTTAGGTCAATATCAAGATTAATGGTTAATCACAAAATAAACGTTCACATTGGTTAAATAGGTGACTAGGTTTTGGTTAAACTTGAAATTATCTTAGTTTCTTTCATCTGTAGTAGATACATTTAACTTCAAAGGAGAATCTTTAACTTCGTCTTCGGTAGATTTTCAGACGAATTATTATATAAATTGAAGGAAAAAAAACCCCAATAAAATTAAAGAAGATCCTTATACATTCATAATGAATTTCAATAAATACAATTAAAGAAAATTAGAATTCATAGATATGATCACTTTAAAAAAAGGAAAGTAACGTCTTCATGAAGCGAAAGTAAACAGCTTCTTTATATACCCATGTCTGTGAGGTCTTTCAATTCTGTTTCGGTCAGGTCACTTCTCTTCTTCTTTTTGCCCCAACGCCCTGAAGTGTAGTTTAACATAAATTGTAATATTAGTTAATTAAAATCATTATTAACATTAATATAAAATTATATTAACAATACGAAATTAAATATTAACATAAATTGTTGTAATGTAACATTAATTTAGATAAACATAATATTGATACTTATTTGTCTGGACATGACAAACAGAACCTATTTCTCAGAATCAGAATGTTTAATAGTAAGTGAAATGAAAGTCTGCCTTTTTCTAATTTTCATTTTAAACTGCACTTCATAAATAAATCTGAACAAAGAATAGAAGTCTCCGTGTATCATTAGAAAAAAAAATGATTCGCTAGCATTACGATTGCATATCTCTGTCTGTCTGTTTGTCTTTCTATCTTGTCCATCCGTCCCGCTGACTTTCAGAATTATATCATAATTGACACTTCCGATTGCGGGTAAAAATGCAAATTTCGTGGTCGACGTCACAATTCTTTTATCTCGGACAATCAAGCTTCGAACCTCGGTCAAACATCGAAACTGCATTGTCACGTCATGGAATTTCTCAAATTTTTCCCGCGTTCTGAAGGGTCAATTGTTATTATTGTACATATCTATAAGTTACGTGCATAGATCAAGTTTGAACTTCGATCAATTTGAAGCATTCTGGGCAAGGTCAATACGAGACCTGAATTTATGCTGGTAGGGAACACATCTCACTTCAATCAAGTTTAAACCAAAGGGGTTTCACCTGTTTGATCCTCTCTGGTAAGGGCGTTTCTGAATCCAAATCAAATCGGTATCTGCATACCCTTAGATACACTTTCAATGTGCTTTTGGTATTTGACATAGCGCATGGCCGACTGTGGACTTCCAGTGTCATTTAAGCTAAATTTTCTTGAATTACAAGCTATTTGACTGATTTATGGATAGGCGATATCACAATTTTTTCCGTTTTTCAATGGAGAAATCTCCTGTTGTTATTTATACACTCTTTTCTTTCGAAAGCAGTCAAACAGAACAAAGACAGAGAGAAGTGTTCCTTACAAGGTGAAAACGTTTCGTTTCGTTACGCTTCATTGCGTTCAATGCCTGAGTGATAAAAACAAACTTTTGGAGTGTTTATTGAGTAAGTTTTACTATTTCGAGGGTTATAACGTTTCAATATTAAAGGAAAATAATCCCTCTTCTGAACGGTTAATAATGTAGTTAGATGAAACGCTCAAACGTTATATTTACCCGGGGTGACGTCATCCGAGGTAGATATAACATGCGGACACTTCTCCATGTGCTAAAATTGAGTAAAGACACTTTTGCAGTCTGACAGTAATGTTTTAATCATTTAATCTATAGATGATTTTGAAATTGCATGTAATAAAATAATTATTTTACTTGAACCTTGGTAAATACAATGCTTTAACTCCTCTTTAAAACTATATTCACCTCGCCATTTTGGCTCGTGGAATATTGTATTCTCGGGGAACTTAACCATTGTACGCATTTACCTTGGTAAATGTAAATAATTGTATAATAGTGCTAAGGAAATACTTAATTTACAATATCTTCAAAGTCACATTCAAAAGATTTTGTGTCTGTATTATTTTCTTTTCTTAAAATTAGTACATTGTATGCATTAGAAAAGTTACTAGAATTTGATATCAGGATATTTGAAATTGATATGTTGGAAGATTACCAAAGGATACTATATTTATTTCAAAAAAGAAAAAAATATAGAAAAACACTTACTTCCGAATCTGAATCTTATTCGAGGTAATCTGACTCGACGTATCCTTATAATTCGTCTGACTCGAACTCGAGGTAACCGAACAATTCTTCTGACTCGAATTCTCCTCACTCTTATGATTCTCCTTACTCTGATTCGAGGTATGACTCTCCTAATCCGAATACGTCTAACAAGCCTTCGTACTGCCCTTCCAACACTTCGGAAAACTTTACGGACTCCTTTCATTGCCTTTCCAACCAGCTTCTTTGTACTACGGAACGCCTTTCTAACACCGTTGAGGACCTTTAGGGTATGTCTGAGAACCTTCTTTCCTAGTTTCTTTGCCAGTTTTCCAGCTTTTTTCCCGATATTTTTCACCCCATCTATAGCTTTCTTAACAAGACGTTTCACAGCTTGTTTCAGCATTTCTTTTAGTTTTGGTTTCCTTGAAAATATGATTTCCTTAAAGTCTTTATGTGATACATATGACATTGTATTGCTTTTTGATACTTCAAGCGTTTCTTTTTTTTATTTTAAAGAAACAGAACTTTGCAAACACTAGATCTGCAATGCATAACATGTTAACTTATTTAAATGCGCATATGGCGCATGAACATATATTTCAATTGTTAAACGTCTTTAAATTCAATAGCATCATTTAAAACCTGATAAATTTACAGCATGGACCAGACATGCAAGTTTCGGTTATTAAACCCTCGTCAGTGATCCTCAGTCTAAACCATAAAAACAATGTAATATGGTCAAAAAGTATGAAAATTATCATGTCCAAAAATGTACCAAAAGACGTAGCAGAATGGGTGGGATATGATGCTACAGGACCCCCGTTTTAGAAATTTCAAGAAATTTTGTAACAGAAAATATCAAATGCGTTGAAGAGACAGACGATCAACCAAAGTTGATCGCACTTGGCTACATGTGCCCTCGGGGACTCTTGGTCCACCAGCAGTGACACTCACCAAGTAGTTCAAATGTTAAACGTCTTTAAATTCAATAGCATCATTTAAAACCTGATAAATTTACAGAATGGACCAGACATGCACGTTTCGGGTATTAAACCCATAATAATGACAATCTACACCAATAGGAGGGTATCTCTGCTGCTGAATTGTTTAGTCCATGAAGATATCGTTCGCCTAGTTTCACGGTGCTTCTGCAATGACTTGGAATATATTTATAAATTCTAGCAAAAAACAATTCATGAAAATTTACTAAAATTTATAGACAATGTATCTTCCTGATGGCAAAGCTCTTTCCTTAACAAGTTTTTTGGAAGAAATATTAGGTCAATTTTAGGCTTTTGCTCGTCATAATTCCTCATTATTTTGATTTTCTCCTATTTTTTGCCTCTAACATTACTAATGCGACACAACTGATCAAATGAGCATATGGTAAGCTGAAATGTTAAAGTAGAGCATGTTTCAATAATGTCTTTCAAAGCAGAACATCTTTCAGTAACGTCTTTTAATGTGCAACATCTTTCAAAAACTTTTGTTTAAGTAGAACATCTTTCAAAAACTTTTGTTTAAGTAGAACATCTTTCAATAAAATCTTTTACAGTAAAACATCTTTCAATAACGTCTTTTAAGAAGGACCAATAGTTGGATGACGTCATCAATTTTCTGCCACTGTTATATGGATTTGGTGATTGGATAAAGTTGATTGATTTTCAAGGTCAAATGTTGAAATCAAGCTCAGAGGTCAAAATCAAAGAAAACTTAAAGAAAAGTCAAGAACATCTTCAGAGTGAGACAATATGAAAAGTTCCAAGGTTTTATGATTAGGCAAGGGAATGTTATGCTTCATGTCGTCATGTATCTCAGAATGTGTTTGAGTTTGTCAATACACCGTATTACACGATATAGTGTCATCAAGCTCAATGATCAAGGTCATTAAAATGAAATTGCCTGAATGCGTGAAATTATTTATAATTCTTTTTATGATATATGATATTAAGGTAGCAAACCAATAACATTGAAAACCTATAGGTTACAACATATCTTTATGAAAGAAATGGGGGGGGGGGGGTTATTGAATATCATTGTATCTTTACCATTGACATGAATACATATCAGATTTTCTGACCAATCAATTGATATTACAGAAAAGAATACAAAAACAACAATGTATGCATGGTTTGACCTTGATTTTTTTGTTTTATGTGCCATTTGTATGGTACCGATGCGTATTTTTACGTTATTATTTATGGAGTACATGAGGGCAAAATGGCGAAGGATTTTCTGAAACTTGTCTATAATGATGAAATATTTGCCCAAAATGAATTAAGATATTTAGTAAAAAGTGAAAATTCGAATGTCTTTTGTGTAACTTTCAAGGAAATATTGCAAAGCTTCAAATTTTGATTTGATATGGCATACATCTTTAGAAATGTTCGTTCCGCTTATTGTTGTTTGGGTACCATTATGTTCATTAGACCATTGAATGTATAAAAAACCTGAATTGAGATGAACTCTTGGTGTATATTTCTTCATTTAGGATACATTGATCAATTTAAGCAGTTTCAATTAGCTTTTGACCTTGAATCCCTTAAGTATTGGTCATCCTTAAAGTAGAACATCTTTCAAAAACGTCTTTTAAAGTAGATCATCTTTTAATAATGACCATCCATGGGGTTGGTATCTCTGCTTGTACATTGTTTAGTCCCCGAGTATATCGCTTTCCTAGATCAATAATAGTGTTTCGGCACTTGACTTGAAATATATACTTGGTTGTGAAAGAAAGGAGAGACCAGACTTGGTTGCTGCATCCACAGCAATTCACCAAAACACCTGATGCGAAAGCACAAAATAGACAATCACAGCACGAAACGTAAAAGAAACATACGGCATAGAAAGACTACATGTACACATAAACAAACAAGACCAATGGGCAACCGATGCCGACTTAGGACGACCATCTGTCACGACAGTAGCAAATGGTGTAGTTATCCAGCTAACGTGCGCTTCTCTTTCTTTTCGGTTAAAGAAGATCCTGACGATAATCTCAACAGCACTTACAATAGAGCACAAAATTAAACATCGACGGACCCCTAGCAAGCTAGAGGTGGGACCAGGTGCCCGGGAGGAGTAAGCATCCCCTGTTGGCTAGCCGCACCCGCCGTCGATGTTTATGAAGCATGGAAATGAAAATATATAAAATTCATGCACTGTCTGACGTAATGTCTATATAGAAAGTGCTATGGCGACAATGTCAGGGAAGTATATTCAAAACACTTACTGTCAAACCCCTCGCGGGGAACGGTTTACCCAAATAACTTGAAGAAAGCAAAATTGTAATGTAAAATAATCTCCTCGCTGTAAGATGACCACACAGACAAGACAGCAAAACGCAGAGGCCTAAGCAACACATATGAATATTTTAAATATAATTAATGAAAAATTACTAAAACTAAGGAGAATATCCATAATGGCATGGCTCTATCCTTAGCATGTTCTTTGGTTGAAATGCGCATATAGTGAACTGAAATTTTACAGTCGATTATACATATCAATAATGACAACAAAGCAAAAAAATCTCTTTTTTCAGTCTAAAATCATAGAAAAGTTAATTATTATTTTATTTATTCATAGTCATCATTTAGTGCACCATATGCACATTTCAGCAAAAATGTATCATCAGTGGTGTCAGAGATGAAATTCAAATCAAATCAAAACATCTAAGTATACGAGATTTGAAGAGGAGTGATTACTTAATTACCATGTCAAAGTATAAATAATTCGCAAGTATTCCAACTTTATACCTTCTTGAAGAACAATTCCAAACCAATTTTCATGCATCAGACACGTGTTTCGGATATTAAATCCTCCTCGGTGATGCTTGCAGCCAAAGTGCTTTTTATAAGCCATCAAAATTCATTTCACTAGCGCCCTAAGTGAATGAATGTGCATGTTTATATAAAGACCTATGCAGTGCATATGGTACATGTACTAAAGACTTTAACCACAGACAAATTGATAACCAAGTAAATCATTTCTCTTTTTTGCATACAATTGATGATTTTAGATGTAAGTATTGAGACGAAATAAAAACAGAATCGATAGCTTTAAAACTGATCTACATTGTTTGTCTGTCTCATGTCACAGGTGGATCTAGAAAAGTTACATATAGGTCCAGTACTCGTGTACATTGATAATTTATGCATATGAAAAACTGCATTTATTCTCAATTAAGGACATCTCCTGCACCCAAAATTTTGATTCTTCACATCGGAGAGTATTCTGTATTCCTGACGTACAAAGAAAGACAATTCCGATTTCCATTATTAAGTTGTTTGAAAAATATTTTAAAATAAAAGTTTTTATGTTATTTCACAGAAAGGTATGTACGGAAAGGTTTCAAATTCTTTGCTTCAATCAATTAATAGAATATCCAATATTCCAAATTTTATTCCAATATTCCAAATATTCCAATATTCCAAATATGAAGGAAAATCATACAACAATAAAAAAGTTATTGAATACAATTTTGAATTTGCCATAGTTCGCAATGAAAAATGTTTGTACAATGCATGAGTCTATTTGGGAAGTACTCAGAACTTCAATGTTTTCTATGGTAACCACATCAAGTGTCAATATACATCACTTTTACACACAGTAAGATGAAACTGATTCAAATATAAAGGATATCTATCCTAAAACTGAATAAACAGTATATGTCCTTAATTGTACAAGTAATACCAGCTTGCAAGCGGTAGTGAGCTAGTGAAATTATTTTTTTAACTATAAAAAAAACATCAAATAAGGATTTTCATTACAAATTTATGTTACTCTAAAATGTTGACCAACGAAAAGGGCATCGTGACAAATCGACCAATCACTAAATCCGCCAACGTCAAATTTGCTTTGATTTCATCATTTATATAAGTTTCTGTACACTTGAATCAAGTACATCGGATTAGCGATCCTTTAAAACAACGATTAGATAAAGAAATACTTTAAGTTTTATAACTTACTTGCCGCATCTTTCACAGAAGTTCACAGCGGACCTCACACGTTTATCACAATCAGAAGAAAGTTTCTTAAACTCATCCACCGCCTTCTGGTAGTCTTCAAGAACTAATTCCGAAATTACGACTCGGGCTGATCCGTCTATGACTAAATGAAATATAGAATTCTCATCAGATCTTTGGTATTTGAAATTTAAATAAGAATTATACTACTTGAATAAGAAACAATGTTTGAATCTATTATTTGACTTACATGTATATCACTGCGGCGTATCACGTGATACACAAATGCTATGTTCCACGGGAATTCCCTTTTATTAAACCAAGTAAATACTCTCTAAATCTACTTTATATGAATTTATTTTAGGCCTATCATATGGTCATTATTATTAATTATATGATGGTAATTTATTCTGGTCAAGAATAGACGTATATTTGGAGAACACTTAAACAGAAAATTTTGTATCTGTCCGTGCACCATATCATAACATGTGGTGAGCATTGAAAAATTTCTGTTTAAGTGTTCTCCGAATACACGTCTATTCTTGACCAGAATACACATGTAGATAACCATCATATCATTGATGATAATGACCATATGATAGGCCTAAAGTAAAATCATATAAAGTAGATTTCGAAAGTATTTACTTGGTTTGATAAAGGGATTCCCGTGGAACATATCATTTGTGTATTATGATTATCTTTTACCAATGGTCAATTGGAACATTTGAGACAACTTATGTGTCTCACATAGGCTGTCTCGCAGGGTACGAGCAAAACTGGAGAAGAATAGGTAATTACCGATACAAAAACAATTTAAAGGGATGACTGCGTAAATCTAGAATACTCTAAGAAAACAATTTACGTATTCCTGAAGAATTTTCTGAAAGACCTAAATATCATGATTACATTACTATTCACCTATGGACTTAAATAGAATTAACCATGATAATATAGTCGGAAATAATTCAAACTGTCAATAAGGCCAGAGTAATTAAGTATCCTGTTTTACGTCCAAAAATTTTTCTGAAAGGTACCCTCCCGCCAGACATGAAAACACACAAATATATGAGCAATATGAAGGAATGTGAAAGGGAAAACTGAAAACAAAAAAGAAAAATGTCTTTCTTTAAGTGAAGGGGATGATTATGACTTTATTTCACGAGAATCACGAATATCTCCTGATATTAATGATAGTATAGGTATTTTGTGGTATTTAAGGTCATTTGCTGATATTTTTACCTGAAAATGCATGACATTGTTTGTTTGTGTTCTTTCTGAGAAATTCTCTTTAAAGGTACCCGCCCGCGGACGGCAAACATAATGTTGAATTGCTAAGGCCTAGCAACACTGTCCATTCTTAAAAGGTTATGTACATTAATTACTATGAGTATGGATTATATTGTATCTTTCCAGGTTCATGATGTAACTTTTTCTAGAATGATATTAGAATTATGTTAATGTATTGCAAACATCATGCATGTATAAATATAACTGTTACAGAAACCTTCAGATAACGCTCTACGTTCTTTAAAGCAATAGGTATATCAGATAAGATGTGCCAGTCGTACATGTACTGCATTAGGAAAGTTTCAGGAGTATTGATATATATACGGGTCTTACTAAACAGTAAAATATATGTGGCAAATGTCGATACACCCAAAGTTTATTTTTGTAAGATTGGCTTCATAAATTTTCAACGGGGTAAGAGTGCATATATACAATCGATAACTTCATGCAATGCACAGAATTCGACAAGTGAGAACATAGAAACCTCGCAGAGTAGAATGGGACAATGATAATTCAAGTAATGTCAAGGGAAAATTTTCAACATTTTTGGCAATGATGGAAATAAAAGTATTACATTTTTTTTCTTCTCTTTTGTTTTCTTTTTACGTGAAAGCTATGTCACAAAATTGCAAATTTTAAAGTGAGAAAAAATATACTGAATAAGTAAAAACACAAACACTCGAATACACTTTCCGGCTCCTTAATTGGCCTTTATCAAGTGTAAAGAACCACAAGGTTACATTATATCCATTGTTGTTTTATAAATACACTTGATAATGGCCAAGGGGCCGGATATTAGTGTTTTCGAGTGTTTGTTTTTTTTTCATTTGTACATTGTATCATCCCTTCCCTCAGGATGAAATATTACAATCTACTGAAAAAGTATATTGCTAGAATTGGAATTAGGTTAGGTAAGGTTTGTCAAAATATAATATTAACTTGTTACTATCAGGATTCATCTTCCTTATTCATTGGCTCGTCTCTCGTTTTAGGCTCATCATTATTTGCTGGATTATGCATTCCCGAGTGCTTAAAAATATTGAGAAGTACCTTACAAATAATCAGTCTCAATGTCGTGAAGGCGATGCCAAATCGTGAGAATTTCCATCGGAACGGTTGCGAACCCCGGAATGAGCAATACTCCAAAGTCAGACCATGTGCCCGGGGTGAGTCAGCGTCTCATGATTGCATGCAACACCCGTCGCAACAGCTCCAAGTAAGCTTGTCAAATTCGGTGATTGTCTCGATGTACATTTTGATGTACATATCAGGTAAGTGTATGTCTTGTTTGGTGATGACTACAGCCATTCAATCACAATGTAGAATGTCACTGATCATTCTTAAAAGGGGGATCTGCTATCTCATTTGATTATTTTAAAAAGACTTACTCCCTAAGTCATCCGTATTGACCGTTAGGTTCCTTCCATGTGCAAGAACACAGAGTAAGACTAGAGCAGACAAGCTTAGTATGGACCTTGGCAGCGACATCGTGACCTAATAAGAAAGAAATTCAAACATCAGACAGGGCTTCTCTTTTGCAAATATTTGATAAAAGAAAAACATGTGAAATATACCACAATAAAATGGTAAAAATGAAACTTTTAACTCTCAAAGTAACTTTTTTTCAAAATCCAATTAGTAAAAAAATTTCAATTAAGATTTGCATAATTATTATGCTTTCATTTTTGATCTCATGATTTTATAATGGGTACCCTAATTACTTCTCATTACCCATTCAATACCTTATTTAGTTTAATTGTTCTCTAAAGTAATTTATCATTATACAAAATATTTTATATCTAGATGTGAGATACCGTTAAAATAATTTCTGTCACCAGTATGCTAATATAAGAGATGTATTGTAAAAATGTTAAACGTCTTCAAATTCAATAAACCAATTTTATGTGATTATCTATCTATGCGCTCAGTAAAAATTAACAACTGTACTTCGTCTTCATTTGAAGAACATCTCCGAAAAAATATGAAATTTTCAATTTGAATTCTTTTGTAATATACTCATTTAATGTATTTTTAGAGTAATTTAGTACGCCTTTTATTACACTATGTGATTTCATTACATTGCGTGGTTAAAGGATAAAGGATCACTGACCCTTAACCCAATTCCAGACAGAATTGTTCCAATGAAAATCTTACGTATGATCCTATATTCAGTCAAATGATTAAAAGATATCCATTATTTTAATTAGATTCAGAATGCCTAAAATACCCTAAATTAAACTTTGTAAAATTATTTGCGTGGATATAAATCCCTTTTAAAAATTATTTCATTTTTGGTAGAACACATATACATTTGAAAAAAAATCTGTATAGATAAACAATTCTAAAATAACAAAACTTGAAATTACGCCTTTCCAAAAATGAAAAGTTTCAATGCTTTGGATATAAAAAGGTTTTAACAGGATGATACGAAAATGATTCCCAACTCCCATATATTTCAGAAAGAAAATCGAAAGGAAAGAAAAGGAACTCAAGCAAGAAAACGCCCTTCATTTTTTTTTCGAGAAATATAAACACCTAAACTCAGAGGTACTATCTTACTTAAATTCGGATTAAATATATGCGAATTTATTTCATATAATTTATTTATATATATTAATGAATGGGAGATATTCAGTTGAAATTATTCTAGCTTATGTATTCAGAAAAAACAAATAAAATTCATGATGCAGAACAAATTCCAAAAATTAAGCAATTCTCACAAAAAATATTTTATAATATTAATCAAATAATAAATTAATATTTACCTGATCGGTCTGAAGTCAACTTAAGTCCAACCTTGTATGGATCAATCGTGACGGTTACCTAAAACTTATATCATAATGACTAAAATTGAAATTTATCAAATACCATCCATCTGTGACTGTTTTTGTGAAACCAGATCTTTCCTCGTCCTTATTTCACTTACGCAGGATAGTATTTTCATTTCAATTTCTAGGCTTTTTCTGATGAAACCAGTTTCATTGGTTAGATTTGCGACTGACATAAACCAGGATATCCTTTTCATTCGATCAATCTCGCGTTTGGAATATACGGAAGTTGGATTTTATACCTACCCATGTAGAAGAAAGGAGGATATCTCCAACAATACTCGGTTTCAGCACCCACAGCAAAACACCGAAAACACCTTCTGCAAAATCATAGAGTTGACAAGCATAGGAGACGCAAAAGTGACAGGAACAACAACACCCAACACAGAAATATCTCACTCAGAAGACTACACATAGCTAACGTGACCAATGGGCAAGATCGTCAAAAAGTGCTACTTTTCCTGAATTTTCTGAACACTACAGGCTGAGGTCCCTTGGTAGGGCTTTAAAACCCTCTGAAAAATCAAGATCCGTCCATGATTCTATGAAGAACAAAAACCAAGGAAATCATTCGTTAATTATAATAGAAGCTTACGATGAGGATATTTATAGAAGAAAACCACTATATTTTCTTTGCTCTGATTGTTTCTTGGTGCATTCGGAGTTGGTGTCTCGTTATCCATTGTCGACTCTTTTGTGTTTGTTTTCAAAATTACAAGCTGGGCACCGTGGCACGAATTGAGCCTAGATTAACCCGTGATAATTTGACGAAAATTACCAAGAAGGATTATATCAGATTTATAGACAAGCTATTAACATGATTTATTTGCTTTTATTGATTGATGGTTTATTTATGTGTTGCTGCCTGTCTCGATCTCCATTGTCGTTTGTTGAAGTTGTTTCCCATCATGACCATTGTTTGTCTGTGCTCTGCACAAAGTGGTATCGTCCAAGCTTATAGCTGATTGAGCTCGTGTCAGCCAGCAGAGCATTAACAGTTTTCCCTATGTCTATCAAGGGCCTGTTTGTATGCAAAGCCAATGTAAATAAAAAAACTGTATTTTCTCATATCAGAATTTATTTTCTTATATCAGAAAATTATTTACTTTTATATGACAAAGCTTTTTAATACAAGTAAAAGATTCTTTTATTACAAGTAAACGCTCTCTCAATGAAAAAAAATCCTTTTTAATATTTGATATCTCATATTAGAAAATCCTTTTCTTATTTAATTAATTCAATTTCTGAAGAAATTACTACTATTTTTCTGTATTATAAAAAATACATTTCGTAGATTTGAAATTGATCTTCGAATACTTACATGTAAGTTAATCATTTTCATATTAGAAATAGGTTTTCATATATTCAAAATTCTATTTCTAACATAAAATGCTGAATTCCAATTATATGAAAATGGATGCATTAAAATTTTCTTAATGTATAGAAAATTGTTTTCTTGATCAGATACGGTATTTTCTGTATACCTTATGATTTAAAAATATTAGAAAAAAATTCGAATAGAGATTCTGAAGTAAAAGCGGTAGGGTTGTGCGCACATAATCTGGATAACCACTCTATCTGCTACTGGCGTAACAGATGACCGTCCTAAGATAGTACAGATTGCCCATTGGTTTATGTGTGGTCTTTTATGTTCGATATTGCTATGTTGTGAGTTGATGTTCCTTGTATCTTTTGCTTCTCTTTCTGTGAGTCATCTGACAGTGAGTTGTACGTTCTTCGAGACCTCTGGGTAATCGGAAAAGTGGGAGGGTTGTGCGCACGTTATCCAGGATAACCACACGCTACAACCTGGTGTTGTTGGAGATCCCCTCCTTTGTTTTCTGTGAGTGTCTACTCTGTGTTTTTTGTACTGGGTGTTTTGGGGTTTGTTGTGGGTGCTGCAACCGAGTGTTGTAGGAGATCCTCTTCTTTCTACTATATAAAAGGTGTGGCTTTGTGTTAATATATATACTTTTGATGCTACTTTTATCACTGACTTTGAACATGAACGCAAATTTATATGGGTAATTCATTTTCGGTGAGAATTTGTCAAATATCTATCTGTATGTCGTTTTTCTGAATTAGCTATATAATTTCACGTTTCAAACGTTATTTTTGAAATCTTTCATGCATATCAGTGTCTTTGTGATTAGTCTAACCATATAGCCGCTCCTCCACAATAATTATGCAAATTAGTAGTTTTAGTCTTTAATTCTTTCTAATATTTATTATGTATATGGGATATTTCCAATCGTACAAATGTACAAAGGAGGAGAAAACTTTAATTTCAAACGTTTAATTTAGGATCACGTGGCAAACTGATGTAATAGAAATTATTATCATTCCCGTCGGTGTGAAACCTTACGTCTGTCAATACGAGTTGTACTTTGGTCACTTGACAGCAACAGCAGCTATAATGGTTCGCCTGTTACATGTGTGGTTGCAACAGACGAAATGGTTAGGATTTGTTCTAAATAAGAGCAAACTTGTTTATAAGTCTGGATTCCAATTCAGGCATGAATTTGAATGGCGATTTCCACATGATTTTGTAATATCCCAGGCTCCTAAACATATAGTCGATTTGAAAATTTCAGAACCTAGAAATGTCCTTTCCTATGAACTTTTTTTATGATTCTTATCTATGGGATAGTACTGAACGATTCTAGCTTGGTTGCCACTCTGGCAACCTTGGGCAACTCTTTTTATCGGCGGAAATTCAAAATGGCCGCCAAATGCCTTCCACCAATAGATGAAATTAAATTCATTCTTTAAATATTAAGTGTGGCACATCAAATCAGGGGTTTTGAGGGTCAACAAACCCATTTCCGATGTCATTTTAACAATTTGAGTTCATTCAGGACTAAAAATTCAAGATGGCCGCCAAATTTCAACCTCATTATAGTACAATGTGAATATTTCAATAAAACGTTCGTACAACACATCTAATTTGTAGTTGCAATGGTCCTAGAATACATTTAGTTTGTGAGTTTGGTTGTTATCATCTGACACATGCTTCTGGGACAACTCTGCTTATCGGGGAAAATTCAAAATGGCCTCCAGATAGTATCCTACTACTGTGTGAAATGTAATAATTATTTGATATATCAAGAGAGTTACAGAAGATCCTGACGATAATCTCAACAGCACTCACAATAGAGTACCAAATTGAACATCGACGGACCCCTAGCAAGCTAGAGGTGGGACCAGGTGCCAGGGAGGAGTAAGCATCCCCTGTTGGCTAGCCGCACCCGCAGTCGATGTCCACGCACGAAAATGAAACAATATTTAAAACACATGCACTGTCTGAGGCCATGTCCATATAGAAAATGCTATGGCGACAATGTCAGGAAAAATATTCAAAACACTTACAGTCAAACCCCTCGCGGGGTAGCACATCTAATCAGTGGTTTTAAGGGCAAAGAAATCCAACCTCACTTCAATATTCTCATTTTCTTACAAATAATTGTGGTACATCTTATTTGTGATCCCAAAGGTAGTATAATCAATGTCTAATTTCTTTTTGTCGATATGAGCTTACACATGCTCATTTGACATAAATTGCACATTCTCAACCCGTAAATTAAAGTGAAGAATCTTTTTTTAATTGCAAATCGTCTATGCTTTAAGGAAGGGGGATAAGAGTTGATCTGAAGCAAGAATCTACATAATAGGGCTATGGATTGTCAAAATATCATGTGAAATACTTAAGTGATTGTCTTATTTGAAAGTCTGCAAAAGGAATTCAAAGGAGCAAAGTTCTCCCAGGATTGCTGCATGATCTGTGCATTTTTTTATACGTGACATAGATCTTTTTCCCTGTCACTGTTCTTTTGACTTATGCTCTTATTTTGTTCTAGATTCATTTCAAGCTGGTCACACTGACTACGTCTTACTCTTCAACCAAATATTCTCTGTGTTATAAGAAAACATGTGGAATGAAAACCTGTTTAAGATATGATATAGAAACAACCTTCAAACTATACGGAACACTGATATTCAAGACAGTTGCTTTCAAGATTTCACTTACTTGAGTTTTACATGCCAAAACATACGTAGTACCATGTCATCTTTCCACAGTTGAAGACAACTCAGATTCAACATTGAATCACTGTAGAGAAAAACGGATGGAACCTCCAACCAGAAGTAAAAAATATCCTTAGATGAAATAATAGCAGAAGAAATTTTGAAAGGCCTGTTCATTTACAAACTTATTCGGCCTTATGAAGAAAAAGGAGAGTACTAATAAAAAGCCTGTTACTATTGAGCAGCCTTCTCTACATAGAAGAATACATTCTATGCACCAGACATGTATGATTCGGTCAATGAATGCTCATTAGTGGTACTTTAAGCCAAATGATTCAAAGAAGCATAAATAATAAATGTTGTTTTGCAACATTTGAAGACATTCTTTTACAAAGTTCCATTTTAAGTATAAATAGGATAAATACGCAAGGTTAAGAATTTCATCGAAAAATGGTACTTGCTTACTCTAGAATACCCTGTGTCAAACAAATTGGTCATATATCATCATGATCAATAGGGAAACTTTATTTTTTTGTCTTTTGAGTACCATTTTAATCAAACAAATGACATGTTTAACTTTGCATTACATTTTGACGAATCTTAGTCTGTTAAAGTTGAAACCATCAAATCTTATATTTCACTCTTATTTATTTTTCATTATATCGTAAGTCTTATAAAATACTAGCTTGTGATATTTCGTATTAGAAAAATACAATATTCACACATTGATTTATTATGTTAACTTATTATTTCTTCTGTATTTTTCTAAGTTCCCAACTAAGTTGGTAATCTTGAAATAAGCATGTTTAAGCTCAAGTCGTAGCAAGATCCAAGCGAAGGAATACTACGACTCTCAAATTACTAATACGATGAGTTGTCCTTACTTTTTCTAAAAATTAAATTAAAATAAATGTTTCTGAATTGAAGCTAAAATTTGGCTGCCATTTGGAGTTTTCAGCCTTAAATAAACACATATTAACATAATGACACAAGATATTGATTTTGTGGCCCTTGAAACCACTGAATAGATGTGCCACACTTGATATATTAAGTTATTATTACATTTTACTCAGTGGTAGGGGACTATTTGGAGGCCATTTTGAATTTCCCCCGATCATAAAAGTTGTCCTACAAGTATATGTGAACTGGAAACAACCAAAACAGCAAAATAGATGTATTCAAGGATCATTGCAACTACAAACAAGATGTGTAACACAATTTTTTTATTGAAATCTACACATCGTACCATAATGAGGTTGAAATTTGGCGGCCATCTTGAAGTTTTAGCCTAGAGCGAGCTCAAAATGTCAAGACGACATTGGAAATTAGTTTGTTGACCCTCAAAACCCCTGATTTGATGTGCTACACTAAATATTTAAAGAAAGAATAAAATTTCACCTATTGATGGAAGGCATGTGGCGGCCATTTTGAATTTCCCCCGATAAGCAGAGTTGTCCCTGAGGCATATGTCACCTGATAACAACCAAACCAGCAAAATAAATGTATTCTAGGACCATTGCAAGTACAAATAAGATGTGTTACACGAACGTTTTATTGAAATATTCACATTGTACTATAATGAGGTTGAAATTTGGCGACCATCTTGAATTTTTAGTCCTGAATGAACGCAAATTGTTAAATTGACATTGGAAATGAGTTTGTTGACCCTCAAAACCCCTGATTTGATGTGCCACACTTAATATTTAAAGAATGAATTTAATTTCATTTATTGGTGGAAGGCATTTGGCGACCATTTTGAATTTCCGCCGATAAAAAGAGTTGCCCAAGGTTGCCAGAGTGGCAACCAAGCTAGAATCGTTCAGTACTATCCCATAGATAAGAATCATCAAAAAAAGTTCATAGGAAAGGAAATTTCTAGGTCGGCCACATGATATATAAGGCTGTCAAATCGACTAATACTACGAGCATGATTTTGTATGTTAGAATACACTATTATTCTCCGACTGCTATAACAAACATGTCACTTTCATGTTAATTTATATCAAAACTTTTATTTAGAATTCCGAAAATGATCAAGCAAAATTTTCATCCACGAAATTCATAATTTGTAGTCGCGAGATGACTACAATAGTTCAACCAAAGCTCACAAATGATGGGCACATTTAAAATAATTTTGACTGCGTTTCGGATCATTTCTTAACAGAAAGGGATAATAAATTTCTTGTTCAGTCAGAGTTCAAACAATTTATGACGTTATTACAATAGGTTGTGATAATTATAAAACCGATTTTATAGCCTTTCCGTCGAGTCCGGTATCTTTAGCTTATCTGCACTACATCATGTTTTGATCGATTCATAGATATTAGAGAGAACGTGAAATTGAAACTTATCCACGATGTTGCAAGTATATACATATTATATTCCTACGTGCATCGCATGATGCATGTCATGTTTGTCTGGTGCAAATTACAAATGATCAATAGAGTAAGCAAGCGGGGTTTTGTTATACTAATTTGAAACAGAAGGTTTTTTTTACATTTTCTTACTGGTTTGAAAGCAACAATTTAAAGAGATGACAAAAACGATTTTAAGACATTTTTCAACAAGTCTTTGCTCTACTGTGTTGCCGATATTGTAGCAGATATTTCATTTTCGTACCTTTTGCGCTTCTTTACTTCCTGTCTTACATCTGTGATAGATCTTACAGGAAAATCATTGTGTCAAGACAAAATGACTAAAATGGGAGTCAAAAATATGGGTAAACTAAAGGGTCATTTTTATATTATTCTTACATTTACCGTTCTTCGGTGTCAATCATAACTAAATGCATACCTCAATGAGACCTCTGATTGGATACTATGAAAAGTAACGCCCATTAAAAAGTCATTGAAAGAAAATCGAAGTTGGGAAAATTGTGCTCTTACTCCTCCCGGGCACTTGGTCCCACCTCTGGCTTGCTAGGGACCGTCGATTCTTAATTTGGTGATTTATTGTGAGTGCCGTTGGGA
Organism: Pinctada imbricata; assembly: GCA_033119305.1. Classification (NCBI taxonomy): domain Eukaryota; kingdom Metazoa; phylum Mollusca; class Bivalvia; order Pterioida; family Pteriidae; genus Pinctada; species Pinctada imbricata. The sequence goes on along the minus strand of VSWD01000012.1, from coordinate 41,187,098 downwards.
TTGTTGTCAGGATATTCTTTTGTCTCATCCATTTCAATTTGTCACCAAAACCGTTGCTATGGCAAGTTTAAGCGTTAACGCTGGAATATAATAAATTTTGAAATGGATTTCATTCCTAATAAGTACTGTACTGTCCATATTTTGTGCCATTGAAATCTTCTAACTATAAGCAGTAAATTAAAGATTTTTTTTCCATAAAATGCGATTTAACAAACATGGCAAGGAATTATTAAAGGTGCTATGAACGAAGTGCAAACCTGTTTCTTTTCAGAAAAAACATATAAGTCGAAATATATGTCAAGGTCATTAGATCAAAGTCACACTTACAGACTCTGATATAGAGAATATGCATATGCAATATCAGAGTTACATCCCTTGAAGTTAAATAAATACAATGTACCAGTCAGGGATCAATCTTAAATAGGTTGTTACATGATGAAGTTACTTTATTTTATCAGTTATAACTTCTACAAGAAAGGAGGGGATCTCTGCAAGTTATGCTAAGGAGTTTATAGCTTTAAAAAGTATGAATAAAAAAAAGCAGATTTAAAAAATATATATATAACGATAACTTTTATCAGTTTTAACAGTGCTTTCAATTTAAACACGTTTTATATTAAAGGCATTGTAATATCTTATTACTATTCACATTCAAAAGATGAACCTAGCACTTCACTATGTTTCTGATATATAATATCTTGTACAGCAGCAAGCGCTGGAGATATAACGGATATTTTCCAATTCATTATCTAAGTTACAAATGGTGAGTTCACAAGAGAAATGTCTAGATTAGATATTGAGGTTCAAAATTTGTCAGAGGAACTTGTTTACGTAATAAATGCTAGAACCAGTTACTTGTGCAAGTTATAAACAAGGTGGATTCCTGACTGTACACAGTAACGGTTCCAATAGGATGTTTGTTTCCTCTTTACAAATAGGCAACAGACAAAGTAAACTTAACAGAGAGTCCCCTATAGCTTTGCTTATGGCGGACGGAAATTGAGTAGAATTAGTCTTTTAATACTTAAATTGTGCTTTTAGTCGGCATCGGTTGCCCATTGGTCTCTTTGGTTTGTGTTTGATGATTCTGTGTGATTTAGCGTTCCTCATACCTTTTGCGTCTCTTTTTGTGCGTGTCTGTTTTGTCTTTTACAGTGGATGTTTTGGGGTTTTCCTGCTGGTACTGCAACTAGGTGTTGTTGGAGATCCCCTCCTTTCCTTTTCATGCATGAAATGTAAAAGGCATTATGGGGCATACATATACTAGTAGGTCTTTAAGAATTTGCTAAGATATGAAACTATTTAGATAAACGCTGTGCATCATATTTCATGTCAATTTCACCATTAAATTTGGATATATGCTAAATGATCAAGAGGGGAAGATGCCTATTGATTTTCGGGTCATTAAGGTCAAACGTCAAGATCACTGTGAGGAAAAATACATTGCATAAAATCCTTGTTTCAGAGCATTAACTAGATTTTTTAGCATATCCACATCAAATATACTTACTTATTAGGAGGGAAAAACTATTGAGTTTAAGGAAAATATGTCAAGGGACAAGGTCAACATTACGGAAGAAAATGATAGTTTTCAAATAACGACTCATGCATTAACCTATTGAAACGTTATTACTTGATTACTTCAGAAGAGATGGGGATCTTGGGTCGAAGGTCACTGTTATGGGAAATAAACCTCAAATATGGAAAAAGCTGATTCATTTTAGGGTCAATAGGTCAAGTTAATTTCTTCCTTGTCATGTTTACTGTGGTGAGAGTCAAACTTTTCAGCGGGGCATTGCTTTATTTGCATAATTTGTCTAGTTAATCTTTGTTCGATAATTAATTGCACGATTCGTTTTATTACTCAGCATCAGCAGTTTCTAGGTCAAATGAAATCTAGGTCTCACTCCTATATCGGTAGTTCGCTTCTTTTCATGTGGTGGAGGTTTTTGTTTGTTTGCTTTGGTTCCTGTTTTGTCCTGATTTTGTATGCCTTCGGTTTCTGATTTTCTGAATTATCGATATTGTGCTGTATACAGGGATATGGTCATTATCCATATTTGTCATTAATGTGATGATGCATAAACCTACAATATACTAGGATATTCATGCTCAAATGGACTTTCAGATGAATCCGGAGATATTAACATCCATAAAGTCTGAGAAACCAGAGTTACCAATTCCTGTTTTTAAAAGCTGTGAAACTGGATGTTTATATTCGTTATCTGACCAAGATTTTTTCAAAGAATTCTTCCTCTTTTACCTTTTTTGTATCAAGTGAAGAAGTGAATTAGAGATTGATACTAATGACTAAGTCTCGATAAAGAGAACATTGAAGTGAAGACAATATATATGGGAGAGTTGCATCTGATGACATGCAGCAAATGTGGAACACTAAACAAGGGAAAAAAGAGAAGAACTGTCAAATTTATGGAAAAAATCATCGACAACTTACACTTTAAAGACTGCAATAAAGATATTAATGAAAAAGTAAAGGAATATTCAACTATGTTTTATAAATGTTCAATTGTTCAATAATAAAAATTACAGAAGTATCTATCAGTTATTCAGTCTCACAGTCGAGACGGCAAGGCAAAATCATTAGATTTTCCATAGGAAAGGTTGCGAACCTCGGAATGAACAAATTCCGAAGTGAGACCAGGTGCCCGGGGAGAGTCAGTGTCTCCTGATTGCATGCAACACCCGTCGCAACAGCTCCATGGAAACCTGTCAAATTCGGTGAATGTCTCGATGAACATTTTAATGTACATGTCAGGTAAGTGTGTACTGTTTGGTGATGATGACAGCCATTCAATCACAATGTAGAATGTCACTGATCATTCTGGAAAGGGGGATTTCATATGCTTAAATGACATCCAAAATGACAAATATGGATAATGACCATATCCCTGTATACAGCACAAAATCGATAATTCAGAAAATCAGAAACCGAAGGCATACAAAATCAGGATAAAACAGGAACCAAAGCAAACAAAGGAAAAACTCCACCATATGAAAAGAAGCGAACTCCCGATATAGGAGTGAGACCAGGTGCCCAGGAAGAGTAAGCATCTCCTGCTTGCATGCAACACCCGCCGCTTCAATTCGGTAGAAATGTCACATCCGTATACTTCCATTTCGGAAGATATAGAGTACAATCTTTGGTTGGATGGTTCAAATGGTCTATGACAGAATATCATCCACCATTCTGGGGAGTGGGACATCATAGTGTATTACGAGTTCCCCATATCGACCGTAGAACTTCCTCACTGACGATGTTAGTCGGTCACAAACATATCCCTGACTGAGAAGCTTACCTGAAAGACGCCTAGCTCTCAGAACAAAATCCGTATATTTGGTACTTGCTCTGGCATAGCGTATCAGCTGAGATATGAACACGCCATAAGCTGGCGATGAAGGGGTGTTGCTACTCAGAAAGGGAAAGTTTGTAATGCTGAAATCGAAGTCGTCACGTTTGTCATAGAGTGAGGTGTTCATGTGACCATCAGTGTCGTAGGACAACATTATGTCCAAATAGTATGCTGAATTATTTGTCTCTGTAGTTTCTTTGACTTCAAGCTCTGAAGGATAGATACTGCTCAGATAATCCGCGAATTTTGGATTATTGATGGACAACACATCGTCTATGTATCTGTAAGTGAAGTTGAAGTCAGAAGCTAAGTATCTTTTCCCTTCAGAGACCAATGATTGAATGAATTCAGCTTCGTACGAGTAAAGGAAAATGTCGGCAAGGAGTGGGGCACAATTGGTCCCCATTGGAATTCCGACAATTTGCTGGAAGACCTTTCCTCCAAACACCACAAAAATGTTGTCTATCAAAAAGTTTAACATCTGAATAATATCTGTTTCAGTGTACTTATTTTTAGAATCGAATTTTTCTTTTACAAAGTAGGTTTTGTCATAGTTCACAACAATAAATTTGTATTTGCGATCACCGTTCTTACTTGTAAACGCATTACTTATAATTTTTGCGAGTCTTTCTTTCAATTTAGAATGTGGAATTGTAGTGTAAAGTGTCGAAAAATCAAAGGCTTTGATCGAATGGACTTTACTAAAATGAGTGGATTTCAGATGTTCTAAAAGTTCCTTCGATTTCTTTAAAATCCACATCTGGTTGATACCACTGCGAGAATATACTGCCGAACAATATTTTTGAAGCCCAGATTTGATTTCAGATAAAACTTTGGTGAGTAAGATCGATACAGATTTGGTAGAACATCTTGAGGCACAAGCGATGAAACGTTGTTTGTACGGATTCTTATGCATTTTAGGTATGCAGTATAAGTATGGTAAATCTAAATCTAAATTGTTAGTGTGGAAGCCAAAGGAAGCAAGAGCTGATTTGTGGTTATCTATTATTTCAGAGGCCGAAAGGTTTGTTGGGGTGTAAGTAGGATTTCCAGGTGTCGAATTTAGACCCAACTCTTTAACTAGACTGTCGAAATAGTACTTTTTGCAAGTAAATGTGTAATTATTTGAGGCTTTGTCCGCTGGTGTGATGACATAATGTTCTTGGAGGTAGTTAAGCTCTGTGATAACATCAGGGTCTTTAAATATAGACTCGAATCTATTGTTCACAGTTGATTTTAATCGGTTAATTCTAGATAAAAGTAACCCTTTGATGGATTTTATCCATTCGGAAAGGGTGTTGAGCTGTACATCCTCTTTCTTTGCCCAACGTCTTGCATATTCCTCACAAGAGTCCATGATAATTTTGAAAATTTGGTTCCATATACAGGACATACTTTCTCTGCATTTGGGACCCTTTTTTAACAATTCTCTCAAATTGTCGTTCTTGACTATACTAAGGTCACCAGTAATAACGTGTCCACAAGGAGAGTAGTTGAAATCCGATGAAGAACATTCGCAAGGAAGTGGATGTAGTGAGGGATTACTTAAATCAATACACTGCAAGAATCGTTTGTAATTGTAAATTTTAGATGCAACTGTTGGTGTGTAGCTATAGGAAATACAAGGAGTTTCTTTTCTTTTGAAATATGGTGGGATTTTCTTTGACAGCTTTGTGATTCAAAATTTGACCAAGATTCAATTTATCAATACCTTTGTTTGCAAATCTTACTTTAATGAAAGGACGGTTTGTTTTCTCCTCTGATTTATCTGATCTAACTGCTTGAAATAAACGAAAAGTAGAAATGTCCAAGATCACTCCTTGTAGTCTGTATTCTGGGGAACGTGTATCGGTATATGTGAGGTCCTTCGTATATTCGTAGATTTCTTGTAACTTCCGTAAAGGAACAGAATATAATTTGGTACGAATATAATGCAGGCCTAGAGGCTCATTCAAAAATGGAACCAAGTCATCGAAGGAGAAACTATGTATCCCAGGCCTATTATATTTACGAATGCCATGACTTCCAGGTCTTCTTTGTGGTCTGTTGAATAAGCTAGTCACATTTACCGGTTGACAACCGGGACTTGTAAAGTATCCTATGGTGCTGATATTATCGTTGCACCCATAGGGCGCTGCAGTGTTAAGATTTTTTATCCAGAATTCTTCTCTGTTGCGACGGAAAGGTGTGCTCAAATTGGGATTGTTTATGAGGTGATATATTTTCTCCAGGATTCTAACTCTCATAGATAAAACAGAATGAAAACATACACATTTGCTGTTTCCTACAACAATAGTTCCAGGGGGATAAAGTGATAGTGTTCATAATTTTTCATTGTGAGAGTGCGTATATGTATTTTATTTTTGAATTTCACATCGTTCTTATATGAACTTGGCCATGTTTTGGCAAGGATTTTAAATATCTGGGAAGCTAACATCATAACCTGATCGTCGGCGTCGGTTGCGAAGACAAAACTTTAGCCTGGGCTATATTGTATATTGATTTTATATACTGAGCAAAAGAAAGGTAAGGATATTTATTCAGAGTTTGCATTGAATTACCATTTTTATTTGCCCTTAGTATATTGAAATTTGCAACAAATCACTAGAACATATTTCGAGCATAATTTCTAAGTGTAATAACATACATGAAAATGACCAATTGGAAAAAAGCGATTGCTGACAGCTAATGTTGTTTTTTAGATAGATTGAAAATCATTTCCTTTATCACAGGGTCCCCAAATTTCCAATTAACGAACCCAATGTACAAATGGAAATCCCATTAACGTCTTGTCCATTTAAACAGTATAAAATTATTTCGGTATTCTTTAACAGCGTCTCGATAGTTTTCGTGGTTAAAATAGCGGTTTGCATGTTGACCTTTGATGTTGGTAACCAAGTTTTATGTTGCATTATGGTATTTTTAGGTAACTACACTTGGTATTTATTTGTACAACGGATACCTTAATATGTCAATAAATTTGTGTTCTCGTTGTACAAAAGAAACCTGATTACGTTGTAATAAAACAATTTTCAAGACGTAATATATAAGTTAACAGAGAGTGAACGGAGTAAAATTGAACTCTGACTGACATTTCTGACGAGACACCATGGCGGTCCTTAAACAAACATTGGAATTTCATAAGTATTTATCTGTTTGTTATTTTTACTCATGCAGTTTGCTGTCTTGTTTGTGTGTTCATCGTACAGTAAGGAGGTTAGTATACACAATAATTGAAATTTTTTCGAGACCTCTTCGGTAATCAAGTAGGAATACTATGTGCATGTAATTCGAGAAACCACACAATTTGCTAATTATGTGGCAGATGACCGTACTGAGTCGGCATAGATTGCCCATTGATTTCATTGCTTTATGAGTAGACTTTTGTGTTTAGTTTGTCCTTATTTGTATTCCTTGTTCTTTAAAATTGTGTTTGTTGTCCTTAGTGTCTGCTCTGTGTTTTCGCATAAGGGGTGGTTTGATGTTTTGCTGGGGTTGCTGCTACCGAGTCTTGTTTAAAATCTCCTCCCCTCCTTTTTAAAAATTCAAATTAGTAGGAAACTTTAAATAAGAGTCATATGAACGAACATAACTTGATGACGTAACGATATTTGCGTTCCCTGCGCGTTTGTTGTTGATGTTTCCAACTGTGAATGAGCATGGCGTTTTGCATCACGTGTACAACGTCATCGATTTAATCCGTTCTCAATATGACCTTGCCCGAAGGAGTGTTTTTGGAACTCACAACCTTTTTTCATCTCGTTTTCTCTCTGGTAAATTCAGAGGGTATCTTAAATTTGGCCTTATCATTCCCGCGTTACCTTCGGTTGCTATGTAAACAAATGTGGCTGACACAAGGCTAAGCTTAAACATAACAACGAAAGTGTCATTTGAATTCTGAATTGAATATATATGCAGTATTGGCCAAATACCGCTGGTATCAATGTCGTTTTGGCCAATTCGTTTGTACTTCCAATTTTAGAAACCGAAAAGCATTGACCCGAGACAGAAAAATAATTGTTTTAATATCGCTAATTTTGAAGGATGGAAATCTCCGAGTTTACGATAACTGAGTAGATTTTGTTCCATTTTTGACGTACACACAGAAGAAATTCTGACAACAATCTAACAAGACCTGGACACATTTCGACATGTAATGCGTACCCCTTTCCCAAGTTTACATTCAAATGAAGTGTCATGCGAAATGAGAGGCGGCTCGAAGACGAAGATGGTTGCATGATTTTACATCTTGGACAATGTTTAATCTAGATACATTTATCGACAAAGTATATATAGAAACCCGTCGATTTTCAGGGCCAAGGTTACAAATATCGTTACCTTATTATGGCAACAATTACATTTAACGTGCATAGTATAACCATTACATTTTGTTTATATAGTATTACTCAGCTTCAGTTGATCGTTTCTTCAACGCATTCAAAAAAAATTTTGTATAAAATTTTCTTGAAATTTCTAAAACTCTAAAACGTTAGTCTTGTAGCATTATATCCTTCTCATCCTGCTACGTCTTTCGGTACATTTTTGGACACAATAGCTTTCACACGCTTTGGGCATATTACATTGTTTAGATTGGGGATCTGTACCCGAAACGTGCATAACTAGTCCATGCTGCAGACTGATGTATCTGTTCTTAGATGATGCTATTTAATTTGAAGACGTTTAACATGCAGAAATTAAACCACTTCGATTGTTATTTCATATGCTATTTTATCGACAGTACAGATGAATCCAAAGGACACATAAGTACAAAAACGTGTGTCGAATAAGGACAGAAATTAGGGTGTTTTTTCTATATGATTGGAAAATAAATGTTTTTTAACTCATGTCTTCAATTTCGATGGAAATTTCAGCAACCTGAAAATACATAAAAAACAATGTCAGCACATCCACAGAAATATAGATAAATAGTTAAATGATAAATCGCAATATCTGTTTATATAAACATTTAGATATTATAATATACCTTACTCCCCTTTGTCATTCACTAAATTGCGTATCCGGTGTGTTTCGAGGCGGTGACTTATCAGCCAAAACTTCGAATACTTAATAAATTACTTGAAATTTTAAGTGCTTTTTAACGTATTTGAATGAATTTAATCTCAAAATTGCTTGTATATGAAAGTTATATAAAATGTAAACTCTAATCTTGTCGTATATGGTCGCCGAGAGAAACTCACCGGAGACGCATTTTTGTGTATACATGTATCCGACAAGGGAGAGTAGTACTTACCCTTGTTTCGAGAAGATTGATTTTCTGTGAAGAACCATATTTGATATTGTGGTTACATAAGGGTTCTAACAGGATATCTATCTTAATGTTTTGCTCCTACTAATCTAAATTAAGACACTCTACGCTGTTAACGCTACTTAGATGGTTTTAAGTCTGTCGACTTAATGTCGTGTCAAACATATCTTCACCTGGTCATCAGAAGAGCTCATTTTAACCAGGTGATATAAGCTATAAAGATTACATGTAATTTGTTCATACTCTAATTACTATTTTATGTAATTTTATAATCTATATATCCTAAAATTTAATTGACTCGTCTCGTGCGTTTGCTTGAGTCAGCTTCGCTCGGTCAGGTAACTTTGCTACGACAATAGCTTACTAAAAACAAAGGCTTCGCTTTGCCCAACACAACTTTTTCTTTTCATCGATCCAGAATCCCCCTGTTTGATGATAGTTATAAAAAGAAGATAGAGAACATGGGCGGATCCAGGAAATTTTTTCCAAGGAGAGGGGGTCCTAAAGTCCGAATTTTTTTGAAGATCAAAAAAGAAAGTACACGCTAGAAAATAAAGTCCTTGATTAATGATTGTCAGTTGTTTCTAATTATAAATAAAACAGATGACTGGCGAGACATAGCGTGCAAAAAGCTTAAAATCTTGAATTTTCAGATACACTTGATTAATGATTGTCAGTTCTAATATTGTAAATACAACAAATGGCGAGCGAAAGCTAGCCAGCGAAATTTTTCTCCAAGAATAAAAAAAAAAATCCTCTATTCGTGTTTTTTTTTTTCTTCAGTTTCATTACTCTTAGTGCCATTTTTTATTGACCAAGGCATAATAATGTATGTTGGTTGCGTATATGAAATCGCAGCATCATTTGAAAATAACGTATGTAATAAATCTGGCGAGCGCAAGTGAAACAGAGAAAATTTTTGAAATGCTGTCTGCAAAATATTATCAAAATGAAAGATTTCCAATACAAAATGATATATTTTTATTTTGCAAATATAATCATAATGAAAACAAAAGGGGAATACATACTTAATCTTTTAAAATATGCATATTTATAAAAAAAAATTAACTATGCTTCGCAAATTCCGGAGGGGGGGGGGGTTCCGGACCGCCCCTGGATCCGCGCTGGCAGAAATATATTGGGTCAATGAAAATAATTGTATTGGGCAAGGCGAAGACTCTTCGAACCCTCTGTAAAACACTCTATAACGAATTTATCCCGCCGATGACTTTTGGTTAGTATATGTTTCGTCAACAGATTTTGAAGCATCTCCGTAACGTCAACAGCGTAAAGCATCTTTAAAGGAACAGGATATTGAATTTATAGCCAATCCTTATGCAACACCAAATGGTTCTTCTCAGTCAGTCAAGTAGGATAACTTTGGATACAAGTATTCAAAAAAAAAGATTATATGTAATTGTTACCTTGAGGTCTCTCGTGCCATTCGTATTTAACTTCTGTTCTATGTCCTTTTTTTACTTTTTTCTGCTTACACACATGTCCCACGGATGAACCGTTTTTATTCAATATATCTGTACAATCACCCACATAGAAACATTTGCTTCCATCTTTACAACCTGAAATTTCAACGTGTAAAATTAATGTTTCTTTTAGGAAAGTCAAGTTTTCGTTGTATTTTACAACCATTATACTTCTTTATAAGGCATCCATTGTTAAAAGATATCCATACAATGGATACGTGAATAAAAATCAATCAATAAATAAAGAGGCACCAAGAAATGTATTCTTTAAATCCTCAAATGTAATGCTATTTAGCACTACGCTGATGAAAAAAAAATACGTTGCATATATAGGAAGCACCTTTTCGACGAAAGACTTCATTTCCTCACAGGAATATGAGACAATTTATCGTTCATTAATGATAGAAATAAATATATAATATATATGCACATGGAAGCCATTCGGTCAATTTGATCGGCTAATGTCAAATTCTATATAATATTCTTCAAATGTACAAGAGAGGAATGAACATAAAATGGTTAAAAAACTACATCTCATCTCATATCGAATACCACGAATTCTCATCACCAAAATAAATGATAATAGATAGTTTTCCTATGACATCATACAGCCCAAATTAATTTTCTCATATCCTTACAAATTTAAAGGCCCGCGTTCATAGCAATCTTCTATTTTTTCACACCGAAAAATTTCAATTTTGGAATAAATACGCTCTGTCTGAGTATTTCTAAGAGTTAGATAAAAATTCAATTTCAATTTCAATATTTATTAAATTTTCAACATAAAGTTGTTGAATTAAGAAAATAATTTGCTAGTTTGCAATATAATATGACCGCCGACGGGAGGTACCTAATGGAAAACCATCAATAGCATTTTTTTAAGTAAAGCAGGAATAATCCGTAGAAGCTTGTCAGTTTTCCTAAATATTACAGATGCCAGGAATCGATGCAGTCTATATATCGTCGATTTCTTATTTGAATAATCTTACGTTTGTTTTTTATGTCTTGTAGTGTCTTTCCACTTCATATATTTTATGTTATTTGCTTTCGTTTGCAGTATTTTTTGTTTTGTAATATACTATATATTAGTGATTGAATATGTAAAAGAAAAGCCAAACCCAGATTCCAAAAACCACAATCAAAAGGCTTACAAATTTTGGGGAAAAATACAAAACAGGACTTTCTAACGCGAACAGAATCTAGAACAAATAAATTAATGAAACATCTCCAGTGCAAGTGCTGAAGGCTTAAAGCATTGTTTCTAATCATTTACATATATTACATGAATCATGTTACATATCTAATGCAAATATAGTACCCAAGTAGGTAGGACCAAAGTCCATCCCAATTCTTAAATATTTAACCCCCACCCGAAACAGGAAAATGCATTTATAAAACATCTTATTATTATCGGTTCATTTACCTGGCCATGTCGACTGTAATCGCAGTTTGTAGTCATTGGCAGGCTTCATACATATCCAATATCTACAAGAGGCCTTGTCTGTAACTGCCCTATATTCTCTTATACATCTCCCGGTGCTTTGATCATAACATCCTGTCTCTATACACGAAATAAGAAAAGAACAAACGAAGGAGAAATATAAGAAAATTTTATCAAATTGACGAGAGGGTGGTCTTCCATAATCAATTATCAAGTTAATTGCTCATTTATCTCAGCTATCTCTTGGTTGCCCGTCCTTTCCTATCTCGTCTGTTCGAAATAAAAAAAAGTTACTGTAGATAATTCAGTGATACTTGTTAATTATGAAGTACTAATTGTTTTTAGGACTTGCTGATCAACAAACAGCAGGAAATATTCCAATAAACGGCGCTATAAAAGACAACACGAGGGTTTCTATAAGAACCTTCAACAACAAGCAAATAGTGCAGAAATTAAGGCATACGCATCAAATAAATATGGAGGGTTGTGATTGTTGCAATTACATATTCAAATCGATTCAACCTGGAATTAGTTCTACATAGTATAACGCCTCCGTGTTCGCAATTGGGTGTTTCGATAATTTGCTACAGACAATGCATCTGACTCCTATTCGCGATCAATTCTGCTCTTTTATGTTCTATATATGTCAGGATTGACCATTCCTGAAGTCACTTAATGAAATTTATATTTGGTAACTGGAAAAAAATATCTACCAACATTACACAATAACCAACCTAGACGATATGACACACTTACGGATAAGGTGAAAAGCTCTAAAGAGAAAATAGAAATCTGGCCTTTTTTCCAATCTGAAAATTGATTAGAATTCTCGCTCATGAGCTCACTTCAACCAGCGGAGTTCATGTGGAGCAGAAATCATCACGCTTGTCATACAGTGAGGGGTTCCAATTGCCGTTTGCGTCAAAAGAAAGAAGTATATCCAAGTAGGAAGCGGATCTGTCGCTAACGGTTGGTTCCTTGATTTCTAGTCCATGAGGATAGATTTCATGTAAATCTATCCTTTAAGTTCGGATTATTGATGGACAACACGTCATCTAAGTATCTGAAGGTAATATTGAACTTAGATACGAGGTGCTTTTGCCCAGTCGAGAGCAAGGTCTAGATGAAGTCAGCTTCGTATGAATATAAAAATAAGTCCGCGAAGAGCGAGACGCAATTGGTACCAATAGCGATGCCAGCTATTTGCTTGAATAAATGATGCTACAAATTTGAAGACGTGTAATATTTTTTACAAATTGAGATTTTGAAATCCATTAAAATGGTTTTGTGCTGCCTTTTGATGTCCATTTTGTTATATTTATGATATCATCGTGTAGTGATCGGACTTTACTGCATCCAGAGATTGTAGGTCTTCGGAGAACATATCTCTGTGTATCCGATAGGATTCTGCGAAAGTAACCCAGATAATTCCACAGTCTGCTTTAAGATAAAGTGGTTTCCGTCCAAAATCGGTATTTGATTAAATTTTATCTTAATTCTTTTTATATGTATTTTAAAGGAATCGTGGGCTAACCCCTCATATCGGCCCTATAATTTCGTCGAAAAATGCTTTTGATAAACGAATTATTAATTATCACTTTTTGCAATGTTGAATGTTTGAGAAAATACCGCGTCATAACTTTGAGCCCTCTTAACTTCTCGCGCGTGATGTATGACGTCATGTTTTGACGTCATTTACCCTGAATGACTCAAAGCTAAGAAAAATCATCGTATTTTACACACAATTCTTCAAAATTCATCTACGCTCCAGGCCTTGCCCACGAATTTTTTTATGCAAATTAAAAGGCCGATCAGACATCCATCGATTGATATAAAAATATTCATGGGCAAGGCTTGCAGTGCTACTTGATTTCTTAGTTTTGTATCGAAATATCGCTCATTTATTAATATTTTCAATGATTTCAACGTTTTTTGACGTTTTGAGAGACGTATTATTCAGTATAGGACCGTGAAATCAAAAAAGGCTTTCCTGATTTGGATTCACATTTAACGTTTTATAAACTAATATATTATGGATAGATAAACAACTTTAAAAATAGGGCCGAATTGGTAGGTTACCGCACCTACTCCTTTCAATGAAAAGTATTTATTTTGTTTCTTAGATTTATTATTGTCTCTATCTGTTTCTTGATGCTGTAGTTGCATATTAAACGTCTTCATATTGAGTAGCATCATTTAAGAACAGATAAACGTCTTCATATTGAGTAGCATCATTTAAGAACAGATAAATTGGCAACATGAACAATGCACGTTGGACATGCACGTTTCGGGTACTTAACCCTCGTCAGTGATCCTCATATCTAAACAATGCAATATGCCTAAAAATGTGAAAGTTTCTATGTCCAAAAACGTACCGAAAGACGTAGCAGGATGGGTGGGATATGATGCTACAGGACCAACGAATTAGAATTTTCAAGACATTTTGATAACAGAAATTTTAGAATGCGTTGAAGAAAAGATCAACATTAATTGATCAAACTTGGCTACATGTGCACTCGGGGACTCCTAGTTCACCAGCAGTGACACTCACCAAGTGGTATAAATGTTAAACGTCTTCATATTGAATGTCCATTGTTGCTTAAGTTAAATAGTCTTAAGGAATTCAATGGGTAATGAGGAGTAATTCGGGCAACTATTTATGGAATCTGAAGCTCTAAAATTTTAGCACAGTTAGGATTTAAAGATTAAATAAAGGTTTTTAACAAACTAGTTTTTTTTTAAGTCACTTCAAAATGTATGGGTCATCAGAGTTAACAATGAACTCTATGGAAAAAACGTTATTTAAAGCAAATTTTTCAACAGAAGGATGGGGCATAAAAGATCAATGTTTCAAAAGCTTCTAAAATACATATTTCATCAAATTTCACTGAAAATCAAAGCTTTACATTGGTCCAATTATTTATTTTGTCATCGATTTTCTTTTTCACTTTATTTCATCAAGGAGAAATAACTCCAAAACAAGACCCTTTTCAATTTATTTTCAATATCTATTAGCCTAGTATAAAGGTTTCAATTTATCAAAAGACACAGACAAATAATAAAAATAAATATGCCTAATTTCATTATTTTAAGCATAATTTCTATCGTTATAATATTCATTAAATATTAAACGTCTTCAAAAAAGATGCCAGGGATAATCTAAACATCACTCAAAATTGATCACCAAATTGAGCATCGACGGACCCCTAGCAAGCTAGAGGTAGGACGAGGACCAGGGGGAGTGCGCATCCCCTGTTGGCTAGCCGCATCCGCCGTAGATGTTTATGCACGAAAATGAAATACCTTACATGTAAGTACTCAATGTTATCTATTTCCAGATTTAGTTTCAGGTTCAATTAAGCATTGCAAATAGTCCTATTCTTCTATACCAAGGTGCACAGTTGAAAAATACAACGTCCTGATTGCTCTCAAGAAATTAGGATATTTTTCATAGTTTATTTTCAAGAGTTCTTTAACAATGGTATTGTGTCTTTATATTCATAGCTATTTCCCATTAGGAAGATATCTGACGTAAAAATGTTTTGACGTCACGAAAATGGTATGGCATGGTAACGTCGATTTTATGCAGTCATTTCCCAGAGATTCAGGACAGTTTCAATATAATTAGATAACTTCACATTTACGCAGCACATTTAAGGCCTTCCATAGAAATGACGTAGAAGTTTTTTCCGCCAAATAACGTAACGTCATATGACGTCATGGACCCCGTGTCGTCAGGTTAGGTAGCAACAGACTTATTAGCTTTCGTTATCATTGATACCTTTATTTACTAGATAAAATTGCATTTATACAAAAAACAAAACTTATTGCTTCATCACTGACACATCGCCGGGTCAATATACTTTTGAGAAAACCCCTAATCTATATCTGTACTCTGTGACCCCATACACCGAAGAATGCGATCTGCGTTACTTAGAAGCTTGAGGTGACGAACAGGTGCGAATCAACAGTTTACAGAGCGGGTAAAACGAATAAAAAGGCAGATTTTGGTAAGTATAAGCGATATCAAACTTCAATAACTGGTGCTGTATGAAGGAAATATCTTAGAATTAGTACCATTACATCATGGAATCAATTTATTCATAGAAATAAAAGGAAACTCCTTGGATTACCAAGAGACATGTGTGAAATGTATGTGTAAATGACAGAATTTCAACGCGTTTTACTTAAGTTACACTGTTACTGCAAAGCTGAGTAGTAGCTAAACTTTATGTGAATAGTTTAGACACTTGTAGATTATGATATCAGTTCGTACGAAAGTTGAAAGATGAGGAAAAAAGGGTGAATGTGATATCATACTAGTGTGCCCATGCCCATGTATATGTTGTTTTCATAACATGTACCTATAAAAATGTTTACATCTGAGTACACTTGTAGTTGTACAGTAAGTTATACTTGCAGTAGTATGTGCACCGAAATATCGAAATATTCAAATACCAATTATTAATTTTTTTTCTTCAGAATGATAACTAAATCTAGAATGGATTTCACACCAGCTGCTGCATGAAAAGAAATATTGTCACACACTGTAAAAGTTTCAGAAACACATGCAAGTATCTTAGCCACACAGTACTGTTCATTTTGGATATTTTTGCAGGTACAGAATTTTTAAATTTATGTGTAGAGTAACATTTGTTTTGCCTATTAAGAATATTATAATAATTTAAAAAAGAAGTCAAATAAAATAAATGCATTTACTATCTATAGTGAATAATCTAAAACTATAGCCATACCAGGCTTATTTAGCTATTCATGAAATAATAACACATCACTGCGAATTCTTTGTAATTTATGTCGCTAGGACATACATGTATATTACATAACTATTAAACTTGTAAAATTATGAATTTTGAGTCCAAGCTGTACCATACACTTTGGATTTAAAAAGCTAGATTTATATAGTCAATATTTTTTTTCTATTTCAGATCCTTGCAATGAAGAGTGAATGCTTGAATAATAACTTTGAACAACCACACACATTACAGATGAAGAAATGTTACTTTGAATATATAATAAAGAAAATTAATAAAATTCTCCTAAAATTGATCTGTACTAGACTTAATGCTCAAATCTCCAAGAACGGGGAGAGGGGGGGGGGGGGTAAATTGCTTTTGTTTTGATAGTTTGTCTGCCTGAAGCATTCAGCCGAGCATGAGAGGGCTTTCAAGGTCAACATGTACACAAATCTCTATGTGCATGGCAAGAGCAGATACGAAGATTTGAAATTTAAGCTTGACTTTGCTTTCAAAAGATACATGTAGCTACTGACACCTGCATGGTATGTAACAAAGACACGTAAATAAATTATTGTTGTACTTGCAGATTATCTCGTACAAGGTGGCTGTTAAGGAGAAGTCCCATAATACCAGTTATTAAAATGTCGATCACTCTTATGGTGTTAGGGAAAAAAATGACATATAATCTCAAGCTCCTGGCAAGAGTTATTCACGCACCATTAATTTGTTCAAGCTTTACAATTATTTTATTTGATATCTGCAATGCAGAAAAAAATAAGATTGGGTCATCGGTCAAATAACAAATTTGAAATACTGAAAATATTCAACAAATTTGCTTAATGCTTACATCAAATTTGTCATAGGAAAGTCGTTTATCTAAATTTTGGTGGATCACTTTGTCTGTTGTCCCTCACCCCCCCCCCCCCCCCCCACATCATGTTGTCACGAAAATATCGGGAGTTATGAAACAAGGTAGGATTGCTACTCGACCATTCCGAGGCACATTTATTGATCATATACGTACAAATGTTTGTAACGACAAGGATCAGATATTATAATAAAGGAGTAACCTTTCAAATATTTTGAAAGGCGAATTAAGGGAAACATGATTGCTGCATGAAATCCGGCTATAGATTTGACCCCAAAAAATCTCTGAATTTTGCATCTGCTGTAAATAATAATCCTGTCTGGACGACTATCAAATAAATTCATGATCTGAAAATGCAAAAAAAAAAAATGAGAGAAAACAAAACCACCCAAAACAAAGCCGTTACACATACACTGAAAAGTCCTCCAGCCCGACCCACCCCCTTTCCCGGCCCCATATATCAATGACCGCTCTTTGAATTTCTGTCAAACACGCTACCATGTATTTCGTCGATCTCATGAAGAATTTATAAGTACTAATTCACTTTCAGGGGACATGGAATTCAAATAAAACATATGAAATCTAATTAAATAAAATCGAGCAGAAGATTCCCAATGTCAGTGCAGCGTGGGCGATGAATAGAAACTCGAGGTCACGCTTTACTTTCAATTTTCATCAACTTTTGCATGCAATTGCAAGTTGTCAATTATAAGTGCTTTTCAATGTCAATGTCAGCTACGCTTTTACATGGGTTGTGTTTTTATTTATGTATATTTTCTTATAGAAAATATACACAGAAAATGTTTAAAAAAAGAAAAAGAAAAGAAACAGTGCCTTTGCGTCTTCTGACACATTGAAATTAAATTTAAAATCAGTATGAAAGTATACCTAAATTTTAATATTAATATGACAATGGACATCATCCACGGAATTTGCCGATTCCTCTATTTGCAATCTAGATCAAATTTTGTTTTGTTTTTTTTTCTGCTGGGAAACAAACATCAGTTTTATTATTTTTTTACCCTTATTTTTTCCCCGATGTCTAGAAAAAATAATATTGGATCTAGAACTACCCGGTGTTGTCCAGAGACCATAGGACTATAAGGTCTCGTTTCTTAAAATAAGAAACCAGAGAATCCATAAAATAAAGAAATTTTGGTATAAACAGTGAAGAATTTATATATGTTATCGATCCCATTGCGGTCAAAGGCGTCATAAGTCGAACAAGGTTTTATTTTCTGTCACGGTAATGATTATTAAAGGGACGTGTAATGTATGTAAGTAAATATTACGAGTTAATATAATCAATCCATGCAATTCTAATGCATGTCCGATATTATACAGCATCATGTTAATCTCATGTATATTGGGTTCATGGGTTAGTACGGTAACCGGCAAGACCGACACCCCGGAGTGGCGCCCTCCCCCCCCCCCCCTTTTTTCCGCGATTCACCCCTCAATATACAAAAAGTGAAATGAAACTTTAACAGAATTAAATAAATATTGCATTTTTTCATAAGTTGAAATGAAAATTTTATTCAAATTAACATTTATTTAAAAAATTAAAACGGAATTTACAGAGAGCGCGATTACGTCCCTTGAATAAATCTGATTCCACAGAACGTTTATTTGGTAAACGAACGAACTACCGATTAGCACCTGTCAGAAAAACTGCAACGGCGCAAGATGTTACCGTACATAAATTTAAGTGAAATTTGGCACACATTTTAAGAGATAGGTGTTCTTCAATAATTCAACTGGGGGAAACGTTTACATTCTATATTTTCTTTTAAATTTTCTGCCATTCGTGCCAGTGTCGATAATATTTTATGAAATGGGTATATTTTTCTCGATTTTTCAAGTAGTCGTTCTTTATCAAAGATTTCCCCAGCAAGAAATAGGTAAATGAAACCCCCCTTTGTAGTATGGTATCAATATTTTGTTTGAATGATAAGGTTTCACCTTGCGCCATCTGATTTTGTATGACCAATGTTGATCTACGAAAATATACGTGTCACGTGACAACCCGGCGTTCGGGGAGCATATATCAGTAATTAACAGATAAATTATGATATAGCATCTATACTGATACATAAACTATTTCATTCCATCTTATTTGGACAATTTAATAATTCCTTGAAAAAAGCTATCAAAACTGACATCAAATTTTGTCAATGACGTCATGGAAGGCCTTAAATGTGCTGCGTAGAATAAGAATAGAATTCCATATCAAACGGGAAGTAACTCTCGTTTTAAATGAACCTTAGTCAAATAATGTCTGTGTATGTATGTGGAAATCGAACAAAATATAAATAAAAAAAAACTCTCGTTTTCGAAAATACCGAAAAAAGCATTTATAAGTTCTTATTTATCTTCTTATTTATTAAGCGCCGCAAACACAATGTAACCAGTCCGTGTCTCCACCATCAATGGATGTGGGTTTCTTTTTGTTTCGCCTGCGAAGCATAGCGACACTTAGGGATCACTTTGTCCGTCTGTCCGTCCGTCCGTCCGTCCGTCCGTCAGTCAGTCAGTCAGTCCGTCTGTCTGTCACACTTTGGGTGTCACAGCCCATAACTTTTGATTGGTTAGTGATGGAGCTTTGATATTTCACATGTGTATTCCCTGTGACAAGACCTTTTTACACATACTATAATTTTTGACCCAGTGACCTTGACCTACATATTTGACCTAAATTTCAAAAAAAATATTAAGAATTGATATATCTTTTGATTGGTAAGTGTTAGAACTTTGATATTTCACAAGTGCAATCCTTCTGACAAGACCTTTCTACATATATCCCAATTTTTGACCTTGTGACCTTAACCTAGATATTTGACCTACTTTTGAAAAAAAGATCAGATTCACTATATCTTTTTATTGGTAAGTGATAGAGCTTTGATATTTCACATGTGAATTCGTTGTAACAAGACCTTTCTACACATACCATAATTTTGACCTATTGACCTTGACCTACATATTTGACCTACTTATAAAAAGATTGTATATGTCCTTTGATTGGTAAGTGATAAGGCTTTGGCATTTTATTTGTGTATTCCTTGTGACAAGACCTTTCTACACACACCATAATATTTGACCTTGTGACCTTGACCTAGATATTTGACCTACTTTTGATAAAAATATGAGACTCGCTGTATCTTTTGATTAGTAAGTGATAGGTCTTTGATATTTCACATGTGTATTCTTTGTAACTCCTTTCTACACATACCATAATTATGACCAATTGACCTTGGCCTACATATTTGACCTGCTTTTCAGAAAAATAAGATTGTATACATCTCTTGATTGGTGAGTGATACAGCTTTGGTATTTCACTTGTGACAAGACCTTTCCACACACAGACCATTATATTTGACCTTATGACCTTGAACTAGATATTTGACCTACTTTTCAAGAAAAGTAAAATTGGCTATATCTTTTGATTGGTAGGTGATAGGGATTTGATATTTCACTTGTATTTTCCTCGTAACAATGCCTTTCTATACATACCATAAATGTTTCACCTTTTGACCTTGACCTAGATATTTGACCTTCTTTTTAAAGAAATTAAGGTGTATATATATTTTAATTGGTAAGTGATAGGGCTTTGATATTTCTTATGATGAGACCTTTTTGTTACCAATATTTACGTAGTGACCTTGACTTAGATGATTAACACTCTTTTCTGAAAATTTGAAAATGACCATATCTTTTAATTTGTAATGATTATTGATAGGTCTGATATTTCAAATGAATTTCATTTGACAAGACTTTTCTACCGATACCAATAATTTTGACCCATTTTCTAGAATAATAATCAAGCCGCTTTGCAGGCGGCACAAGCATTCCTTGGATTGCTATTTTCTTCAAAAAAGACTCTCTAGGAACATCACATTCATACGTGTAAAATGTTGTCATTAATGCATTAATGATGTGACGGGATTGCTCTTGTGCTCCGTCTATTTCGTTTTCTCGTACCATGTGTGTATATTCCTCTGTAACAATTGCAGCGACGTCATGTTGGATATCTCCCCCTAATTCACAAACCTTAGGTTTCATGTACATGATGTACTAGTATACCGGAGAAGAAGTTCAAATCGTACGAGGGCTGATTGATATTTTGTGAGCCTCGGTTTACTGGAATGCAGAAGGTATTCCGCTGATAGGTTATATCCAAAGGACAAACAATCAATGGCATAAACTGTGCTTCACTTCTGACACCGTTACGGAAGAGAATCAGTCTTAAGCGCCGCGGAAAGCTCACTAGTTTAAGGTTCGTTGATCCATCATCCATGGCTGCCATTCATGATTGTGGCTTAAATTTGATTGAGCATCCGCCTAATTTAATAATCTTGTCCCATCAGACTTACATCTGTTCCCAAAATTGAAAACATCTATTTCTGGCACCCACTTACAGTCCGACGATCACGCCATACTTGCAGTGGATGAATTTCTGACCAGCCAAGATAAGAATAGCGGAAAGATCTCCAGCAAGACCACCCTGCACTTACCCAGCGAAAAGAAAAAACCCAAGAAAGAGATAAATAAATGACATCAGACTAAACAACAAATCGCAAAAAGACAAAACAACATTAATATCAACATCATACAAAACAACCGAAACAGACGCACAGAAAAATCAAACATTAAAGACAACACATAAAAGGAAGGAGACAAATGTGCACACGGTGCTAACTTTGAACTGCCATCTGTTATTAGCAAATGATGTGGTTATCCGGATAACGTGTGCACAACCCTCCCACTTATCCGGATACGTAGAGGTATCCATAGACGCAGAATTGTTGAATAAAGATAAAACGTCTCACTGTAAGGTGATATCACAAACAAGGCCTCTTGTAACACAGGTTCAATGTAAATGGATCTGAAAAAAAAAAATTATGGCATGCGTATAGCAAATCTGTGCTCTGCTGGCTGAAGCGAGCACCACCCACCGAAAATGCCAAATAAAAAAGTGTCAAATTAATTTATGTCCACATTGGTCGCACTCAAAAATGTCCGTAGTCATCCTTGATGTGGAATGTAGAAGATGTTGTAGATCGTTTAATAATCTAGAGAAATCTATTGGGTGCAGCTCAGTTTTAAAATCTTTTTTGACGTACACTTAGGACATTTCAGACATGACATTTTGTTCTCCTGTTGGAAAATTATCAGAAATTGCTTATATATATAAATTTTCTCAGCTACAATGTATAAAATTAATGATTTCTTGAAAAAAAAAATTGAAATTATTTAACATCCAAAATGGTTTTTTAAGTCAATTTTGTCTAATTTTCTTCCTCAGGTATACTTGATGAAAGTTCATGTATATCCCCTTTAAGTTTCCTATTTGAATATGCATTTACTAAAGACAATATAGCTTGCGTACATCATATATTTCCCTTGATCCCTTCATCAAACACATTCGAAAATTTCTGTTCACAAATAATAGAATTATGATCGCTGAGCGATATATGTTCCCTACCGACATTAACCTATATCCTGCATCTCTGTCTTGCTATCTATTAATCTCTAAGTATTGCAGCAAGAAGTCCGGAAAACTTATTTGCTTTGCATCAAGGGGCATAACTCCTCGAAAAGGTCATGCGTGACCAAAAGTCAAACTTACTCTGTAACTATCCAAGACCAAGGTATGTATCAAATTTCACAGGAATATCTTGTTTGTTGCAGAACAAAGGTCCGGAAAACTGAATTTTGCAAGTCATTAATGAGCATTACTAGACAGCCGAAAAATAGTTCAAGCGTGCCGAAAGTCACATTAGCTCTGTTTCTATCCAATACCAAGCTAAGTATCAGATTTTATCTGAATATCTCTATTTGTTGCCGGAAAAAAAAGGAAAACTGACAAAAGCTGAAGTTTCCAAGTCATATCCATCCGTTGCAGAAAAAGGCCGGACAACTGACAATTTCACAGACGGACCAATAGACGGACCCAGAGGAAACTAAGAGTCCTCTTCGGCGTTGCTAGTAGGGGACGAAAAATGGGTCCTGTAGCACAATATTCCACACATCCTTCTACGTCTTTCGGTATTTTTTGGCAAAACATTAACAGTCTTTGGCCATATTTCATGATTTGGTTTGAGGATCACTGACGATGATTAAGTACCCGAAACGTGCATGTCTGGTCCGTGCTTTAAATGCATCTGTTCTTAATGATGCTATTGAATTTCGAAGACGTATATTAATCATAATAATTGCAATGAAAAAAACCCATATTATCTCTAATGTTTCCTATTGATTGAGAAAACTGGCTAACTCTAATAAAGGAAATAAACTCTGGCTTACTTGTAAACGTTGTGTTTCCATTTTCATGACAGTAGGCTGTTCTACATTGATGAACATCAGTAAAGTTCCCTCCTTTCATGATACACTCTGAAGTGACCAACGTGTTACGGCAACCTGAAGTTTGAAATTTTTTTGGTCTGAATAGAATAATTTTTACATCAAATTTATTTACAGCCTCTGAAGATTTCAATAATAAAGGTTTGTGAAGTTGGCTTATATGGCTCTTTCGCCTAAATGTTTCTTTTAAAATAACACCTTATTGATGAGACAGAATCTATTGAAATGCAACCAAATGCTGCGCTGTGATTTTGTTTTATTGCAGTAAGCAATAGGAGACCACCAGGTTAGTCCACTTTTTCAACAGTCAAATATTCAAGGGATTGATCATGTAAGAATTACTTCGTGCGGCAAAAAAAAAAAAAAAAAAAAAAAAAAACCAAAAAAAACCAAAGAAAGAAATAACAATATGATATCAGTCATACTGATATTACATCTTGGGTTAAACATATATATGGTGACCACCAGATGAACTGTGCCAAATGAAAATGGAACTGACGGTACTGAAAACTCCAATGAATGAAGTGATTTCGTTCATTAATCCTGAAATGTAAATGGAATCCTAGTCACGTCAAATGACAAGCAAATGCGTTGAATGACGTCATTTTCGAAAGGGTGAATAAGAAAGATTGCAGAAGTTTTTAGCTTACCATTTTCTTTTACAATGCCTTTTTCTGTGCATTTGTGATAGCTGCAGTCACTTTTATCTACTTCAAAATCACCCACGGGTATAAACTTGTCATTATCAAGAGGGCTTTGGCAATCTAAAAAACAAACCGAAATATGTACATAATATGGCATGCAATGAAATGTAAAACTCATGTACATGGACTGTCCGCGCTGATCACATCAGGTATCGGCAAATCGCGAATGTTTTTTTTCTCTGTTAGTATATATTGAGTTTGGTTCTGATAATATACAATTATAGCACCTTCAGTTAGCAAACATTCTTAAAATTTCTAAAACGTGGGTCTCATAGCATCATATCCCACCTATCTTGCTACGTCTATTGGCACATTTTTGGTAAATTTTACACAAGAACTTTCGAAATCTTTGGTCATATTACATTGTTTAGTTTGAGGATCACCGACGAGGGTTGAGTAGCCGAAACGTGCTTGTCATGTCTCTGCTGCAAATGTATCTGCTCTAAAATGATTCGATTGAATTTGAAGACGTTTAACATTTAATAAGATCAGATACCTTTAATTACAGAGCTTAAAAAAATCATATTGACCGAGGATGAATTTATTGAATTTGAAGACGTTTAACATTTAATAAGATCTGATACCTTGAATAACAGACCTTGAAAAATCATATTGACTTAGGATTAATTTATTGAATTTGAAGACGTAAAACATTTAATAAGATCGGATATCTTGAATTACAGACCTGGGAAAATCGTATTGACCGAGGATGAATTTATTCAGGTCTATAATTTCAAGTAAAGAGCTCTTCAAAGTGCTAATTTTTTTTTTAGTTTTCAAAATCAGCACGTCAGTGCTTTGTACGACAAACAATCTCTATTATGGCATTTTAACTGTTCTTTAACATCGACGACGTTCAGTATAGGCTTAGTGTCAACAGCCATGAAAATCATGGCAAAATTAACATTTGATACATCTTATCAAAATTAAACCAGTTTTATATAACAAACGGACGCTTGTTCTAACGATTATTCAACTTATACTTAAGAAATAAAAATGACAAGCTGGGCTCTATTGTCTTATAATGCCCTGGGACAACAGAGCCCGGCTTGTCATTTTTTATTTCTATTCTAATGATGACCAAACTTAACCCTTTCGATTCTTGGTAAAAACTAGTTCCTGCCGGTTTATCTGCTTTCAGAAAATGGGTAGGCTTGGCTTATCACTATAGGGCCTATATTGGAGAATAGAGCAAGGTTCGCGTCTGTTGTCTTAATAGGGAAGAAGTATCAAGTCATATTAGAATAAGTATTAGAAATATGGAGAAGAATATATCTATGAAATGCTGTGCATCTTGGCAGATGGCCGATCTAAGTCGGGTTATGTTTAGTCATATGTGTTTGATATTTCTATATAATTTGGTGGTCCTTGTTCCTTTTGCGTCTCTTTATATGTGTGTCTGCTCTGTGTGTTTGCATTGTGTGTTTTGGGGTGTTTCTGTGATGTGGGTGCTGCAAGCGGGTGTTGTTGGATATCCTATCTTTTCTTATTATTGATAATGTTGAGATTTTTCGACAGTTGAAGAGTTTATGAAGAGAAAGTCTAATATAACGTCGTGTGATGTTAAGCTTTTTCGTTTTTTTTTTATTTAGCTCAAGTTACATATCATTTTGGTTTTCTCCTAATTAGTTAATTTATCTATTATTCAGCTTAAATGCTGGCTTTTCCATTTTAATGCATATTTAGGTAATAATTTAGAAAAGAGAATAAGGCTTATAATTCAGCGTTTCCATGATTTTTTTGCTTTTCCATTTTATATTTCATAATTAAGTGGATCAATATACATTATTTTGGCTTGATATACCTTCTCCGTTTATTAGTTCATCTTTCCATTTATAGTTGAGCTTATTCATTATACAGTTTATTACTTTCTTACTTTCCAATTAATTATTTAAGTGAAAGTGATTTTGCATATCATATTGGATTTTTTTCTCTTCGGCCACGATCATCACAGATATATTGGATCTCAAAGAATTTTCATTTCATACGATGTATTTTGAATCGAGTTGCGTGCACAAAACGCACAAAGAGTTTTATAATACATCGACTGATATGAAAAATCATTTATCACATGATTCTGCCTATTCTGTATTTCTATCGTGAAATCAACGTTTCTGAGAACAAGAGGCAAACCACTCCATGACCTAGAAGGCGTCTGCTACGCTATGAGAATAAGTTCCCCATTGTATAGATAGATGTTCTGCGCGTAAAGATAAAAACAAAATGAATTTTCTTCAGTATTTTAATGCAATAATCAATTCAATAACAACAATCTGAGTCATTGATTTTGAATCTGCGTCTGAATTTTACAAATAATCGATATTTGAAAGGTGACACTTGTCTCACAGTTTAGGTGATAAGGCTAGTGTTTCGACCAATGATATATATTTACATAGACACACCTCCAAACTTGACCAATCGCATTAAAGCAGAGCAAAATGAAACATATTATAATATTTATTTACGAAATCGAAACCGCATAACGGTTGTATCATGTGATAAGGTATATTATTTGTTGAAACTCGCACATCGTCCGTGAAATATGAAGATGTCGTAAGTCAATTTTTTGCGGGAAATGTTATTGCTTATTTGAGATCTTTAGTACTTGATTCAAATTCTACCAAATCCTCGTACCTCTAAGTCAAGTAGAAGTCATAGAATTTCGTCGGTGACATATGAATAAAGTCAATTTGTGGCGGGAATTTTTTATTGCAAATTTGGAATCTTTGATACTATAAATATTCAGTCAGATCCTCGTATCTCTTGACCGTGCTTAATCTTCACGTGATGAAAAGTTGGAAATTTTGACTTACGACATTTTCATATGTCTCCGAAGATTTGTAGTCCAAAGGGCGTCAAAAAACGTATCTACATTTTCACAAACAAATAATTGAGTGAGTGTTTAATTTCAAAATGTCATATAACGTGGTCTACATGGTTATTCAGTTTGGAAATAAACTATAAAAGTAAACTGAAGAATCAATTCATTTTCGGAAACTCTCCTCTGAAAAGCTACTAAATAATATACAGAATAAAAAGGTCGCACGTCAAGAATTCGTCAAATTTAGAAGCAGAAATGTCGTATGTTCTAAAAGCATGGAAAAAACCCGATAGTACAAACCATGTATATATTGCATGGAAAATATTGGGTAAGATTCCTAATGGATACTTTGACCGTCCTCATTCTTCACGTAATGACTTAATAGACAATTAATAGACTCCTGAAATGTTTGAAATTTTGACTTTCTACATTTTCATATTTCTAAGATATGTTGCTCTACATTTCCAGGATAGATATTTTTTTTGATATTTTAATTTCAACCATAAGGTTGGCATCTCTGATAGAAGACTATTAGTCCCCACTGATGTCGTTCGCCTAGTTAAACCGTGCTTCTGCACTTACTTGAGTTTTCTTATATTTGCTTACATTCGCAGTATCCTGTTATAATCGCATTAATTTCACGCAAGTCAAGCGTAAATTACATATCCTTTGTTACACCTTTGCTTATTTGGATTTCTTTTCGGCATTCCAATCTTTCTTTGTGTTATCTTTGTGTTTACCAACGTGTTGCACATAGAAGATGCATCTGGTATTAACGTAGCAATGACACTTTTTGTGCCGCCTGTGAAGCATAGCGACACGTAGGAATAACTTTTTTTTGAATGATTTGTAATAGGGTTTTATATTTATACCAAGATATTTGACCTCACGACTACAACCTAGATGTTTAATATACTTCGAATTTATGGAAATTTAAGTTTGAATTGTCACTTATATGGCTGTGCTATTCCAAACATTTATTTCCTGTGTCAAAACCATTCTACAAATAAATAGTTTATGTATATGAACAGCACAAAAAGGTACAAGTGACAACGAAATTTAGGCACAGCATCCCTCAGGTCAAAATTCTATATATGTTATATGATATGATATACCCAATTTTTTCTCTTCAAAATATTGTTCAGATTATCAAATTAATGTGGTTTTGGGGAAAGAAACTTTTAAAGTTACACTTCATCGACCATAAAAAGGGATTTTCTTACTTTTCCCATAGTGTCCAATGTTAAAGTTCAAACGGTGACACTTTCGGTACAATCATGAAACCAAGAGTTATATTTTGTTTGTATATCAGGTTTAACATAAGCTTTGAATCTATGGAAATGAAAATATTGTAAAAGTTGTTATTTAGGAAATATGAGCATCTGAGACCTGAGGGATGCCCTACCTTAAGACGTGTTTGAAATCTTTCCCTTAGATCATCATAATAATAATAGCACCATATCTTATACATACAAAAGATAATTGAACAAAATGTTTAGCAGATTGTGAACTTTGGTACGAAGATCGATCAAAGTCAATTCTTAAAGGTCAATGTCAAGGTTAAATACATGTAAACCTTAAGGATTCGTAACAAAGGAGTGCCTCTGATCAGGGGAATTCGATCATTGAGAAAACTTTGTAATTTTTAGCGCAGGATGTGCTCTTCAAAACAAAGGTCGTGAAGATTTACTTAAGGGTTTGAGGTCAAGGTTGCATATACATGTAAATGTAAACAAACAAATAAATAACATTTTTAGGTTAAGAAAAGGACCAGTGCCCAGTTTCAAAAAAATTCTTACGGAAAATTTCAGGATTGTTCGTAATTCTCATCACAAAATATAAACTGAGAATTTTTAAGAATGTTTTATAATTACGAATGTATTGTGCCTTCTAATATCATTTTTACATACTGAATTAACATTCAGAAACATATAAAATCACTTTTTTTATTTTATATGAAGTGCTAGGCGATCAAAAGTTACCAGAATGCCTAAATCTGTTCGTAAGTTCATGTACGTATGTGAAACAGGCTGCTGGCTACTATATAACGATGCGATTGAATGCTATTGAATGCTTTTGAATGCTATTGAATTATAAGACGTTTAACATTAGAACATAAAAGTTCTTCCAAACTCTATAACTCTTGTCGATCATTCTTACCTTCTGACAGAGTCCCACTTATAGACATAAAAATGAGATATAAGTAAAACTGCCACGCTATGTCGCACATCATCTAAAAGCAAAAAAGGATATTTTTGTCTCAATGGCATAACGGTGGAATCTATGCTGTATAGTTTTATGACGAAAACAAGTACTTTTTCTCTTTACATCATAGGAATCTGATCTTAATGTCATTGTTATCAATTCAAATTAGAATGAATGATGTATTTTAAACTTTATTTATTTTACAACGTTTAACAAACAAGTTACAGAACTTATATTAATGTCTCACGTTGGCTCAGATGTTGGCGTGAGGGGGTCCAAGGAGCAGGAGGAAACCGGAGTACCCGGAGAAAAACCCCCTGCAGAGGCCTGGTTGGGAGACCACCTACCCTCCCACATAAGACCCTTCGCCGAATCTGAGATTCGATCCCGGGACCTTAAAGGTGAGAAGCGAGCGCGCTACCACTGCGCTAACCCGGCCATAATGATGTATGTGATGTAATGATGAATGATGTATTTGGCGTCTTAAAAGATGAAATTAAAAAAAAAACTCTTGTTTGTGTCCATATTTTCAAGACTACTAATTTGAACTCTGAGGGCTGAAATTGGGGAGTTATTTTCGAATATTTACATTAATAGTAGATTCCCTGTGTTAAACGCCCTTAAGGCAACTAGAATTATATTCCAATGACTTGGGTTGCCGTTGTTGTCACGTACAAGTTTTGCATGTAGGGAGAATTTACTAACGTTGGAATACAATTGACGCTGTTACAGGCAAAATGTGCGATGTGCATGCAAATGATAATTAGAATGGATGTAGATATCTAAATATTAGTCATGACTGTCTTACTGTTTGTGTTCATGGGTGAATTATTCTGGTTGGACACATGTAAATTTTCCGAGAATCGCTTGGCTATTCACGGAATTGGAACATGATCAACCAGAATTATACACCCATTAACACCAATAATAAGACAGTCATTTCTTAAATATACTGTACTAATGATATACACAATACATAATGTTTGCCTATTTGGAATGTCTGTAATTCCATGGTTAAGTAGTAGATGTATCACAGAAAAACACATAATAAAACCAAATCGATTGTCAGAGAGTACTCTGAGCAAAAAAGTAAAATGAGTCATCAACATGAGTGTTCCGCATATTAAAAAAGGTACGTTAGGCCAAACTTATCGTTCACAATGTTACTGGTTATCTTTCTTGAAATTTCAGGCGCGTTGCTGAACATGCTTAAGTACACAACTGAGTACACATCATTTAATAGATAATAAAATAGATAAATAACAAAATGGATAAAAACGAAATGTTATGAAAACAATTAAAGTAGAAAGAAAAAAAGGAAAAATGTTTCGTATGCATCTATACTAAAATAAGAAGTTTTATTCATATGTTAAACGACATTTAGATGCATGATCATACGGAAATAGAAGAATTACGTTAATATTTTACGGACATTAAAAAAGGTACAAATAGATATGTATTGAATCGAACTTCGACATTGGCATAATACTTGAATATAAGCCTTTTTAGTGGAATTTTGGTGTTTCAAATTACCATACTTCACGAGCTTCCGGGGGTTTCAGGGGTTCGCCCGGAACCCGCTGATGGAGGGGGGGGGGGCTTAATGCGGCCGAAAGACCTACTTCCTTTCTACTCTGGCTACGCACCTGAATTATTGCTGTCATTATCATAATCAAATCTATTTTAAACCCCCTTACATTTTTATGGCAAAGATTGAAAATAAGTGATGGTTCTACTCAGGTTTGTTTTTGTACGGTAATTTAACCTTGTGTCCATTTGTGTTGCAATTGTACACGTTGTATATTTAGGGTCTTTTTACGT
Organism: Pinctada imbricata; assembly: GCA_033119305.1. Lineage (NCBI taxonomy): Eukaryota > Metazoa > Mollusca > Bivalvia > Pterioida > Pteriidae > Pinctada > Pinctada imbricata. The sequence continues at coordinate 41,156,003 of VSWD01000012.1, read as the reverse complement.
AGTGATGGAATAATCTCAATTGTGAAATATGATAACGTCTTTTCCTGTTAAGAAACTATGAAATACACATTTTTACAGCCTGTAATGCTCAGAGTACATCAATAAAAAGGGTTCGGGTAAAATAGGGACAAACTCTAGTATAAATGTAACTTCCGGAGTTCATCATTTAGTATATATAACATACGAAATTCACGACAATTTGTGCTTCAAAAGTTAAAATTCTGCTTTGTTTTATGTTGCCATTAGAGTCTTATATATGTATCAGCTTTGCGATTATTGTTACCTCTAGACCAGTTCATTCATTCGGTTCACTTTCCTCTCTTAGTGGGACGTTTATGCCCACATGAACAATCAAATGACGTAATCCGTAACAGCGCATGTCGATACTGAATGACTTCATTTGATTTTTATGGTGGGCAAAAATGCTTTTAGTTATGATGAGGCATACATGGAACGAATGGATATAAGTGTTGTTCCTTTACTATCTAACTTAGCATGAAGAGATACCCAATTGTACATCGGATAGCATGATCTGAATATAAAATTCAAAGAGTCAGTCTCATTCTTCAATTTAGTATCCTTTGTAATTATGTACAGTGTAACACTTGATAGCAATCTTGTTTTTTAGAGGGTGGAGATTTTAATTACGATTGAGTGGAATAGTGATGCAAATTTAAAAATATGAAAATAGAGATTTTTCAACTCATACTCAAACATTCATTTTTAATACCTTGAAATAAATCATACTCACCGCTGTTGCACTTGGACTGGCAATCTGCAAGTGAGGATGACATGGGCAGTTCAATGATTAAGTCCAATGAGCTATCACATGACGGCGAGGATTAGCAACCTGCTGTCTGCATTTCTATACCTTATCATCGGGTGGTTAATTACTTCTAAGATTAACAACAATGAAGTGTACAGCGTCTTATTTGCTTTTATTATACCTCAAAGACATCTCCACATTATTGAGTTACGTAAGAATTCAAATATCCCATTCACTTTTTCTGCAACAGCTCGGACCTTGCCACGACGTCTTTTGATTGAACAAGATTAAAGGTTTTATATTTCATACAGGGCCCTTTATGTATTTGTAATCATTCAGCACAGCAACTGTCCTCGGCGACCGAATTCATAGATGGATCGAATAAAAGATAAGAAAGAGGCCTTCAACATGATTGCGTTGCAGTGACCCCAGGAAAACACACACACACACATACACACATGACAAAGAAAAATGATTAATAGACGGAGACAACGAGAGCATTCCTATCATTGAAAGACAGCACTTTTAAGTACAGTTCTTTATCAAACTCAGACAGGGTGTGAAACGATCGAATTATTATAGTTTCTGTAATATAGTACCCATCAGTTATTCAATCTCAAAGTCGATAAGGCAAGGCAAAACTATTAGACTTTCAATAGGAACGGCCGCGAATCCCGGAATGAATAACATTCCAAAGTGAGACCGGGTGCCCGGGGAGAGCCAGCGTCTCCTGATTGCAAGCGAACTCGCAACATATTATCACCTTAAGCTACTGTTGCAAACTCGAGATATTTTTTTCCAATAGAATGTATAGGAAATGTGATTAATATTTGGACAATTTCCAGTACAAGAAACAATACGTTCAACATAAATCATTGAAATTGAAATGGTTTCATCTCACAATTGCAACTAGATAGTGAAAAATGAAATTGTTCTCAAGTAATTGTTGACCAAGCTGATGAATTTAAGGTATACATTTTGAGGGATTTTAATTTGCATTAATCGGGGTTTTTTTCAAACCGATTCTAACACGGACCTGTACTTGATATACCTGTATAATGAATCTTCACCGTCCATTTTGTGAAAACGAATTCCACTATAGGTTGCGCAACAATATGAAATAAATGCGGTGCTGTAAAAATCCAAAATTGTTTTGTTCAAATAATGCTGTTGTACTATGGTCATTGTATTAAACCATCAATATTGAAGCATGTGTTCTATCGTAATAATTTAGTGCTCCATATATGCATTTAAACAAGAAATGTACCATCAGCGATGTTAATAGTCGAAAGTGAGGAATATTGAAAATGAAAAATATGATGAGCAAAAATCTAAGTATAATGATAAAAGACCTAAACACTCGAAAATAGAACTTCCATGATATTCACACTGTATAGAATATTCTGACTGTATATAATATTCTGACCGCATAGAATCAAAATAGAGGTTGTATTCTGTAGATGAGAGACAAATATGTATTTCGATATGAAAACAGCCTCGTTAAAGATTTATGGATGCTTGGTCCCTGTCGGGATTCATGATTCTTTTGTGTCAGAGTTCAAATAAATGCTTCATCTACCCACAATCATCAGCGGTTGAATGTTTATTGATTTGCTTTACAAGGTGGTAGAAGACTTAGAATACTTGCTCCCATTGAGAATTTTATGTTTTTGTGTACAGTGGCGATGGAGACGGCAATGCTACAACCAATCAGTCCTTTGTGTGCATGTTCGCTGAGAAGTCTTGTAGATAATAAACTCGCAGATTCCTCTGTATTTAATAAAAAATATCTCCAGTATGACCACCATGCACTCACCCAGCGAAACAAACCCACAAGAAAGTGAAACATAAATGACATCAGATAAAACTACAACCGCAACTGGAAACAACAATATGTACTAGCATATCATACAGAACAGACAAAAACAGTAACAGACGTACATAAATACCTAAAATCAATGACAACACATAAATGGAAGGAGACCAATGACTTAAAGAAGATCCTGACAATAATCTCAACAGCACTAACAAAATAGCAGGAAATTGAGCATCGACGGACCCCTAGAAAGCTAGAGGTGGGACCAGGTGCCCGGGAGGAGTAAGTAGCAGATGTCCGACGTTGGACGGTCATTTGCTTAGAGCAAACAGTGATTATCCGAATTAAGTGCGTACAATCCTCCCACCTATCCGGACAGAAAGAGGTCAACATGGACACACAATTGCTTTATAAACATACTATTAATACTTCTCACTGTAAGGTGTAACAATATAGTTGAACGCGGCAGCCTAAGGTTACACATGTGTCAAGGATTCTATGTAAATGGATATAAGACATTCTTTACATATAAGTACTTGTTTTTTATCAGAAAATAAAGATTTTGTTTCCTCTTAGGTTACATGGTATTTTGTGCGATGCGTACGGTGGGTGTAAAGTGGTTAACATGTCAGCCACCCTAACACCTCATTGGCCATATCTGTCTTTAGATCGTCTCAGAAAAACCCAAAATACCAAATAAAAAAACCACCCCTTAAATAACTTATAATCGATAAGAAAGTCGAAATAATATCAGCTAATAAATCCGTTTCTCCAAATCATGATCAAAATATGTTCAATAATGTTTTGTTACACATTCAAGGAGGTCCTTAGTAATTGGGTGTTTTATACGGTGTCTTGACAATCGTTTATGAAATATATGTTCGTTTTGGGCTTCTCATGTTTCAGTTTTATGTTGTTGATGCTGCATCAAGTACCGTAGGAGTTTCTCTCTTTTTTCTCCATGGTCATGATTTCAGTTCACTAAATTTGCATATACTGTAATGTCTCATTAATGAAAGCTTGGACCGGAATAGAGAAAACGCATTCTTAAATTGTCAATTCATGAAGAGTTAAGTTGTAAATGTGACCATATGTCTCTCCAAAGCCATATTGTGAAATAGTAATTCTTTCAAGTCGATATGAAATCGTTTTCAAATGATATACCAAATCAACATACAGAGAATTGAAAAGTATATTTCTGTTTAGTAGTTTTAGAGAAGACGAAAATAACAGAGCCCCTTTGAGTCTCAACTATGAGACATTGTAAAGTGCAAAACGAAACAAAAATGAAAGAAAACAAATCGAAATAATACAGACCGAAACGAAATGAAAAACAACATAAAACGTATGGTTCTTGAGAAAAAAGCTATATAGAAGAAAAATTGCCGAGAACGAACAAGATCTGCATTTAATATAGTTTCATCCGAAAATTCTAATTCCCGGAGGTTTAAAGAGTCAAAGTTGACAGTTATCATTAGAATTATTAATTTAAAAGTTTGCCAATCACTGCATTATTTTAGAGGACCGCAAGTAGTGCGGATCAAAATGAAAGGGTTTGACTTGAAGAGTGATTAAGGTCTTTCCTGAAATGTGACACACCCCCTCCTGAAAAAGGAGGTATCTGTTCTCATTTTGTTGATAAAATTCTTAGATGTATTCCACATATATGACGAGGTCATTTATCACCTTTCCTCTGCAATGCATTTCTTGCATTTGTCAACTTTTACCCTTGAAACCCTTTACAAACACTAGAAATGTTTAACAAAAAAAAAAAGACTCTAATACTTGCAGATATAGAGTAAACATTTTCGTTCCCGACAAGTTTTCCTCAATATGGCTATTTTCTAAAGTACTTTAAGTTTTATATTACTTTCTCAAGTACTTTAAGTTTTACTTTAAGTACCCGAAACGTGCATGTCTGGTCAATGCTGCACATTTATCTGTTCTCAAATGATGCTATTGAATCTGAAGACGTTTACCATTTCTTTTGTTTCATCGTTTCGTTACGATCTGCTTCGTTTCGATTTCAATGTGGACACTGTGAAAAAAGTTTTTCTTTGTGAATAAAGTGAGAAAATGACCAATCATACAATTTGCTCATTATCCTCTACACTCGCGTCCACGATATTCTTTTCTCCATTATTCGACAAACCTTGTCATTGAATAAGCAAATCCAAGAACGTAGGGTTGGATTTCCTTGTCAATGATAACTTCTTGTAACAGGTTTATATGTATCTTCGCACAGACAGTCGATGTATCGAACCATTAGAACCATATTACAATAACTCACTACGGCTTTGCTGAAGTCAGTTAGAGCTTAAAATCATATGACATGTTTCTTGACGGATCGTCTCGAAAAGAGTAACAGAGTTTAGCATTGATTAGGACATTGAGTAATTGCTTCCAGGTAGAAAACCTTTGCACCGATATTGAATAGTGCAAACTGAGCCATTCACTAAAACTCGTTCAGGATATTTATTTGTAGGCGGCCCGGCTAAAAAAAAACAAGAATCTTAATGGACTTTCAGTGCTTTCTTCTCGTGAAGAGAAGTTCAAAATGTATAAACAAGTCAATTCCGAGGTTGTGTAAGGATCGACTAGAAAAGTCATACTATATAGAGAGCATTGAGTAATTGCTTCCTGTTCGGTTTCGTGAAAGTTTGTGCGCCGATTACGGATGAGAAGTGGACAATTTGAAAAATGCACAAACTTGCAGACGACTGATGTAAAATTCAATTCACTTACATGTATGTATAATACCATTTCTTTCACAGATATTACATACGATTTATTGCCTATATACAGCAGGCACCTCTTTATAACAGACATATTTACTCAGTCTCTTCACTGACAGTTAAAAACATCTTCAAATTCAATAGCATTATTTATAAATGGATACATTTGCAGCATGGACCGGACATGCACGTTTCGGGTACTCTACCCTCGTCAGTGATCCTCAAATTCATTTCCCAATATGTACTAAGGATTGTTATATTTTCATCCGATAACATGATTTTTTCCAAAGATTGATAAATATTTTTTCAATGAGAAAGCGAGCCCCTCATTTTAATGTTAAGCATCTTCAAATTCTATAGCATCATTTAAGAACAGATAAAAGTGCATTATGGACCAGACATGGACGTTTCTGGTGGTGATTTTGAATCCAAAAAATGTAATATTACCAAAGAGGATGAAATAAATATGTCAAAAATGTACTGAAACACCTGGCAGGATGGATGTGATGTGATGCTAAACATAAACCTGGTACCCAAAATTTATTAGGCTGATCAGAAGGGTCGGGGTTTTTATAGAATTTTTTTTTCTATGCAAAATGTCAACTGTTGATAAAATATTGGGACAAGACAATACGACACATATACTATAGATGAAAAGACAAAATTTTATTTTTCGAGATAGATAACAAATGTCGATGTATCCTTTCTATCTTCTTTCACTCTGACATCATCAGAAAACCTTCTCGCAATACCGTGAAACTGAAAAGAAAATAGCAATCGAAGTAACAATGAATTCTAAAACAAAATTCTGATGTATAATAATCTTATAACACAGAGGTGGGAAATGTATATGACTCGCCCAAAACTTTTCACAAGTTACGAGGGCTGATTGATATGTAGACGTCGACAGCCTCGTATTTAATCAGACATTTTGCATAATTTTTCTACATAATCCCTTTCAGTATCTAAAAACGTTTGCCAACGGTGTTTTACGGCCTCAATACCACTTTTAAGATACTCCTTATATTGACTGATCGGGAAGCTATCCATTACAACTTTGCATTCATCTTCGGAATGAAAGTTGGTGTCAGAAATAGCTGCTTTCAGTTTTTGGAATAGATAATATAGAATAGATAAAAGTCTGATGGAGGAGGATCAGGTGAATAAGGCGGATGTTCAATCAAATTAAAGCCACTATCATGAATGGCAATCATGGCAGTGACAGACTTGTGAATAGGAGCATTGTCCTGATTAAATAACACATCTTTAAATAGTGAGCGTGTTGCTAAAGTTTAATATTTTCCCGTAACTGTTTCAAAAGGGAAGCATACCTTGTGCCATTGATTGTTTGTACTTTTTGGAGAAAATCTATCAGCAGAATACTTCTGCAACAATGAAAACCGAGGCTGGCAAACATATCAATCAGCCCTCATATGTAAAAATATGGAAATTGCTCCTCAAGACAGGGCTGTCCTCCTTGTTTCTATGGTGCTTTTTCCTTTCTTGTGAGGATTCATTCCTTCTGTTTTAACTGTTATGGATTTTTTCCCTATCTTGTTTTATAATTCTAGGAATTTGTATGCTTCTTCATTGTGATATTTTTATTCTCATTTTGTACATTTGACATCAAATTCGCCATGACAATTCTCAATGGTTTTATTTTTTCGTATCAATTTTTCATTTTATTTCAATTGTTTCTTATAACTTTACTGCATGATAGAGATGTTTTGTTACTTATGAATATGTTTTGAATATTTATCCTAACATTGTCGCCATAGCACTTTCTATAGCCTCAGACAGTGCAAGTATTTTATGTATTGTTTTTCATTTTCGTGCGTGAACATCGACGACGGGTGCGGCTAGCCAACAGGGTATGCTTACTCCTCCCGGGCACCTGGTCCCACCTCTAGCTTGCTAGGGGTCCGTCGATGCTCAATTTGGTACTCTATTGTGAGTGCTGTTTATATCATCGTCAGGATCTTCTTTAACTCATTTATGAAAGATATCTTACCATTCTCACCAGTAACATTAACCATCAGATACTTTTCTTGCCAACGTTTATCCTGAAGGTACCATTGTTTTTTGCAGGCATAAGTAGTGTCAATCTCTTTCACACATTGATCCTGTCGATAGCATTTCCCATTTCTCTGACATTCTGATATAGTCATTCAAATTGATAAGAATGTTTAATGTCTTCAGATTCATTAGCATTATTTTAGAGCAGATAAATTACAACATTGACCAGACATGCACGTTTCGGTTATTTAACCCTCGTCAGTGATCCTCAATCTAAACAATGTAGTATGACCAAATCTGTGGAAATTATGTCCTAAATATACCGAAATATATAAAGACGTCGCAAGATGGATGGCTGTGATATGATGCTACAGGACCCAGGTTTTAGAAATTTGAGAAAATTTTGTAAACAGAAATTTTCAAATGCGTGTGAAGAAATGACCAAGCGAAATTGATCGAATTTAGCACATGTGCCCTCGGGGACTCCTGGTCAAAATTATTTTGTTATACAAGGCAAATTTTGTTCATGGGTCTTTTGAAAAATAGAATCATCTTATCGTTACGAAATACTTTCTAATGCACATGAAACATGTGAAAAGCAGAGAAATATGTTTCTGGCAATGTGGCGACGACAAAACTTTGCAAAAAATATTTGGTCTTAGGAAGTCTTTCATAGAATTATGCTCAAGACGGGTTAGTTTTAGTTACGAGCTATAAGGCATCAGTAATAACTTATTACTATTCTTGTATCACTAGATAATTCCTATTAATTTGAAACGTATTACATATAACAATGAAAGCATTACAAATATAACATAAAATTATCATTTCGAATTATCGTATCTTCAAACGCATTCGAAAATTACTATTCACATAACAAATTAAGAAAATTTCTGAAAAGTGGGTCTTTTAGCATTATATTTCATCCATCCTGCTACGTCTTTCGGTATTTTTTGGTCATTTTCATAGTCTTTGGACATATTTCATTGTTAAGATTGAGGATCACTTATGAGGATTAAGTACTTGAAACGTTCATGTCTAGTCCATACTGTAAAATCAGTTCTTAGAGACGTGTAAGATTTTTCTACCTCGCATCAATATTGTAAACTTATATATTGATACAATGGATTATGACAAAAGAGATGTGTTTGGATTCAACGTATAAATCTTACCCTGACTTCACATTGATGATCTCTCTTGTAGCTACCACCATAAAATATCAACATATCTCAACTCATCCGATACGCTTGGGCATGTTTTGAATTTACATTAGAAATGAAGAAATTACCAAGAAACATTAGCTTAAGATTTCGGGTTACATACGCTAGGAGAGACTGTCTATAAATTCTACGTAGATTCCCTCTGCTTCTTTTAAAAATTGAATCTATGCCTACGACAACTTATATCATTTTAGGAATTTCACAACCTGCCTGCCTTTATAAACAAAATCAGGATGGTCAATATAAACACCAAAGCAGTACCTGTCAGTTCTTCAGTCTCAAAATCGAGAAGGCAAGGCACATTATTAGAATTTCTATTGGAACGGTCGCGAAACTCGAAATGAATAACATTTCCGAAGTGAGGCCAGGTACCCAGGGAGAGCCAGCGTCTCCTTATTGCTTGCAACACCTTTCGCAACAGCTCCACGAAAACTCGTCTAATCAAATTCGTTGATTGTCAATGGTAGAAAGAATTGCATCAAAATCATAAATCCCTATAAATACCATAGATATGAATGTAGTATCACTGGAAGGACTTGATACTTGACCAATCTACAGTCTAATATCAGCGCATTCTTTAGAGTTGCACTTCGACCGACTAAGACGATGGGATTTCACGCCGAACCAACTCCAATTCTCCTAATAAAAACAGTGAAAGCTGTTGTGCTTTTGATATTCATCCCTTAACATACTTATCTGTTGAACTTAGTAATACTTGTGCACCTTCGTGTTGCTGTTGTCAGGTTACAGTGAGGGGGCTATTATACACAAACCATTTGTTTCTTCGAACCTCTGGATAATCAGACAAGTGGGATGCATGTATAAACCGGAAAACAAAACCATTTGCAACTAGGATTACAGACCGTCGTATGTCGGCACCAATTGCCAACTATCCCCGGGCACCTGCTCACACTTCGGAATGTTGTTCATTCCGGGGTTCGCAACCGTTCCGATGAGAATTCTCACGATTTGGCCTTGACTTCTCGACGTAATAACTGTTAGGTACTTCTTTGATGTTTATCTAATTGGTTTCTGTACGGACCGTTGTGTATAGATTCATGAAGTGTGGTATACATCGTCTTTTTTTGTCTCTGCGATTGTCTTCTTTTTGTTTCAACTATTTGTATTTCGATGTTTTTCTGAAGCAACGGAATCCTGTTAGGGAATTTTTTTTAAATCTATTGATACGTAATCCCAAAATGACGGATTAAAATCAATTGAGTGGATTGTAAACTATTTTTCAATTTTATCTCATTCCATAACAATAACATTGCTGAGTAAAGAGTCCTCCTTATCATTCTTAATCTCTACGATAACTATCAATTCAATAAAATATACTACGGAATTGCTTCAGTACATTGCTATTTGTTTGAGAAATCTTACCATATTTATCATCATCAGTCGCTGTGACCATCAAATAGCCTAGGTACCAACGAGTGCGATGCCATTCTTTCTTGCAGACATACTTTTGGTTACCTTCTACCAGGCATTCATCTAATCGATAACATTTCCCATTCCTCTGACATTCTAAGATTAATGAACTTTCAAATGTTAACAAGATCATTTATCAAACGATATATATCCTTTCATCAATTTTTAAAGATTTATCCTGTTCCTTATTTTTAGTCGGATAAGGATGAACCTTTATAAAACAATATGGAAGTGTTTAAACTCTTTAATTTCTTGAAGATAGCAGCCATTTTGAAGGAAAAACTTCATTCGGTACACAAGACATGCGTGCTTCCTATACAAAATTTTCATCAGTGGTATTTCAATTAAAATGATTCAAAGATGTAAAAAAAGTTTCGAATGGCGCCCTTTCGTTCAATTTTAAGATTTTTGTCATCATTGAATGGCCATAAAGATTGTGCAAAGAAAGGAGGGGATCTCCAACAAGACTCGATTGCAGCACCAACAGCAACACACCAAAACATCCCTAGTGAAAACATAGAGAAGACACACACAGCAAGAGACACAAAAAGGGCAACAAACTCGACATCAAACAAAAGACCACACACAAACCAAAGAGACCAATGGACAATCGGTGCCGCCTTAGGACGGCCATCTGCTACGTTAGAAGTGGATTATGTTGTCATCCAGATTACATGAGCACAACCCAGTCTCGAAGAACGCACAATAATTATTGCAGTGTAAAATAATCTCCTCGGTGTAAGATGACTATACAAACAAGACAGCACAAAAGAGGATCCTAAAGACCACAGATGAATATGTAAATGTATATAAAAATGGGTGGGGTGTACGGAATGCAGTCCGTGCTGCGCCGACTGTAAAGATGACAAAGATCATGCATGTTATCAAACAAGGAGCCCGACCGACATTAATAGAGGACAGGTGGTCGGGGCCTTATCTTCTCTAAAGAGGTTTGAAAAGAGCCCGTCATGGAGACCCGTCGTCACAGTCAGTCAAAGAGCAAGTCCAAAGGTTTATTCAATGGTGTACTGAAGAAACATGGGGCAATCAACAGTTGAGGTCAGTGAATGAAAGTCAACATGAATGCCGAAACCAGACCAAAAAAAACACAATCGAAAGAATTGCGAAGTTTGAGAAAAATACAAACCTGAACTTGCCCACTTAATAAGAAAATAGGACAAACAGACCGAGATAATGACACAAGCTCCACAAAACACGAAGAATTATCTAATTAACCATCTGCAGTGCATGTGAGGAAGGCATTATTGAATGCATTGTAGGTTTCGCTGTTAAAACGCTTCGTACTAATCATGAACTTGATCAGTTCTTAAATGATGCTATGAATTTGAATTTGAAGACGTGTAATATTTCATATATCAAACGAATCATGTTACATATTTGCAAATATAGTATCCAAGTATGAAGGACCAAAAAGGATCAAGGTTTGGGACAAGAATTTTTACTTACTTATTAAGATAATATTTATTAAAAGTCATAATATGACTTTTGAATGTAATGTTTTCAAGTGACGGTGTTTAAAAACAAATAAACTTTTATAATAGAACATATATTTCAAATCTACAATTATTTCAACCACTAGGCCTAGGTTGGTATCCCTGCTGGTGGAGTATTTAGTCCTCGGGGATATTGATTTCCTGACTTCACAGTGTAACGACACAGGACTTGAAATATATTTGTAAAATTCCCGTCACAATAATTAAAGCAGCACGTCCTGACTTCAGGCAAAAATATGCTTAATAAAAAAGAAATGGGGCATATTTCTATTTTTAGTGGATGGTAGAAGTTATGAACTTTCCGTTAATGCCAAAATTTTGAACCGAAGGTCCTCATAGTTATCACAATAACTGAACTCAAAAGCGATTTTTTGTGGCGCCACACAAATTGCCAGTTTGAACCCTTCTGAATTATTTCACACGGCATATCAAATATGTCTCCTGCTCATTAATATGCATGAAGAGGCGTGGCTTCAGTTCAAACTTAGAACGCATGAGTCTCTCGAACGTTGGAGGTATCGGATTTGATTCTTGGTACACCGAGGAATGACCTAATATAGGACAATTTATGTTTAAAAATATGCGTTACAAGTATCAATCCTTTCACAACCCGAAGACGGAACGTGCTACTGTAAGAAAAATTCTGTTCATCCATCTCTCTGATGGCAAAGCTCTATCCTTAGCGGAGTTCTTGGCAAAAATGTTAGGCCAAGTTTAGACTTCAAGTCTTCATTTCGGCCAAGAGCATATTACCGATGAGACATAGCATGTTGAAATACTCATTTGATGGATTATAATTATGTAATAGAATATATATTACAATATTGAAAATAATGATAAAATGTGATATAATAATTATCTAACAATAGTTTTGTTACAAAACTGCAGAATGATTAGTTGAACGTTTGTTTTTATAGATAAACCTCCATAATTTCGGGTAATTTGAAAGTGATTCCTGGTCTCGACTCCGTTCGGGGGAGGGAGGGGGATTGCCATGATAATGAAAACTTAAACAATTAAGCCAGATTCCTCTGAATATTTGTCTCCTTAACTACTTCTTACTTTCCCTGCGTTATGCTGTCTTATCGTATGACATTGGTCATCTTAAAATGAGGAGGTGATCTTACACCTCTATTGTGCGTTTATCGAGACCTGTGGGTAACCGCATAAGTGGGAGGGTTTTGCGCACGAAATCCGTATAACCATGGCATTTGCTATTGGCGTCACGGATGGCTGTCCGATGTCGCCATTGGATGAGCATTTGTCACGTTGGCTTATGTATATTATTTTGTGTTTAATGTATCTATGTTGTGTGCTGGTATTCCTTGTGCTTTTTGTGTCTCTTTCTGTGCTTATCTACTCTGTGTTTTTGCATAGAGTGTTTGATGTGGGAGCTGCAACCGAGTGTTGTTGGGAATCCCCTCCTTCCTTCTTCTTCTCTGGTATTCTTCATATCTGTCTGAATAATGTATGTTTTAAATACTACCCGGCCATTTCCTACTCTGCACTCGATAAAGGCGATCATGAAGCTTTTCACATGAGAGAATTTGGCAGTTTTCTATATCGATGGTGTCCTTTGTTTTATCTATACATGTCCTTGACACTTTGTCGTAGCAACCTGTAACTAAAATATGAAAATGAGAAATCGTTAAGTATATGTATACAACTTCAAATGAAAAGAAAAAAAAATAAAGAACGAAACGACATTCTCTTTATGTTCCAAGCCATAACAGGTAACTTAAAAACGGCGAATTTTGTTTAAGACATAAGTTAAAATTTCTCCACAAAACATAACGATGTCCACACACAAAATTCAAAATAAAGACTCTGATACATGTTTACACGAAAGTTCACATTTAATCTTTATTCTTTGCAAGAAAAAAATAAATATAGAAACTAAAATTAAAATGAACAGATAGACAGATACATTTTGTAGATAAATAATCTAAGGACATTCAATATTGAAGGTATAGAAAACAAAATACAAACGATTGAAATTCACTCTGGTGCAATTTGCTGAGCAAAATTATTTTGATCGTCTCTGCCTCTTAAACATCCATGTCACCTATCGAAATATGTCACTTTCACCACCTTGCAGATGAAAAGGAACTCTCAACGTATGTTGAGACTCATCATGCTTGAATATTCTCCACGTTTTATGATGGTATGAAGCAACAAAAGCGAGTTATTTGACATATGGACAGACATACACGTACGGACGAATGACGGACAAAGTCATCTCTACATGTCGCCTATGTGTTGCAGGTGGTTTTGTAACAAGATTGTCGTCTTTCCGTCAAAATAAAAAGTTAATGTCTGGAGAAGTATGTCAGATCAAACTATCGATATGTTACAAATGCTTTAGAAAGAAAATTTAACAAAACCATAAAATGACGAAGGTTTTCCGAATTGTAAGAAAAATATTATAGAAAGTCGTGTATCTTGTATTGCTGACATTAAGTAGAATGGTCTGTAAATAGAGTAAACTGAAGTCATCGGAAATCAATAGGTAGGCATGCACAATATCGATGGTCCGACACACTACATAGACTAGACCAACATTTGATTGCACTTTATTCGCGCTATAACAGTATGACCGTAAGTGGACGGTCAAATACGTGTAATCCCCTTAAAACTCATAAAAGCTGACATGTTCGTTGGAAAAAGATTTAACGCAGTTTACTAGTTATTAAAGATGTCCCTCCATTCTTTCAGTTTCTCGCTATGACACAAACATTTTTCAAACATACATTAGGAATCATATTTCAAAAAGGGCATAATTTATTTTGTTGAGTGTATTAACGCGTCGAAGCAAATACATCTTTATGTTGATATAAATTCAAGATAATTATGGTGGTTTTTTAAAACATATTTAAACATGGATAAAGCAAGTTTTCGATCTGAATTTTTGAAATTGTTGACCTAAGCTTCAAAGAGATATACTGTAACAGTTTCTATTGTTATCTTGAAAAAGGTACATGATCTTTAAAAAAAGATACCTAATACCTAAACCTAAAGACGTTTATCATTTAACATTATACTGCTCATATGTTTAAGAAGGTTTCGGTATCATTAGGATACGATAAGATCAAATATACCAAAAGAGCTCATACTTTCCATTTCAATATCTCCCTGTGAATTACATGTATATGTCGTGCATCTCACAGCATTGAAGTAGGTTTCGTTTCTTTTCATGCATTCACTGGACGCCAAAGGATGTCTGCATCCTAAAAAAACATTTTTGTTAATAGACCTTCTTCATATTACCGGTAGACTTGCATTTTAGACACTCCAAGACCCGACATCACTACTTTTGACGTTATTTCTAATTGTGACGTCATAAAGCAGGTATGGGGTCACAGTATAAAGTTACTTCATATCTTATATGTCGGGTCTTTAGATGTGTAAAATACAAGTCAACTGCGGTAATGTGAAAATCGTCTATTTAATCATAACATAAAGAAAAGGGTACATGTGTTTCCATGGGGGTCATACTTTAAAATCGTCTGTTACAGAGGATACCTTACAATGAACAACATTAATTCCATTTTTAATGGGTATTTAATTTATTAAATTGTAGTTTATACACAACTATGTGTTTGGTTCTTAGCTTATTGTTTTTTATTCTTTTTCTTCAATGTAAAATCTTAATTTTTTAATGTAACCTATATACTTAGGTGGCTGCTGTCATTGTATAATATTCGTTTTCTCTAAATCCTTGTGAAATCTGCAAATTTTATACAACCAGTAAACAGACTGGACCAATCAGATTGCAGCATTATTAGTAGATTATTTTGGAGGGTATCTGTGTTTAATTGTCTAGTCGAGAAATGTGATTTAATTTTCTAATTATTATTTTGGAGGGTAGCTGTGTTTAATTGTCTAGTCGAGAAATGTGATTTAATTTCTAATTTGAAGAACTCAGTCAGCTTGGACTTATTGCACTATCTCATTCTTAGCGGAAGTAGACATTATCTTTATTGAATGTTCGTAAGTTGTTGGTGTTTAGTTGGAGTAAACTGAGCTAAGCATCATCATGCCGCCATCACGCAGTGGGTGCTCGCGTCGGGCGGTTACGTACGATCTGGAATTACCGATCAATTGGACATTAAAAAGACTTAGGGAAGAATTTCAATCTTTAGGGATCAACCCTCCAACTAACAGCAGAAGAATGGCACTTGTAAGACTGTTAACGGATGCGCGGACAACAGATCGTAGCACGACTGCCTCACGTGATTCTGTCGAAGTCGCCACAGATCAAGTTTCAGCTTCGAACAATAATGGAAGGGACCGTGTCATGATTGACTGTCAAACACTGTTCAAGTTTTACAACAAAGTGTGAACAATTTGTCTAGTAAAGTCAGCACCCTGGACTCTAGAGTGAGTAATCTGAACTCTGTCACCACAGAAAATCCCAACAATTCGTTTAATCAGACACAAAGGCCTGAACTTGTTTCTTTTCCAATCAACACAAATCCTAGTACGTCTAGTGAAGAAGCTAGAATTGGTAACTTCTCTATTAGCTCGGCCTTACAACAGCAGATGAATCCACAGCTGATTCCAACATCAAACCGTCCTACATGTATTTCAGCAGCAGCAGGGAGCCAAGAACAGCTCCAGATGAGTACGGGGCCCAACACAGGAACCAGAGGGAGATTTGGAATCTCGATGGAATCCCTACCGGCAGTGGATACAGTGTCACCCCAACTGCGACAGCAAATTATTCAAGGTAGGGACGTAAATTTAGCTTCGCTACTTATACCTTACTTCTCTGGTCCTTTCCATGATTCTTTAGAACAAGCGCCGTATAATACATGCCAGATTCAAAAGCCAGACAACAGACTTAACAGGAATCTCTCACTGGGAGAGTTTATTCAGGCCTTTGGTATTTACAAGTCTGTCATGTGCTCAGCTTTCCCACAGCGACGACAGGAGCTTGACCTCTATGAACGAGACATAGTTGATATGGCTACCCGGCTATCCGGGTAAAGCGTTTTACGAGTACCACAAACAATTTAGCCTTACCGCCGCGGCCCATTTACGGTACAACAATATTCTTGTGGACTGGTCTATTCGCAATAATAGCCTTTTTTGTAACATATTTGCAAATTCAAAAGCTGCCTCCTGTACAATTTGCAATAGCACGCTGCATACTACAGGATTTTGCCCGCGCTCAAAGGATGTCAAAAGAGTGGAGAAAACACGACCAATCTCTCAATCAGATAAAGAAACCGATACATATGGCCGCAAGCGAATGTTTTTCTTGGGCAAAGAAATTTGCAACAATTTCAATAGAGAACGAGGATGTAAACTGTTCAGGTGCAACAACTCACACATATGTTTAGACTGTAAAGGAGACCATTCTCGTCTATCGTGCCCAAATACAAAAAACGGGACAATTTCTCAGGACAAAGCTCTTGTTCTGAGAAAGTAGTTTCAGAGGAGTTCGCACGCCTGTTAATGTAGACAAACTAGAAACTTTCCTTAAAAATCATCCAGACAGCAAATTCACAAGTAATCTAACAGGCGGCCTAAGAAATGGTTTCCATACAGGAATTAAAACATTGCCACATACTTCTTTGGAATGCCGTTATCTTCGGTCTGCTTTAACACAGCCAAATGTAACAGCTGCTTTAGTTGCATCAGAAGTAGAGAAAGGATTTTTGCTAGGTCCATTTCATTCTATACCATTTCCACTTTATCGCATCAACCCTATAGGAGTGGCAGAAGGAAAATATTCAG
Organism: Pinctada imbricata; assembly: GCA_033119305.1. Classification (NCBI taxonomy): domain Eukaryota; kingdom Metazoa; phylum Mollusca; class Bivalvia; order Pterioida; family Pteriidae; genus Pinctada; species Pinctada imbricata. Next base: position 41,138,763 of record VSWD01000012.1, on the reverse strand, counting down.
GGAAGAAAAGACTTATTGTCGATATGTCGTCTCCGCACAACAATGAAAACAATCCAAGTCTAAATGATCTTATAGTCAAAGAAGAATACTCCCTACATTACGTTACCATTGACGATGCAATAAAGGTTATTTTTATACCTCTACTGATTTTTTCCTATATAAAAAGAGACTCATTAAATTTAACTAAATCCCTGAAAATCGCCTGATAAGACTATTTCCCTGCAAAGGGGTGCGTTAGTTGAGAAGACTATTTCCCTAGGGAGTTAGTTTCAAAATGGGGCGGAGCTTCTTTGGGGGTGTGTCAGTATCAGCCAATCAGCGCCGTTGAAGGTTGATCGGATGATGTGAAGATGATGACGCTATCAATACGCGAGCAGAGTAATCCGCCTCCTATCCGCTTAGCACATAAATTAATCCGCAAAGAAATAAAACAATAAAAAATTAAACATGTATGAGTATGATAAATGATGTTTCTGTTTATCTTATCATCAAAAATTAATATTTTCCGTTACTCAGTCATTCAGTCGAGAAGGCAAGGCAAAATCATTAGAATTTCCATTTGAACCCTGTGAACCTAAGAGATACATGTTTGTTTCAGTATAATGTTTGTTACTGTATACCTAAGACATATGTTTGTTTCAGTATAATGTTTGTTTCGGTATAATAAAACAGTTAAAGTATACCATTGAGGGAGTTAGCACGGTTCTGGTTCCCCTCAACTAGACCAATTTCCCTCGGCTTCGCCTCGGGAAATAGGTCTGGTCTCGGGGATCCAGAATCGTGCTAACTCCCTCAATGGTATACTTTAACTGTATATTAAGCATCTAGGACAAGGAGCATGGTTAATGAAGACGGACATTACAGATGCATTTAAAACTATTCCTGTTCATCCATCACTATGGCCGTTTCAAGGTATACAATGGGAGAATCAGTATTACTTTTACACACAGTTAGTTTTTGGAAGTCGTTCTAGTCCGAAGATATTTGATTATTTATCACAAGCAGTGTGTTGGATTGCTACAAATAAATTCGTCTACATCTATTGAATACTTAGGAATTATATTGGATTCTGAAAACATGGAAGCGCGTTTACCGCAAGACAAACTAAATCGAATCCTATCTATCATAAGGCAATTTTTTTCAAAACGTACATGTACGAAGAGAGAGCTACTGAGTCTACTTGGTCATTTGAATTTGCGAGTCGAGTAGTAGTTCCGGGGAAGTCATTTGTTTCCCATCTCATTGCGATGTCGACATATGTGGAAAAATTACATCATCACGTCCACTTGAATAAAGAGTGTAGAGCCGATCTTGCCATGTGGGCTGTTTTTCTGGAAGGATGGAATGGAATATCTTTCTTTTTAGACGACAATATTACTCGAGCTGCTGATATTGAACTCTTTACAAACGCGACACCGACTTTGTTCGGAGGCATCTATAATAATCAGTGGTTTCAAGGGTACTTTCCGATAAGTCTACAAGAGGAACGAATGTCCATGGCATTTTGCGAACTGTACCCTATAGTCATGGCATGTATTTTATGGGGCTCAGCGTGGAAAAGAAAGCGCATTTTATTTCACTGTGATAATTTGGCTACTGTTGAAATAATTAGGAAAGGCAGGTCTAAAATACCTAGCATCATGAAGCTCAAGCGTTCTCTGACCTTTCAATCTGCCAAAGCAAGGAGGGGATCTCCAACAACACTAGGTTGCAGCACCCACAGCAAAATCCCAAAACACCCATGCAAAAAACACAGAACAGATACCCACAGAAAGAGACGCAAAAGGGACAAGGAACACCAACTCACAACATAGAAACATGAAACATAAAAGACTACACATAAACCAACGAGACCAATGGGCAACCGGTGCCGACTTAGGACGGCCATCTGCCACGTAAATAGCAGTCGGTGTGGTTATCCTGGATTACGTGCGCACAACCCTCCCACTATTCCGATTTCCCAGAGGTCTCGAAGAACGCACAATTATGGTGTAAAACAACCTCCTCACTGTTAGATGACCACACACAAACAAGACCGTAAAACGCAGGGGTCCAGGCAACACAGATGAATATGTAAATGGATATAAAAAGAGGACGTGGGTAATACAGTCCGTGCTCTGCCGGCTGTAGCGAGATCATATATGTTATCACCCGAGGAGTCCGACTGACATTCAGAGAGGACAGGTGGTCGGGGCCCTGTCTTCACAAAGAGGTTTGGACAGGGCCCGTCATGGAGTCCCGTCGTCACAGTCAGTCAGAGTGCAAGTCTTAAGAATGCGCTCGTACAAGACTGTATATTGGTCAAGTACCAAGCTTATTGTCCGTCTGGTGACATTAGGATCATATCCAAGGTATAAAAGGCGTTTGATGACTCTGACGCATTTTCGATACATATGCTGTCTACCTTTGATCCTTCTTATTTTGTTAATTATGTCACCATAAAATGCAGATTGTGAAATACCTAAAGTAATATACTCCGTTGCTTGTATGGGTCCGAATTTCAAAAGAAGTTGATCATAATTTTTGTAAAATTTCCAGAAAGTCTTTACTAGTTTGTGAAAGCGAAAACCTTGACCTAAAGGTTTCTTTGTAATTTGTAGATTTCTATTATGAAAATCCAAAACATCAGTACATGCTCTAGCATACCGGATGAGCTGTGAAATGTAAATACCGTATGACGGTAATCTAGGGACATCACCGTCAAGCCAGGGGAAATTTACTATGTTGAATCCAAAATCATCTCATTTGTCATATACACTTGTATGAATTTCTCCATTGACAATTTTGATATTTAGGTCCAAAAATGGTGTTTCAGTGTCTGTAAAGTTTGCCTTGTTTAGAGTCAATTCTTGTGGATAAATAACATCTTTATACTTTTCAAAAACAGGATTATCGATAGTAAGAATATCATCCAGGTACCTAGAAGTACCAATGAAGCATTTCACATCATCATGTTTTCTTTGCTTTTGAAGATTTTGAATAAATTCCTTTTCATATGTGTATAAAAATAATTCTGCAACAAGAGGCGCACAATTTGTACCCATAGGAATCCCTTCAACCTGCTTGTAGATATTCTCACCAAATCTTACATAAATGTTGTCCAAGAGGACGGACAAGGCACTACACAGGTCGCTACATGTCCATGATTTGTATGATTTGTATTCTGTAGCGGAAAAGAAACCCTTTGATTCAGATGTACAAATATAAATTTTCCCCTCTCGATTATAGCACCATTTAATGAGTTTGGACAATTGATCATTGATCTTGTCGTGAGGAAGCGTGGTGTACATATTTGAAAAATCGTATGAAGCAATCGTATTGGCTTGAAAATTTCTAGATTTTATCTTGTCAATCACATCCCCGGAATTTTTTATAGACCAAAATAAATTTACATCATTCCTCCAAGTGTAATTTCATAATTCATGCGAAACATATACCCGGTGTTAAAAATGATATAGCAGATGCTTTATCTCGTTTCCAGATGGACAGATTTCGCAGGCTGGCTCCTCAGGTAGAGAAGGATCCCACTCCATGCGTCAGTGTCAGAGACATCTTAATGGGCTGAACGATCAAGTTGAGAAGTTGCGTCAAGCATCTTTAAGCAATTCTACTCATAAGACTTATGATTCTGCGTTTAATACTTTTTTATCTTTTATTCGCATGAATAGATTGTATACATCTTCAGAACACACTACTTTGCCGTTAGTTGATTCAGATATCTTGATATATTTTGTTACATATTGCCATAGTGTATTGAATTTGAAATATGATACTATTAAGTTGTACTTGGCCGGTGTTCGTTTTCACTATGTAAGCCTATGAATGGAATTTCCATCTTTAGAGCTGTTAAGTCTTCAATACATTTTGCGTGGTATCAGAAAGTCGCAGTTGAATAATGTAAAACCTAGACTGCCTATCACCTCTCATATCTTGTGAGACTTGTGTACAAGTTTAAAGAACGAGTTTTTTTCACCTTTCTTAGATATGATGCTCTCATGTGTTTTCAAATTAGCATTTTTTGCATTCTTAAGATGTGGTGAATTCACCATTGGGTCTAATTCAAGGTCATGTATATAAACAAAGGATATCACAGTCAGTGATAACTTGGAATGTCTTACATTAGTATTGTTTACATCAAAAACAGATCCATTCAATAAAGGTGTTACGATTACTATTTTTGAAAATGAACTTCAGCCTGTTCAGAATATGTCACAGTATATACAGTTAAGATTAGCTAAAGGTGCAAATCCATCATCACCTTTATTTTTAGACTCTGAATATAGTGACAAGCCACTTGCTAGAATGACATTCACTTCTTATCTCAAACAACTGTTACTTAGATTGGGTTATGATGATAATCAATTTTCTGGACACTCTTTTAGGATAGGTGCGGCTACTTCAGCAGCCGCAGCAGGAGTAGAAGACCATGTAATTAAAACCATGGGTCGTTGGGTGTCAGACTGTTATGTGCGTTACATAAGAACAGATCGTAGAATCATTCAGACTTCTCAAGCTAATATGAGTAGATTTTAATAGTTCATATGTATAATCATTTAACTTAATACTTTGGCTTATACATTGTGCTTGGGGGCTTTCACTCATTCTTCACTCATTTGGCGTGTTAATTCTGGGGAATTATCTGCCCCCAATTCAAAACGAGATATGTATAAATAGATTTGTAATTATTATTAACTATAATTAAGAAGTTTTAAGTAATTTTGGTTAAGGGTTGCATCAGGTAGCCGCAGGGATCAGCCCCGGTCAATTACCTATCTATTTCTCAGTACCTGCCGGGATCATCCCCAGGTCTATCATGCTACTTAGGGAGCCGCAGGGATCAGCCCCGGCTAGTTCTTTTCATTTCAAACCTGCCGGGATCAGCCCCAGGGAAAGTCTAGGCTGCAGGGATCAGCCCCAGCAATGTTTTTTGTAAGAATTTTTAATGTACGAGTAGCCCCCATGTAAGCCAAACTTTTTTATGTTGTAATTCTAATATGTGACAGTTTATTGATTTTATTTGATATAGTCATTTTGATAGTTTGTAGTCATGTACGAGTACTCAGAAGTTTGGATTGTTTATACCGGTATGGTAGTTTATATTTGTTTTTTAAGATTAGTTGCAATTCAATAAATGAGTGCGTAGCACCTACTTATGTCTCTGAGTTGCATATAAATTATTTGTTAATTTTCAACCTATTTTGATAGAAATTCCATGAACTATTCCAAATATCATTGGAAAGATGTTTCAAGGACTTGACCCTCCTACGATTCTATTTTGACGATTTCTTAGTAATGGTTCAAAAAAATATAAACATATGAAATTCGTTTCCCTCCAAGTATATCATGTTCCCCAGAATACAGACTACAAGGAGTCATCTTGGACATTTCTACTTTTCGTTTATTTCAAGCAGTTAGATCAGATAAATCAGAGGAGAAAACAAACCGCCCTTTCATTAAAGTAAGATTTGCAAACAAAGGTATTGATAACTTGAATCTTGGTCAAATTTTGAATCACAAAACTGTCACAGAAAAAATCCCACCATATTTCAAAAGAAAAGAAACTCCTTGTATTTCCTATAGCTACACACCAACAGTTGCATCTAAAATTTACAATTACAAACGATTCCTGCAGTGTATTGATTTAAGTAATCCCTCACTACATCCACTTCCCTGCGAATGTTCTTCATCGGATTTCAACTACTCTCCTTGTGGACACGTTATTACTGGTGACCTTAGTATAGTCAAGAACGACAAGTTGAGAGAATTGTTAAAAAAGGGTCCCAAATACAGAGAAAGTATGTCCTTTACATGGAACCAAAATGTCAAAATTATTATGGACTCTTGTGAGGAATATGCAAGACGTTGGGCAAAGAAAGAGGATGTACAGCTCGACACCCTTTCCGAATGGATAAAATCAATCAGAGGGTTACTTTTATCTAGAATTAACCGATTAAAATCAACTGTGAACACCAGATTCGTGTCTATATTTAAAGACCCTGATGTTATCACAGAACTTACCTACCTCCAAGAACATTATGTCATCACACCAGCGGACAAAGCCTCAAATAATTACACATTTACTTGCAAAAAGTACTATTTCGACAGTCTAGTTAAAGAGTTGGGTTTAAATTCGACACCTGGAAATCCCACTTACACCCCAACAAACCTTTCTGTCTCTGAAATAATAGATAACCACAAATCAGCTCTTGCTTCCTTTGGCTTCGACACTACCAATTTAGATTTAGATTTACCATACTTATACTGCATACCTAAAATGCATAAGAATCCGTACAAACAACGTTTCATCGCTGGTTCCTCAAAATGTTCTACCAAATCTGTATCGATCTTACTCACCAAAGTTTTATCTGAAATCAAATCTGGGCTACAAAAATATTGTTCGACAGTATATTCTCGCAGTGGTATCAACCAGATGTGGATTTTAAAGAATTCGAAGGAACTTTTAGAACATCTGAAATCCACTCATTTTAGTAGAGTCCATTCGATCAAAGCCTTTGATTTTTCGACACTTTACACTACAATTCCACATTCTAAATTGAAAGAAAGACTCGCAAAAATTATAAGTAATGCGTTTACAAGTAAGAACGGTAATCGCAAATACAAATTTATTGTTAACTATGACAAAACCTACTTTGTAAAAGAAAAGTCAGATTCTGAAAATAAGTACACTGAAACAGACATTATTCAGATGTTAAACTTTCTGATCGACAACATTTTTGTGGTGTTTGGAGGAAAGGTCTTCCAGCAAATTGTCGGAATTCCAATGGGGACCAATTGTGCCCCACTCCTTGCCGACATTTTCCTTTACTCGTACGAAGCTGAATTCATTCAATCTTTGGTCTCTGAAGGGAAAAGATACTTAGCTTCTGACTTCAACTTCACTTACAGATACATAGACGATGTGTTATCCATCAATAATCCAAAATTCGCGGATTACCTGAGCAGTATCTATCCTTCGGAGCTTGAAGTCAAAGAAACTACAGAGACAAATAATTCAGCATCCTATTTGGACATAATGTTGTCCTACGACACTGATGGTCACATGAACACCTCACTCTATGACAAACGTGACGACTTCAATTTCAGCATTACGAACTTTCCTTTTCTGAGTAGCAACATCCCTTCATCGCCTGCTTATGGCGTGTTCATATCTCAGTTGATACGCTATGCCAGAGCAAGTACCAAATATACGGATTTTCTTCTGAGAGCTAGGCGTCTTTCAGATAAGCTTCTCAGTCAGGGATATGTTTGTGACCGACTAACATCGTCACTGAGGAAGTTCTACGGTCGATATGGGGAACTCGTCATACACTATGATGTCCCACTATCCCGAATGGTGGATGATATTCTGTCATAGACCATTTGAACCATCCAACCAAAGATTGTACTCTATATCTTCCAAAATGGAAGTAACCGGATGTGACAGTTCTACCGAATTAAAGCGACGGGTGTTGCATGCAAGCAGGAGATGCTTACTCTTCCTGGGCACCTGGTCTCACTCTCATATCGGGAGTTCGCTTCTTTTCATATGGTGGAGGTTTTTGTTTTTGTTTGCTTTGGTTCCTGTTTTATCCTGATTTTGTATGCCTTCGGTTTCTGATTTTCTGAATTATCGATTTTGTACTGTAGACAGGGATATGGTCATTATCCATATTTGTCATGCAAGTGTGTAGGCCTCTTCTTATGTATTTTCCATTGTAGGCAAATGCGATAAGTATGTGACGTCACGCAAAAACTAAAGGGGATCAAGTGGTGGAAATGTCAAATGTCTTCAAATTCAATAGAAGGGAGGTCAATAGCATCATTTAAGAACAGATACATCTGCAGCATGGACCAGACATGCGCGTTTCGGGTACTTAACTCTCGTCAGTGATCCTCGATCTTAACAAAGTAATATGGTCAAAGAGTGTGAAAGTTATTATGTCCTAATAATGCACCGAAAGACGTAGCAGAGTGGGTGGAATATGATTTTTCCATGCCCACGTTTTAGAAATTTCAAGAAATATTGATAACATAAATATATATTCTGACGGAAAATGACAATCTTAATGTCTTGTCTCTTCCCTTTGAGGAAGACACCATTACTGTTGTACCATTTGACCAGTAGCTTTGCAGATGAAATTAATGCAAAAATTCTATGTTCATTATGCAGAAAATGAATAACACTATGGTGAACATCTTGATTTTTGTCCGTTGCAAACATTTTGTAGTTGATAAGGTGCGAAAAGGAATTTTTACTCTATCTTAACAATTAAGGTAATTTAAGTCATCTAAAACATGATATAATTTAGATGCATGGATCCTTCTTATCATACAACCATGTTCCGCGCTATTGGAATAGGTCATTATCATGTTGATGTGAAACATCAATGTAATCCCTATGATAAAATGATCAATATCCCCTTATATCCATATGTTGCAGAATGCTCTAACACTCCACGGTGTTCTTGATTGCTTACATTATTATACTCGGCATGTCATTTTCATGTGGGTTTTTTTTGTGCATTATTCTACAAATAGCATTATACAATATTGGACTTGTTGTTATATATATTGTCATATTGACTGTGAAAAACTTGAACGAGGCGAAGTCGAGGTCAGTTTTTTCATAGTAAGTCAATATCACATCATATTTCATCCTTGATTCACAATAAATAACGTCACCAATTGAAGAAGTCAGTGGGGTAATCACGGTTTATTTTTTACCATGGTATATGGCGATGTATCCAGGAGCGTCGGCGACGTTATCAACCAATCAGAGCGTTGCTATTTATCGTTTATAGAATAAAAAAATGATATTTCACAGTGTTTCCTACTGACTTCAAGTTGATATTAATTTTCATTTGCATTTAATTATGTTTGATGAATTAGTAATTTAACGCTCTTTAAAGCTGGTTGTTATTTGTTGTAATTGTAATAAGTTGTATTGATTTTCGCTCTTCTTAAATTCCCCATTAACTGTAACTACTTTTCAGTTATGGTCACGATGATGATACTTTATCTGCAAAAATGCGTATATGTCGCAATGCAAATCGTTACAATGTTGTACACGTAATATACTGTACACTTAGGAAATGATATATTTGTATTTCAGTGATTTGCACACATTAATTGTATAATGTAAAATGCCGCAAATTTATTTTAACAATGACATGTGAACAGAGCGGCAAAAGCAGAATTTGCGACAATGAGATCAGTAATATGTTTACGTCTGCAAATAGGTCAAATAAAGACAATGGTATCTTCATTGTACTTCACCTTAAGTAAAAGATATTTGATTTTGTCATATGACAATGCAGCGTTGCTAAGGTTAACATCAAAGAAGTAGCTGACAGTTATTCAGTCTAAAAGTCGAGAAGGCAAGGCCAAATTGTGAGAATTCCCATCGGAACTGTTGCGAATCATATGATGAACAAAATTCCGAAGTGAGACCAGGTGCCCAGGGAGAGTCAGCGTCTCCTGATTGCATGCATGGATATGACTTCGTTGTTGATATGAATTTCAAAGCATGAATGTACTAATGATTTTACGGCCGCAAAATTAGCGAATTCAGTCAACTAAATTTCTTGTTGCATTTTGATATGGATAAATATATTTCAATATCGAGAGTAATGATAAAATTTATCACCATCAAAATATGTACAAACCTATTTACTATATGGTTCAAGTTCAATGTGATAAGAACTTTTTTTGTTTAAACATCAGTAATGACATTACTTTTTTATGGATAGGAGGGAGTGACAGCAAGCAATTCATCCATTGATTTGCACAGAAGTTTGCAATTTCGAAATATTGCTGAATGTCGTCATTTTCGAAGAAAATAATCAAGCAACTGGTATATGATCCATTGGCATTCCATAATTCAAATTGACTAACGTTTGGTATTTCGTCTTGGAGAGCAATTGTTCTTACAGACGAAAGCATTAAATTCCATCTATTTCAAAATTCTAAAAAGTAAGAATATCCTAGCAATGTTTATGAACAAATTAACAAACAATTATTCTTACCTCGTTTGAACGGGAATAACCAGCCATTACCTAAACATATATGTTCAACACAGTTCCCGTCTGTGTATCTGTGCCCAATACGCATCATTCGAAATTTTCCTTGAGATGTATACGTGCAGAAGATACCTAATCGTCATAGAAAAGACATCCTTGTAGATATGCATATGGATATTTCATAAAAGAATAGGCGAGCTATTTTTTTTTTCTATCACAAATCTGTAAGATTTCTAATATCTTTAATTTATATTGGTTTCTCATGATTTTTTTCATTTCTATTGTCTTTATTTTTTGATTGAGAGTAACATAAGGTTGCACTATGACTTTTGCTTATGATTCTTTAAAAATATATTGGCTAATAGATACATTCTTTGAATAGTATTTACAAGGGGTATTAGAATATGAATTTATGTAAAAAGTAGTCAGGAGCTCCTCGAGATCACATTTGAAAGAAACAAATCTCAAGTGCTTCTAGTGTCTTTTTGTACAGTTCGATTGCATAATCCTTAACCATCCACTCCCCCCCCCCAAAAAAAAAAACAGAAAACAAACAAACAAAAATGTAAAAACAATGAAAAACAACAATTAAGATAAGATAAAGTCCTAACCAAATGTAATAAGCGTTTTCGAAGTATATCAGAAGTGTTTCACTTGGTTTTCCTGGTAAATGTAGCAACATTCTTTTCTAAGGAGTAGATGATACAGTGGAGCAGACAAGATAAGTATAGCAGTCATGGACGAATTTAGAATTCTTATTAAGAGGGGTGATCCAGTCCTTCGGTGAAAATTTGGGCGGCCATTGATTTAGTACAAATCGTACTCCAAAGTTCAAAGTTATCCGGTATACGGTATTCTATACAATGAACAGTACAATCATAGCATAAACAATTGACCCTTCCGAACGCAGGAAAATTTTGAGAAATTCCATGACTTCACAATGTAGTTTTAATGTTTGATCGAGGTTCGAAGCTTGTTCGTCCGAGGTAAACACATGGTTGAAGCATTGTGACGTCACGAAATTTTGCATGTTTTTCCCGCAATAGGAAGGGTCAATTGGAAGGTAATTGCAAATCAAATTAACCACCAAACATAGAAATGAGTAGCAACTCTACTTTACACGTACCATGTGCATTCGGTATAATATAGCAACCAAGACCAGAACCGCTATCGAATTAATCAGCATATTGATCCAAGCTTCAAAATTAAATGTATTACATTATTTTGCATGAAACATCACATAACGTTAAGATTTTCAAATATAAGTTCCATTTTCTCTTACTTTGAAATCGGCTGTGACATAACTCTGCATTGATCCAATACATTCGATTATTTAAACATCTCATTCCTGGTCATATTTTAATATATCCTAAGGTAAGATAAAAAGAGTAAAGAATTACATTACAAATTGTTTCACTTGAAAAATTTTATCACTTAATAATATTCTATTAATCTGTCACAGACATACTTACTTTGTATACCTTTTAATAAGTGAACACAAACACATACATGACCTTCCGAAGATGTCAAACACCAAAGAGAATGAAAGCTTTTAACATCTGTTACCGATATTCTCGTTTCATATCACTGGGTGGTAAGGAGAAAAGGAATATGCCTTTATTCGTTTATCATTTTGTTCATAGGATCATGTAACACACAGATGAATTAGAAATGGATATTATAAGCATTAGGGCGTACGAAAACCGATCCGTGCTCTGCCTGCTGGAAGGAGCTTAAGCATGTAGTCACCTAGGAGTCTGACAAACATTCCAGGGGATAGGTAGTCGGGCCTAATTATCCCCGACGAGGATTAGACAGGACCCAAAATTGATTCCTGTCGTCACAGTCCGTTACAGTGCATTCTTTGGAATGAGCCTGTGTAAAGATGAACGTTGGTCAAGTACAAGTAGAAAATGTCTGTCTGGTGACACCGGTTTCATATCTACTTTATAAGAGGCAATTTAGGATTCTGACTCATTTTCGATTGAAATTCGCTGTACTTTTGACCGCCCTCATTTTGTTTAGTATTTGTTTTTGTAAAACCTCTTGAAAGCTTTAATTTTAGTATGAGAGTTATTCTAAACCCGATTGCTGATTATTAATTTGGGCATTTAAGCTTCCCTGTTTTGTCGTACTTTCTTACATGTTTAACGTCTTCAAATTCATTAGCATCATTTTAGAGCAGATAAAGTTACAGCATGGACCAGACATGCACGTTTCGGGTATTTAATTCTATAGTTTCATGATTCATGAGGCATTTGATTATGTTTAAACATTGAAAGTTACTTCAACAGCCTCACCTGATCCGTCATTACACTGGACTCTAGATATTGTTCAGTACATAAATGAGTTAAAGAAGATCCTGACGATAATCTCAACAGCACTCACAATAGAGCACCAAATTGAGCATCGACGGACCCCTAGCAAGCTAGAGGTAGGACCAGGTGCCCGGGAGAGTAAGCATTGTTCAGTACATAAGTTAACTTTCGTGTTTTATGGAGGTATATTATTGTAATTCCGTCTGGGTGTCCGGATTTTTTCTTTTCTCGTGAGGAAGTTCTATTTAATACATTCTCAAGACTTTGTAACTCAGAACTTTTTGAATGCGATTTTTGGAATCTGATTTCGGGTTTTGTGTATTGAAATTCATTCATTGATCTACTGTGAAAGTTCGCAACATTAGGAGATACCGATGTGTCGTGGCATTGAATCAAGTAAATATCGGACGGGTAGAATAAATATCGGACTGACTTTTGGATTGCAAGAACAATGGGATGACGTCACATCAATATTTTAACTGTTTGGACATAACCAGATTTGACACGTTTCTATCTGAAAATTGCGGGTGTTACATGCAGTCAGAGAACGCTTACTCCTCCCGATCACCTGGTCGTGCTTCCATTTAGGGATTCACTATTGCCTTGTTGATGGAACCTTATATAATCATGCCATATTCACCTGGATCTTTGGCTTCTGAACAAAAATTTGTACTTTATCTCTCGTAAGATTCACATTCCCGTATCCTTAGTAAAAGGGTTATTGCGTTTAGATAAAAAATAAACGATGCTTCAAAGAGTTCATAGGATGCAACATATCAATATATGTGTTGATGCTATAAGAATTCATAAAATCACTGTTCGTGTCCATAAAGGCATTAGTCTGATATTTTTAGCTCATCTGAGTCAAAGGCTCAAAATGAGCGATTGTCATACCGGTCTGTCTGGCGTGCGTCCTCGGCTGTCCGTCAGTCCGTTATTTTTCATATTTTTGACAACCTCTCTTAAACTGCTTGGAAGATTTTTATGAAACTTGGTGGGTGCGGCTAGCCAACAGGGGATGCCTACTCCTCCTGGGCACCTGATTCCACCTCTAGCTTGCTGGGGATCCGTCGTTGCTCAATTTGGTGCTTAATCGGAGTGCTGTTGAGATTATCGTCAGGATCGTCTTTAACTCATTTGAATCACACTTATGTCCTTTGCTGTGTGGAGCTCGTAAAAAAGTTCCCCGCGAGGAGTTTGACAGTATGTGTTTTGAATATTTTCCCTGACATGGTTGCCATAGCACTTTCTATAAAGATATAACCTCAGACAGTGCAATGCATATATTTTATAAATAGTTTTTATTTTCGTGCATGAACATCGACGGCGGATGCGGCTAGCCAACAGGGGATGCTTACTCGTCCTGGCCACCTGGTTCCACCTCTGGCTTGCTGGGGGTCCGTCGCTGCTCAATTTGGTGCTCTATTGTGAGTACTGTTGAGATTATTGTCAGGATCTTCTTTAACTCATAGGTGTGCATGATGTACTAAAATTCCTCCGCCAAGTTTGTTACTTTCGGTCCGATTCTTTCAGATGTAGATCCAGGGTGGTGTCAATTAGGTCTATGAGGGTACCCCTCTTAAATAAATCCTCCTCCAGAACCGCTGCATGGATCGAAAAACTAATGACATCTGAGTGATCCGGAATATTTCGTTAAGATTCGATAACTAATTTTTGACGCGTTTTTGACTTTTTTATCGACCTGAGTTATTTCATTTTTTCTCGGCTAAGTTTGCTGTCCCAATTAAGATCATTTTAGTCATAATTACTTGAGGAATGTTTATCTGAAGAATTTTGATGAAAAGGTTTCTGTTAATTTTTTATGGATTTTTTTAATGCAAAAAAAGGAAATTGTTCATAAACACATTTTGACATTCATTGTAAGAAATGCAACGGTGAAAGAGTTTTATCAAAATGTCAACATTTGGATTTTATTCATTTGTTCTTTTTAATTGTATATGTTTATACAAGTAATATGTTTTCCTTGCCCAAATGGACCCAATCAAAATGGACTCAAACCAAGACGGAATTCCTTTTTCATTTATTCCATTTTCTGAGCTTCTAAATTATCTGTTAATTTTAATTTCTTTTCTGTTTTATGTTTTTGCACTTCAACTTTTAAATTCCATTTAGAAAATATTGGTATATTTTAGTTGTATTTAAGTAGAATTTTATAGATGAATACTTTTTTGTATGTATGTTCAAGATTTATTTTTATTCATTTTTAATATAAGAAAAACGCCAATAATTACATATGAAATATTTCAATTTTTTACTATATACTTATACGAGAAATTTTTTTAATTCTTCCCTTATACTCAATAAATTTGTGGTGAAATTTGTTCAATAAATAATTTCAGAGCAGAATAAAATATATCTGATCCAAGGCAATGTTTCGTAATTTTTCAAACATACTGAGAAATGAAGCATCTATATTTTGATATTTAACTCTATTCCTCTGAACCCATATTATCCATTTCGCCGTCAGTGAAATTTAATTAAAAATGTTTGTACATTTTTGTTAGGCTGAAATCAAAATATTATGTTAAGCATAGATAATTCATATTCGTTATTAATTCTTTCTGGCTCCATATATTCAAACATACAAAACACACATGCCAAAAATACAGTACCACTTCATTAGTAAAACAATTGAACAATATCGTCTTTGTAACCTTTCTTTTATGTATACTTTTTAACAATGATTTTTCAATGTACATCTTTAAATTTGTAAGGTACATAATTTTTCTGAGGCAATAACCAGGCCTTTTTCCAATTAATTAAAATTAATCAAAAAATGAATTCCACTTCCTTTCAAAATTGGAGATTTATTTGAATGAGTTGATTACTTTTCTTCTTTTTTTTTCATTTTCTTGTTTTTGTTAAGATACAAACACAATTCTTTAAATATTATACATTTACAGTCTTTTATTTCCAGATTTTGAACATCTTATTCATGTTTTAATGCATTTTTTATTATGCTACATTCTGTAATTCAATTTCTTTTGTCACGCAAACTTTGCATCTACAAATATTTCTTCAGAGGATAATTGAGTTTCCATGTTTTGTTTAAAAAATTAATATGTTCTTTATCTTTAATACCACTTTTTTGCAAGTGGCCTGAAAAAATGGTTTTCGGTCGTGGCTTATATTTTTGTTTCCAAAGAGTTGCCTTTCCTGTAGGTCCTGTCTAGAGATTAGAAGAATTATAGAAATAAACTCTGTCCATGTCTAAATGCATTTTTTTCAACCCACATATACTGGTACATTTTACAAAGAAAGAGTTGTTCTCGATTTCATTGCAATATATATGCACAGCCAATGTAATTCCCTGAGATGTTACTATTGAAAGGAACGTGCTGCAATTCGTGTATTAACACTCGTGACGTCACAATGCATAAGATCTAAAGAAACATGCCGCGACGGCTGTTCTAACCTGCAAACTGAACCCGCGGCGAGATGATTTTGACGTCGCCCTATTACCTAGAAAAAGCAATTTCAGAAAACAAGAATGAAACAGACAACTATGGTGCATATATATAGAATAAATGTCATAATTTGTGTTTTGTTCCGGGTATGCAACACACACCAAGTGCATTTATCGCGCATTACATGTACGATAAATGTACTTGCTGTGTGTTGCATACCCGTAACAAAACACAAATTAAGACACTTATTCTCTATCAATATCTAAACTAGTACATAGCATGTATTTTCCTATAACATTTCAAGCATCTTTTTCAGTGTGAATGATTCTGTGTAATGATTTTATCTGTCTTCTTTATATGAAATGTCAACATCAATCATATCTAATCTTTGTAACTATAGAAGATATATTTCAATATTGACAATTTATAAAGAATTTGAATTTTTGAATTTCTAATATTCTTTTTGGCTTGGAATTCTGGCCTCGAACCGTGAGATTTTGAACCACGGTTAACTTATTTTTCGGTTAATCGTCGCAGCTATGATGGCGAGCTATGTCATGCTTGATTACCCTTTGTTTCATGAGGTTTACGATAAGCATTGAATAGGTACGTATCAATCACATTTCGCGCAAAGATTATCAGTGTTCTCAGGTGAGCGATGTGAACCCTAGGTCTCTGGTTTTAAATGAGTTAAAGGAGATCCTTTAAAATCCTTCGTCATTAACATGCGTGAAAATAAGCATGGGAAAAATACAATTGCTTTAGCTATATTGCTTTAATGTCCGGATCCTTTATACGTGATGGTGATACTCTTAAATTTACAAAATCAATCTTACATTTATCAAAAGATAAAATGATGAGCGTTTACCTATCTTAGCTCATTTATTTTTGACAAGTCTTATACCGTTTTCCACAACTAGAATATAACTGTCAATGATTTTCTTCTGTTCAACCGAATATAATGAAGAACTTTGAACGTCGACTTTCCTTCTTTGGAATTTTTCGTAGCGATCGGTCATCACACAGGCTAAACGTTTATGAAGAATTGGGAAGTTAAGAAACTTTACTAAAGCTGCCACTTCTTGCATAAAATTATCTTTTAAATCTTCATATCTGATAATATGTAAGGGTCCAGTGAATTTCAACCAGGCGAGATATGTGTTTCGCCAGCGCTCTGCGCCTTCTTGCACGTATATATCCCAATCTGAAAAGAAAGGTTCCACTGATTAATTGACGGTACTGGAAGGTTGGTTAAAAGTGTGTCATGGTTATTATCTATAATAAAAGATTAAGTGACTTATTTTTGTACAAATATTGATAACAATGCTTGATGCTTAATGTATATATATCTATCAGTGTAAGCGCACTACATCTAATAAATTCATCAGGTACATAATGTTTGCAATTTATTTCTGAATGAAGAGACATTTGTTATAGAAATGAATATATGCGCTTTTAGAGCCAATGGAAGCTTCAATTTTCTTATCATAAAGGGTATCCATATACTATAATGTAATAAGGAAGGAAACTTATTTCAGAATAGAACAGCATGAAATCCTTTGAAAACATTACATAAATTCAGTATAACCGATTTCAGATATTTTAATCAGAACCAAAATCAAATGAAGTCACTCATCAAATTATTGCAAAACGTGGCAAAGGAAATAAAATATCACTCATAAGATGTTGAACACTACTCGACAGTAAATATTTGAGCGGATTTATTTTACTTTGCTGTTTTTCGGCCATTGACGGATGACGTTTCCGCGAAAAACCTTATGGACTTTCCAAAGGTCAAAGGTCGAGGTCACTATGAGCGATATTTAGGCAAGACTGTGGATATTCTAAAGGTCAGAGTTCATCAAAATGCGCATGTAAGTTGTTCATGCATGGTAAGAAGACGACACTTATTGATTGTTAAAGGTCAAAGATGGGCAGTAGTAGAAAACAAAATTGGGCACTTCAGATGAAACAGTTTACTTCAAATCTTTTTCAAACTTGAATGCAAGTTGTCCATGGCGAGAAAACGACACCTATTGCTTTTCAATTTCAGAACTTAAAAGCCAATGTCTCAATGTGTGATATTTATTAAACTTGTTAATAGTTAGATATTTTTCAACACACACTGCTATGAAATAAATATTAGAAATTTTGTTTTATTCATAATTATAGACAAATCTTATAGACACCCTCAAGGCGACACTTTATCTTCGTCAAACTTTGCGTGTAAGTTGTCAATACTGAGAAAATGACACTTTTTGATTTTCAAGGTCAGAGGTAAAAAGTCAATGTCTCAATGGGTAATATAAAAAAAAAAAACTTGTTCATACTAATATCAATGGATAAAGAGCATATTAGAAATTTTCACGAGAGGGGATGTTACACTTTGCTTTGGTCTTGTTTTTATTATTACCAGAAGGATGAAAAATTGTTAAGCCTTGTTTGTGTGTGGTCATCTGACAGTGAGAAGGTTGTTTTACAGCACAATTATATGTTCTTCGAGACCTCTGGGAAATCGGAAAAGTGGGAGGGTTGTGTGTACGTAATCTAGGATAACCACACCTTCTGCTATGTTCGTGTCAAATGGCCGTCCTAGGTCGGCACCGAAACTAGGCTTCACCTCCAAAACACCAACTGCACAAAGTGATGACTTAACTAAAAAGAAGAATTAATATCGCAAAACAAAATTTGTGAAAGAAAGGAACTGATGTGATGCCAATTTTCATTTTCCTTTTACCTTGATAAAATAGTTCGTTAATGGACCCTCCACATAGGGGGGGGGGGATTTTCATCAAATGACGTCAGATTAGTCGATTGTTTGCGTATGTCTTATCTGTGTTTTCATTTGGGGTGCTTTCATGTTTGCCGCTGGTGCTGCAACAAGGTCTTGTTTGAGATACCCTCCTTTTTATTTGATTGTTTTTGTCACTTCCTGAATATGATGTTGAGTCTATTTTTCTCTTACGAAATGCATAAAGGTATCGTATGATCATCTGATACATGTGTATTCTGCAAAGAATCTCCCCAATATACAATATATTTTCTTTCCGTTGTAATTTTTGTGGAACGAACCAAGACTGACCTTTTTTGAATTCCTCATCTGTAGCTGTGCCCGTATGACTTTTACTGTGTCGGAGATGGAAGTTTGAGAGAATTGCATCATATGGATTACGTATGAGAAGAACAGCTTTTTGGTACGTTTTGAGATGAAAGGGTGTGAATTCATGTGTTTTTACCACTACAGTTGATCCATTCATTATATTTTCACCAAGAAACCCATTCCTCTTTAGATCATCGTCTGTGTAATCACAACCTGTATAGATTCCTGATAATAAAACAAGATATGAATCATAATAGTTCTAAAGAGAATGTATAAAAATAAGAAAGTTCAACGCTAAAAATCAAAAATTGGAACGTCATGATCATGAAATTGGAACAATATTTATCAAAAAGAAACAAAGCAATTTATCTCTATTTCCAGAGAATAAAGAAGACGCAAGTTCAGATCAGCATATTTCAGATTGCATAGTTGGTGCATTCCCAGCTTTGACAGTAAGTGTTTTGAATATTTTCCGTGACATGGTCACCATAGCACTTTCTATATAGACATAACGTCAGACAGTGCATGGATTTTATATATTGTTTTCATTTTCGTGCTTTAACATCGACGGCGGGTGCGGCTAGCCAACAGGGGATGCTTACTCCTCCCGGGCACCACGACCCACCTCTAGCTTGCTAGGGGTCCGTCGATGCTTAATTTTGTGCTCTATTGTGAGTGCTTTTGAGATTATCGTCAGGATCTTCTTTAACTCATTTGAATATTTTCCGTGACATGGTCACCATAGCACTTTCTATATAGACATAACCTCAGACAGTGCATGCATTTTAGATATTGTTTTCATTTTTCTGCATGAACATCGACGGCGGATTCGGCTAGCCAAACAGGGGATTCTTACTCCTCCCGGGCACCTGATCCCACCTCTAGCTTGCTAGGGGTCCGTCGATACTAAATTCTATGCTCTATTGTGAGTGCTGCTGATATTATCCCCAGGATCCTCTTTAACTGATTTATTAACTGAAACAAAATTTGCAAGGCAAGCATGACTGTTTAGGGAAAGCGACAACGACTTGAACATGAACCTTAACTAATGTACTACAGATACGTATTTATATTGAATATTATTACAGGAGAAAATTCGATTTCAAGCGCCACTGATATGGCAAAATGCATGTCTGATTAACCGAATTTAAATTTGATCAACATCACCCCGTTTTGGCGATTTTCTCCAAAATGCACTTTTGTTATCCTATAAACTGATATCCAGCGTATAGAACTCTTTGAGTTGTAACAAAAATGAACCCCTTTTTGGATTTGTGTGCTTAGTAATAAAATATGACGGAAACTAAAATGTCTACGTAGATTTTTTATTGTAAAAAGACTAAAATGCGTGACGTCGGACGCCATAACGTCACTGTGTATCATTATTTATATGGCGAACAATATGGTGGCGGGCTGAAATTAACATGGAAATTACCCGTAAATATTCTATTTTCCGTATAGCTGAATAGGAAAGTTAACATGCACATTTCCTGTTACGACTACGTGAGGTCAATAGATAATTGGTAAATTCCTAAGACGGCAGAAGAAATCCTCCTAACAGGGTGCTATGGATTTAGTGAACAGGACAGCATCAGGCAGTTCTGAGCAGCAGTGTTGGAAAAGATTGATTCTTTATTTTATTGTTTATTCTGTATACACAGCTAATTGTGCCTCATATGAAATTCATTTGAAATATACATGAACTTAGTATAAATGTGCACATGACATTTAAATGAAACGACCCCGAACATGAATTGTTTAACATGAAATCTAAGTGAAGTTTCTGACATGAATGTTTTGTAAATTTAATTTTCCGTAGGAGGTCACAAACAAATCTAATGTGAATTTCATATCAAATATTTTCTATATACTATAAATGTTATGTGAAATTCATATGAATTTCACATTAACTTTCATATGAAATTTACATGATGTTCATTTCATATGAACTTAATGAAAGGCACAATTGGCTGTGATTATACATTGTATATAGTCAAAGTCTTGGAACCAAATATGCCTTCTACATTAATTATGCGGTAGCTGAGTTAAATCTTTACTACGAGTATAAACTTAAAAACATTCAGAAAAGATATCAAATTTATGTGTGATTGATACCTGTGGCTTTTTCAATAATCTGCCTTGGCCATGTATTTCCTGATCCAAAATAACTGGCCAAAGCTATCATCGGCAAAGTTCTTTCGGAAAAGTGTGTCCTTTCACAAAATAAGGCGTCGAAAGATTCTTTGCTTGGTAATCTCATCAAAAGTATGAGACCCAATGAAGCCATACAAATAAACAGTAAATTTTGACATAATCTGTAAAAAAGGTTATTTGTTGTGTTAATTAATATGAAAAGAGAAGATGATTCAGTATATTCTTCACTAAGTGAAAAGTCTTTTACCAGATCTCCGTGGCGTCACAAAGTTACCTTCATGTTGACATATGAGCTTGATCAGACAATGACATCCAAATACTCCATGAAAATAATCAATATATGTCATCGATGGGGTAAAGTCGTTACCTAGTCATTATGTGACCTGGTACTGGATGATATTTCGCGTTACCCTGTCTAATACCTAGTGACCTGGTATCATCATCACCACTAGATGAATAGGTTGGTAATAATTAATACCAGAATATCTCTGAGGACAAGATTTGTTTTCCCACAGCATCTTGGTAAGCGTAATTCGAATTGGTTTACTGGACATTGTGATAAAAGTATATATTAAGCGATAAATCGTAGCATCCTCTCCCCACGGCATTTTAATAAAGATATGGAAGTGTTCCGACTCTATACCTTGACCTTTGAAGAAAATTTCAAACGGATTTTCATGCACCAGACACGTGCTTCAAATATTAAATTCTCATCAGTAATGCTTCCAGGAAAAGTGATTTTGTGGAGCCGCCTAAATTAATTTCTGTAGCACCCTCTTTTGTTATTTTTTAGTTTAAATTTGTGCACTTGCTTAACAGAAAGTGCGCGGTTCCAAATTTCCTGTGGGGTCGTTTCAGTAGCATTTCCAAATAAAATCTATGTTCAAACTGGCATTGGAGGGATGGTGCTATAATGTTTACCTCCTTTAATTTCGATGGTATTTTTGGATGAAATGACAGTTTCCGAAATAGCAGATAAAAAGATATGATGTCAAATTGATAAAGGGACCAAAACAAAGCTTTATTCAGGCGACAGAGCTGGAAAGAAGTAATTGATACACATCTAAACATCAAATCATGGGAAACGATTTTAACTGCTCCACACTGCAACAAGAAATGAGTGTTTATTATAATGATATGGAAGTGTTCCAACTCTATACCTTCTTGAAGAAAATTTCAAACCAAATGAAAACCTCTGCTGTATAAACTGGTTTTAACTATTTCCAACCTGTGATCCTTGACCTTTGAACTATAACCTTGAAAATTAAAAGGATTCTTCCTCATCAGGAAGAAGTGTATGAATGTTAAGCGCCTTCAAATTTAAATGCATCACTTAAGAACAGATTAATTTGCAGCATAGACCAGACATGCACGTTTCGGGTACTTAACGCTCGTCAGTGATCCTCAATCTAAACAATTAAATATGGCCAATGAATGTGAAAGTTATTACCTCTAAAAATGTACCGAAAGTTGAAGCAGGATTGGTCGTATATGATGCAACAGGAACCATGTTTTACAGATACACAGAAATTTTTGATTGCGTTGAAGAAACCGTCAACCGAAGTTGATCGAACAGGCTACATCTGATCTCGGGGACTTCTAAACCACCAGCAGTGACACTCACCAAGTCGTACAAATGTTAAACGTCTTCAAATACAATAGCATCATTTCAGAACAGCTCCAATTGCAACATGGACCAGACATGCACGTTTCAGGTACTTAACCCTCGTCAGTGATCCTCATTTTAAACAATGTTATATGGCCAAAGTGTGTGAAAGTTCAAAATGTACCGAAAGACGTAGCAGGATGGGTGGGATATGATGCTACAGGACCTACATTTTACAGATTCCAAGATTTTTTAATGCATCGAAGAGACGATCAAGTTTGGAAAAATATCCAATGAAAACTGCACCCTCTAGACTATAAACAAGGATTTTAAGTATTTCCGTAAGGATTTCAACAATTCCCAGAAGGATTTTAACTATTTTTAGTACTTTTTAAATAAAATTGTACATGCTAAAAAATCAGGCTTTACATCTTGAACCATTTACCAGCATATTTTGGTATTTTCTCGCTCATGTCCAAAAGGTTTTTATTAATTTTATCGAAGGTCAAGGTTACATAAAATATTTTCAATGAAATGAAATTATATGCTTTAATTTACGTTCGGGTTATATCTATTGAACCGTTTACCCGATCATTTTCAGATTTTAGTAATCTGTTGCCCGTAAAGGTCATATAACCATGGTAGCCAGGGTCCAGCTCACCTAGTTCTTCTTTAATTAATTTGTACATACTATAGTGTCCGGGCTGTATCTATTGAACCACTTAATACACAATCAATTTCATATTTTGATATGTTGTTTTCTTCAAGAATACTTATAAGGTCACCAGGGTCAAGGCTTCTTACTATAGTTCTTTTTCAATGAAACTGTACTTGCTTTGGGTATTACACAACCTGTCTTTTATGGTGATATGATAAACAAAATTAGAAGGATCAAAGGTAGGCAGCATAACCATCGAAAATGCGTCAGATTCATCAAACGCCTTTTATACCGTGGATATGATCCTAATGTCAAAAGACGGACACTAGGCTTGGTACTTGGCCAATCTACAGTCTTGTACAAGCGCATCCTTGAGACTAGCACTCTGACTGACTGTGACGACGGGACGTCATGACGGGCCCTGTCCAAACTTCTTTAGAGAAGACAGGGCCCCGACCTCCTGTCCTCTCTGAATGTCAGTCGGACTCCTCGGGTGATTTTATACATGAGCTCGCGACAGCCGGCAGAGCACGGACTGTATTACGCATGCCCTCTTTTTATATCCATCTGTATTTCTGGGGCCTCTACGTTTCGCGGTCTTGTTTGTGTGAGGTCATCTTACAGTGAGGAGGTTGATTTACATCACAATTGTACGTTCTTCGAGAGGGTTGTGCACACGTAATTCAGGATAACCACACCTTTTGCTACTTTCGTGACAAATGGCCGTCCAAAGTCGGCACCGGTTGCCAATTGGTCTCGTCGGTTTATGTGTAGTCTTTTGTGTTTGATGTTTACATGTCGTGTGTCTTTTTTCCGTCTCGTGCTGAAGTCGTCTTTTGTGTTTTTGCATCGGGTGTTTTGGTGTTTTGCTGTTGATGCTGCAACGGGGTCTTGTTGGGGATCTCCTCCCTTCTTGCTTGCAATGTCCGGGCTAAATCTCTTGAATTCTCTATACCCTTGATTTTATATTTTAGTTTTATGTTTTCATGACTAAATGTATCATTTCATTAGTAATACGTACATTGTCCCAAAATTATATGACCAAGTTCAAGGTGACTACTTACTTAGTAATAAAATTGAATATTCTATTATTGCTAAAGCTAATTTCAATATCCTATCGCTTTCATATCGCAGTTTGCTGTTGATCACGATCCAAACGTCTAAGATCACATCAACACATGGTCATGTTATCAAGGTCAACTTCACTCAATACATTTATAATGAAGTTGTATGTCTGCTAACTATGTACGGTCTATATCTGTTAAACTATATACTGAATCATATTTTAGCCCTTATACATGTACAAGGTCACATCTGTTTTTAAGATTGACTACAAAGGAAAGGAGGGATCTCCAACAACTCTCCGT
This sequence comes from Pinctada imbricata, assembly GCA_033119305.1. Classification (NCBI taxonomy): domain Eukaryota; kingdom Metazoa; phylum Mollusca; class Bivalvia; order Pterioida; family Pteriidae; genus Pinctada; species Pinctada imbricata. The sequence goes on along the minus strand of VSWD01000012.1, from coordinate 41,114,113 downwards.
TGCAGCACTCACAGCAAAACCACAAAAACACAGAGCAAACACTCACAGAAAGGGACGCAAAAGGGGCAAGGAACACCAACTCACACCATAGAAACATGAAACACAAAATATCATACAAACGAGGGCTGTTCCGAAAGTTCATGGACATCGCAATTTAAGGGAAGCTCAAGAAAATTTGATAAAAACCATGTTGATTTCCTTATAATATGGATAATTTTGAATGCATATACGAATTTTCATTACGATTCGCCCATAACAAATTTTCAAATCCCCTTTTGAACAACGTAAAGTTCTAGGTCACGGAGCAGCTAACAAAAAGTAACGACGTCGTCAGATATCCAGCATAAATTTGACATTTTAAAAGAAATAAAACACCTCACATCTGTACACACAATTTAAATATCTTTTCATGTATTTTGATAAGGAGGACACGTTCTATTTCCATGCGCATTTCTACCTCTATATCATAATGCTCTTTCACCTTTGAAACATTCAAAGTCAGGTTACCATTAAGGGAGAAAACGGCATTACTTAAGTTATTTTTGTTTATTTTTTTTTGTTCAATTCCAACCAAAATTTGGTGTTTATGTATCCATTCATCATAGAAACACATTCTTCTAATTTTTAAGGCATGTGTCCACGAACTTTTGGAACGGCCCTCGTAAACTAACAAGACCAATGGGCAACCGGTGCCGACTTAAGATGGCCATCTGCCAGGCACGTAGCAGAAGGTGTGGTTGTCCGGATTACAAGCAAACAACCCTCCAACTTATCCGATTACAAAACTTAATAATGGTTAAAAGTTTCGAATGTATGTACCAAAGAATTAAGCTTATTTTACACCACAACTATACGTTCGTTGAGAACTTTGGGTAATCGGAAATGTAGGAGGGTTGTGCGCACGTAATCCAGACTAACCACACCGTCTGCTACTAGCATGGCAGAAGGCCGTCCTAAGTCGGCATCGATTGCCCATTGGTCTCGTTGGTGTATGTGTAGTCATTTATGTTTGATGTTTTTATGTGATTTGGCGTTTACTGTACCATCGCGCCTCATTCTGTGCGTGTCTGCTTTATGTTTTTTCAGTGGGCGTTTTAGGGTTTTCCTTTTTAGTGCTGCAACTGAATGTTGTTGGAGTTCCCCTCGTTTCATTTATGGCCATGTAATTCGGATAACGACGTCGTTTTTTGTACGTAAGCAAGACCATCTCATGTATGCTATCAAATATTTTGGCGTTTTGGTAAATGAATTATCTTGATGTCTCGTTGTCCGTTGTTTTTCTTGCAATGACAGGTTTTTTTATTCTGAAAATACATAATATACTATTTCTAGCATGGTATTTTGCGTTGGAGGTGATTTTGATTTAGTGATGTATTTATATATTTTTTAATGCAATAGACATTGCCAGTTATTTTCGAAGGAGATCTGTTTAGTGTTATTCTTCTTACAACTCAAAAACAAAATAGGTTTCAACATACCTCTTCATTTCACGGCTGACTCTTCTTACCAATGTTTCTGAAAAACAAAAGGCCCAAGGGGAGACATCAGTCACCTGAGTTGCAAACAGAAGAATAGTAGTGGGCGATTCGGTGGAGGCCCTTTGAGTACTTGCTACCTTAAAGCTTTCGTGAAATCATGAGCATCAGTTTTGGAGATGTCAAAAGTCAGCCAATCAGCCATCATATTTCTTGACCAATCAACATGAAAAATACAATCTTTTGGGGATTTTTCATAATTATTTTTAAAAACACGACACGTAATTAATACATAGACAAGGACATTTTAATATAAACACAGAACATTAAAGAGTACATGTCAGCCGACCCACGGTCTTAGCAAGGATCGAACCGATGCTAATCCGATGCCTTATCCGCTAGACAAAAGCAAAACACAAACTTGATACAGGACCTTTTGTGAAATTCTGTGTCGCGGTTCCTGTGGAAAATCTTATAATTTTGCCATTGCCTTCTCGACTGTGAGACTGAATAACTGATGGGTACTTCTGTACTGTTGATTGCAAAGGAAAAGTCAAAAAGTCGTCAATAAATCGGAACCCTCGGCCGCCATATTTGTTAACTTCTTGGCATGAAAAACACAAACTTGGTAGAGGACCTTTAGTACGTACTTCCTGTTATGATTCTTGAAATTCTAAGCAGCGGTTGCAGAAGAGAAGTCGAAAATGCATTCAGCCAATCAAAGCCCTCGGTGGCCATATTTGTTGACCGATCGGCACGAAAAACACACATTTGGTAAAGGACCTTGAGTACTTACTTCCTGTACGATGTTGTTACATTCTGTGCATTGGTTGCGGGGTAAAAGTCGAAAATGCGTCAGACTATCAGAGCGACCGGCAGCCATATTTTTTAACAGATCGTTGTAAGGATTGTAAGGCTTCGTGGAATTCTGTGCAGCGGTTGCAAAGAAGAACTCGAGAATGCATCAGCCAGTCAGAGCCCTCGGCAGGCCATATTGGTTGATCGATCTTCACAAATAAAACACAAACGTAGTAGAGGACCTCGGTACAAATACATCATTGTAGCTCAACAGTTGATTACATGCCGACGTAGCCTCTGCAGTTTGCTCGTTAGAACAATTTACGGCCGTGTCCCACGGCAGCCATATTTGTTGAATGAGCGGCACGAAAAAACCTAACGTTGTAGAGGACCTTGAGTACTTTCTTCCTGTAAGGTTTCATGAAATTCGGTGCAGCGGTTGTAGAGGAGAAGTCGAAAATGCTTCAGCAAATCAGAACCCTCGGCGGCCATATTTGTCGACCGATCGGCACGAATCACACAAAGGTAGTAGAGGACCTTTAGTACTTGTATCTTGTAAGGCTTCGTACAATTCTGAGCAGCGGTTGCAGAGGAGAAGTCAAAATTGCGTCAGCCAATCAGAGCCCTCGGTGGCCATTTTTGTAGACCAATCGGCACGAAAAACGCAAACTTAGTAAGAACCTTGAGTAATTGCTTCCTGTAAGGTTTCGTGAAATTATGCTCAGCAGTTGCAGAGGATAAGTCGAAAATGCGTCAGACAAGCAATCACTCGGCAGCCATATTTATTGACCGATCGGCACGAAAAAAAAAAAAAAACACAAACATGGTAGATGACTTTGAGTTTTTTCTTCTTGTAAAGTTTCATGAAATTCTGTGCAACGGTTGCAGGGGGGGGGGGGTCAAAAATGCGTCATCCAATCAGAACCCTCGGCGTCCATATTTGAAGATCGATTGGCACGAAACACATAAACTTGGTAGAAGACCTTAAGAACTAACAACCTGTAAGGTTTCGTGAAATTCTGCGCAGCGGTTGCAGAGGAGAAGTCGAAAATGTTAAAAGCTTACGCCGGACGACGACGGACGGACGACGGACTGGGCGCTATGACAATAGCTCACTTGCTCAGGTCAGCTAAAGAGAAATTCAATGTTATTTTTTTTATATACTTACATTCTTATATCCAAATTAGATATTTTCTAGGCTCCACGCGACATACATAGCATGGATCCAGTTAAAGTAGCATTGTATGTTTGCATTGAGTGAACTATCACTCGAGATAATAATTGAATTCCTTCAAAATTCAACAGCTGGTACATCTTTCATCTTGGTGCATAGTGATAACGTTGTATTTTTTAGAATAGATCTTCATATGTTATGTAAGGGCTAATTTGTTAATTGTCCTCTTATCGATTGCATATATCGATTATGATGGCAATGTAAAAAGTACATTCTGATTTAGATCTACTTACTTTTGTGGTGTACAAGGAACATATATCCGGGCGTCGTACCAAGACGTGACTAAGAAGTGTGCCAACCTAGAATTATACAACCATGAACACCAAATGTAAGACAGTCATTTCTTGAACAATGCATCAAATAATCGTTGTTCAAAGATTTCTCATGAACTATAACAGAAGATACCAGAATAACGTACAGTAGGGCGGCCAAGCCGGATTTGCACGTGCGGCGGTAAACAGGAAAATGTGAGTCCGCGAACGCATGACGCACTCTTTCTCGTCGGAGAAATTTTGGTCCTTTTCCGAAAACGACTTGACAGTGTACATCACAACATACATGTTACTGTGAACGTACCTTGCCGATCGCTCTTCCTTCGTCAACTGTTTGTTTATATAATTAACTGTATATTTGACCACTGATGACGCACTTATATGAGTTTCACATTAACTTTCAAGACATGTGAAATTTGCACGATGCTCATTTCATATGAACTTCATGAAAGGAAAAATTGGCTGTGATTATACATTGTATATAGTCAAAGTCTTAGAACCAAAATGTCTTCTATGCGGTAGCTGAGTGAAATGTTTACTACGGTTATAAACTTAAAAAACATTCAGGAAAAGATCTCACATTTATGTGTGATTGATACCTGTGGTTTTTTCAATTATCTGCCTTGTCCATGTATTTCCTGATCCAAAATAACTAGCCAAAGCCATCGTTGGCAGAGTTCTTTCGGAAAAGTGTGTCCTTTCACAAAATAAGGCGTCGAAAGATTCTTTGCTTGGCGAATTCGTCAAAAGTTTGAGACCCAATGAAGCCAAACAAATAACAGAATTTTTGACATAATCTGTGAAAAAAGGTTATTTGTTGTGTTAATTAATGTGAAAAGAGAATATAATTCAGTATATCTTTCACTGAGTGCAAAGTCTTTTACCAGACCTCCGTGGCGTCACAAAGTTACCTTCATGTTGACATAGGAGCTTGATCAGAAAATGACGTCCAAAAACTCCTTGAATATAATCAATATATGTCATCGGTGGGGTAAAGTCGTTACCTAAAGTACTAACAGCAAGTTAAGAAAACGGAAACTTTGATTTTACGTGAAAACGCTTTAAGATGGATACATATGAATATCGAGGGAAATGTTCGACTATTAGAGCACTGTTAGAAAATGAAATTTCTAAAAATCATTGCTTTTGCGTTTTCGCTGCACACATAGGAAATAACACGTTGAATCATCTTTATCGTGCACAAAGTCCATAAACATACACTGGCCAAGTATGAATGACACAATAACCATAACCTAAATGCGACACAATAGATTTATGCCTCAATGATCAGTGAATATCTACCTATATGGAAAGGAATCGCTGTTACTTTTAACATACACGACCCTTGTTAAGACAAAATGACTTGGTTAATTTGTAAGCGTAAAATATCGCCATTATTCAATGAGTACACAAAAAATGTCTTGTAAGATTAAAATGCTAGGTATTTGAGTAGTGCTTTTCCTTCTGTATTACATGTACCAGTTATATTGCCGAACGATTATATTTTACCGTTTGCAAAAAGAAGGGAAATTTCCGTTTTCTTAAAAACCTGTTAGTACTTTAGTCATTATGTGACCTGGTACTGGATGATACTTCGCTTTACCCTGTATAATACCTAGTGGCCTGGTATCATCATCACCACTAGATGACTAGGTTAGTAATAATTAATACCAGAATATCTCTGAGGACAAGATTTGTTTTCCCACAGCATCTTGGTAAGCGTAATTCGAATTGGTTTACTGGACATTGTGATAAAAGTATATATAAAGCGATAAATCGTAGCATTCTCTCCCATAGCATTTTAATAAAGATATGGAAGTGTTCCAACTCTATACCTTGACCTCTGAAGAAAATTTCAAACGATTTTCATGCACCAGACACGTGCTTCGAATATTAAATTCTCATCAGTGATGCTTCCAGGAAAAGTGATTTTGTGGAGCCGCCTATATTCATTTCTGTAGCACCCTCTTCAGTTATTTTTCAGTTTAAATTTGTGTACTTGCTTAACAGAAAGTGCGCGGTTCCAAATTTCTTGTAGGGTCGTTTCAGTAGCATATCCAAATAAGACCTATGTTCAAAATGGCATTGGAGGGATGGTGCTATGATGTTTACCTCCTATAATTTCGATGTTATTTTTGGATGAAATGACAAATTTCCGAAATAGCAGATGAAAAGATATGGTGTCAAATTGATAAAGGGCCAAAACAATGCTTCACTGAGGCGACAGAGATGGAAAGAAGTAATTGATACACTTCTAAACCATGTAAACGTCAAATCACGGGGAACCGATTTTAACTGCCCCACACTGCAACAAGAAATGAGTGTTTATAATAATGATATGGAAGTGTTCCAACTCTATACCTTCTTGAAGAAAATTTAAAACCAAATGAAAACCTCTCCTGTGTAAAATGGTTTTAACTATTTCCAACCTATGACCTTGACCTTTGAACTATAACCTTGAAAATTAAAAGGATTCTTCCTCATCAGGAAGAAGTGTATGAATGTTAAACGACTTCAAATTTAAGAGCATCACTTAAGAACAAATTAATTTGCAGCATAGACCAGACATGCACGTTTCGGGCCCCGGTACTTAACGCTCGTCAGTGATCCTCAATCTAAACAATTTAATATGGCAAAAGAGTGTGAAAGTTATTACCTCTAAAAATGTACCGAAAGTTGAAGCAGGATTTGTGGGATATGATGCAACAGGACCCATGATTTACAGATACACAGAATTTTTGATTGCATTGAAGAGACCGTCAACCGAAGTTGATCGAACTGGCTACATGTGATCTCTGGGATTCCTGGTCCAACAGCAGTGACACTCACCAAGTAGTACAAATGTTAAACGTCTTCAAATTCAATAGCATCATTTAAGAACACCTTCATTTGCAGCATGGACCAGACATGCATGTTTCAGGTACTTAACCCTCGTCAGTGCTTCTCATTTTAAACAATGTTATATTGCCAAAGAGTGTGAAAGGTGTAAAGTTCAAAATGTATCGAAAGACGTAGCAGGATGGGTGGGATATGATGCTACAGGACCCACATTTACAGATTCCAAGATTTTTGAATGCATTGAAGAGATGATCGAGTTTGGAAAAGATCCAATAAAAACTGCACCTTCTAGACTGTAAACAAGGATTTTAAGTATTTCCGTAAGGAGTTCAACTATTTTGACAAGGATTTTAACTATTTCTTAGTCCTTTTAGATAAAATTGTACATACTAAAGTATCAGGCTATACCTCTTGAACCATATACCAGCATATTTTGGTATTTTCTTGCTCATGTCTCAAAGATTTTTATTAATTTTATCGAAGGTCAAGGTTATGTAAAACATTTTCAATGAAATTGAATATGCTTTTACGTTCGGGTAATATTTATTGAACCGTTTACCCGATCATTTTCAGATTTTAGTATTCTGTTGCCCGTGAAGCTCATATAACCATGGTAGCCAGGGTCAGACTCACTTAGTTCTTCGATAATGAAATTGTAAATACTATATTGTCCGGGCTATATCTATTGAACCACTTACCCAATCAATTTCATATTTTGATATGTTGTTTTCTTCAAGAGTACTTAAGGTCACCAGGGTCAAGGCTACTTACTATAGTTCTTTTTCAATGAAACTGCACTTGCTTGTCATGTCCGGGCTAAATCTCTTGAACCCTATATACAATTGATTTTATATTTTAGTTGTATGTTTTAGGACTAAATGTATCATTACATTATGTAAATTGTCCCAAAATAATATGTCCAAGGTCAAGGTGACTAATAACTTAGTTCAATTTCTGTTATTGTCCAATGTTTAACGTCTTCAATTTCATTAGCCTCATTTTAGAGCAGATTTTACAGCATGGACCAGACAAGCACGTTTCGGCTAATAAACCCTCGTCAGTGATCCTAAATCTAAACAATGTAATATGACCAAAATCTATGAAAATTATGTCCTAATAATACCGAAAGACATAGCAAAATTGCTGGGATTTGATGATAAAGGACCCAGGTTTTAGAAATTTCAGAAAATTTTGTAAACAGCAATTTTCAAATGCGTTTGAAGAAACGACCAACCGAAATTAATCGAACTTGGCTACAGCTAATCTCAATATCCAAGCGTTTTCATATCACAGTTTGCTGTTGATCTAGACCCAAATGTCTCAAACGTCTTAGATCACATCAACACATGGTCATGTTATCAAGGTCAACTTCACTCAATATATTTATAATGAAGTTGTATATCTGCTAACTATGTACGGTCTTATATCTGTTAAACTGTATACTGAATCATATTTTAGCCCTTATACATGTACAAGGTCGCATCTGTTTTTCTGTTTGACTACAAAAGAAAGAAGGGGATCTCCAACAACACTCTGTTGCAGCATCCACAGCGAAACCACAAATTATCCAATATAAAAACACAGAGCAGACACACACAGAAAGGGACGCAAAAGGGACAAGGAACACCAACTCACACCATAGAAACATGATACACGAAATACCACACATAAACCAACAAGACCAATGACTTTAGATGGTCATCTGCCATGCGGGTAGCAGATGATGTGGTTGTCCGGATTATTTGTGCACAACCCTCCCATTTATCCGAATACGAAACTTAATTGTGGTTAAAAGTTTCGAAAGTATGTACCAAAGAATTAAGCTTATTTTACACCACAATTATACGTTCGTCGAGAACTCTGGGTAATCGAAATAGTGGGAGGGTCGTGCCCACGTAATCCAGGATAAGCACACCGTCATGGCAGATGACCGTCCTAAGTCAGCATCGATTGCCCATTGGTCTCGTATGTGTAGTCATTTATGTTTGATGTTTCTATGTGATTTGGCGTGCCTACTTTATGTTTTTGCAGTGGGTGTTTTAGGGTTTTCCTTTCTGATGCTGCAACTGATTGTTGTTGGAGATCCCCTCGTTTGATTTATGGTCATTTAATCCGGAAAACGACGTCATGTTTTGTACGTAAGCAAGACCATCTCATGTATGCTATCAAATATTTTGGCGTTTGGTAAATAAATTATCTTGATGTCTCGTTGTCCGTTGTTTTTCTTGCAATGACAGGTTTTATTATTCTGAAAATACATAATACTAGTATACTACTTTCTAGCATGGCATTTTGCGTCGGAGGTGATTTTTACCACGTAATGTATTGATTTCAATATTTGTTATTGTTTATGCAAAAGACATTGCCATTGATTTTCGAAGGAGATCTTCAAAGTGTTTTTCTTCTTACAACTCAAAAAAGAAAATAAGTGTCAACATACCTCTTCATTTCACAGCTGACTCTTCTTATCAATGTTTCTGAAAAACAAAAGGCCCAAGGGGGCCACATCATTCACCTGAGTTCCAAATAAAAGAATAGTAATGGACGATTCGGCGGAGGCCCTTGAGTACTTGCTTCCTTTAAGGTTTCGGGAAATTATGATAATCAGTTTTGGAGATATCAAAAGTCAGCTAATCAGCCATCATATTTCTTGACCGATCGGCATAAAATACACAAAGTATTGGGGGTTTTTATAATTACTTTAACCACGTACACTTACAGTTGTACAGTACATAGACAAGGACATTTTTAATATATAAGCTCAAAACATTGAAGAGTTCATGTCAACCGACCAATGGTCCTTGCAAGGATCGAACCAGCAATTATAAGATTACTACCCGATGCCTTATCCGCTAGACCACAGCGAACAACAAAACACAAACTTGATACAAGGACCTTGAGTAACTTGCTTCCTGTAAAATTTTGTGAAATTCTGTGCCGAGGTTGCAAAGGAAAAGTCAAAAAGATGTCAGCAAATCAGAACCCTCGGCCGCCATATTTGTTGACTACTTGGCATGAAATTAATAAACTTGGCCGAGGACCTTTAGTAACTTACTTCCTGTTAATGATTCTTGAAATTCTGAGAAGTGGTTGCGGAGGAGAAGTTTCAAATGCATCAGCCAATCAATGACCTCGGCGGCCATATTTGTTGACCGATCGGCATGAAAAACACATACTTGATAGAGGACCTTGAGTACTTGCTTCCTGCAAGGTTTAGTGAAATTCCGTGCAGTGGTTGCAGAGAAGAAATCGAGAATGCAATAGCCAATCAGAGCCCCAGGCGGTCATATTTGTTGAAATTTTGTGCAGTGGTTGCAGAGGAGAAGTTGAAAATGCGTCAGCAAATCAGAGCCCTCCGCAGCCATATTTGTTGAATGATCGGCGCAAAAAAAAACTTGGTAGAGAACCTTGAGTACTTTCTTCCTGTAAAATTTCATGATATTCTATGCAGCGTTTGCAAAGGAGAGGTCGAAAATGCGTCAGCCAATCAGAGCCCTTGGTGGCCATATTTATTGACCGATCGGCACGAAAAACACAAACTTGAAAGAAGACCTTGAGTTATTGCTTCCTGCAAGGTTTTGCGAAATTCTGTGCAGCGGTTGCAGAGAAGAAATCGAGAATGCATTAGCCAATCAGAGCCCCAGGCGGCCAGATTTGTTGAAATTTTGTGCAGTTGCTTACTGTAATATGTGTAAGGTTTCGTGACATTCTACGCAGCTGTTGCAGAGGAGATGTCGAAAATTTTACGCCGAATGACGGACGACGACGACGGACGGACGGCACGCTATGACAATAGCTCACTTGAGCTTTGCTCAGGTCAACTAGAAAGACATAAATAATATAAAATCAAAATGTTAAATTTTGATATACTTACACTCTTATGTCCAAATTAGAGATATTTGTTGTTGTGTAAATTTAATTAAGTTTTCGGCTCAACACGACATACATAGCATGGATCCGGTAAATATAACCATCGAGTTTGTGTAGCAATGTATGTTTTAATTGAGTGAACTATCACTCGAGATCATAATTGAATTCCTTCAAAATTCAACAGCTGGTAAGTCTTTCATCTTTTTTAGAATAGATCTTCATATGCTATGTAGGCGTTGATTTGTTAATTGTCCTCTTATCGATTGCACATATCGGATTATAATGGCAGTGTAAAAAGAGCATTCTGATTTAGATCTAGTTACTTTTGTGATGTACGAAGAACATATATCCGGGCGTCGTACCAAACGTGACTAAGAAACTTCATATATATTTTCTGAAAGATTTTCTCCACAAAAGACCATGTTATAAGGCTATATCATGTAGGTCTGATTAATAGTGTGATTATTGTTGTTTTATTTATACAATATAAACATTGATGGTGGTAAACAAAATGAGAGTGTTCGAACAGATACATGAAATATATGAAATAATGACAATTTTTGCATGATGATATCTAACTGAATGTGATAAACTCTGTATTTTGTCTGCTTTAAAAAGTGAAATAAAATTAAATATATATTGTATCATGATTGAGAATAAACATCAAAGAAGTACCTAACCATCATTCAGTATCAAAGTTGAGAAGGCAAAGCAAAATCGTGAGGGAATTCGAGGGAAATGATCTGTAAAACCTGTCTATGTATTAATAAATAATACATGATAATCAAAGTATATACGACTTGACGCTTTGAAAATTGGAAAATATATTTATATAACATTTATATATTATCTAACTATTTATGTATTTTTGACAACTTCCACGTATTTCGTATGTACATTCTTCTTTCGTCATAACATTTAAAACATATTTTCAATGAAACATGTATATCTGAGACCAAACTTTGCTTTTGCCTCTGACCTCAATAATTGACAAGCTCTTTTACGCGTTCAGGTCAATATACATCGTAAAGACTTTCTTATCATATTAAGTTTTGTCGCAGCCTTGTTAACAAAACCTACCGCATAAAAAAGGTTTTATGATTTATCGGAATCGATATAAACATGTATTTCCTGTTGCAGTTTGGAGCAGTTTAACTCGCTCTCCGTGACTTTGGATATTTTTGAGTGTATTAATTACTTCATTCCAGCTATGTCGCCTGAAAGAATTTCGCGAAGCGATTCTCGGAAAATTTGCACGTGTGCCAACCAGAATTATACACCCATGAACACCAAATGTATGACAGTCATTTCTTGAATAATGCATCAACAATCGTTGTTCAAAGATTTCTCATGAACTATAACAGAAGACACAAGAATAACGTATATTATTTACATTCATTCTTCGTGTTTTCTTATCTGACTTATCATTAATTTTCATTCACGTCTGTATCAGGTACTTTTATAGCTCGCAAATTTCATGTATATACAGAACCTTGAATATTTTGTACTATAAATGACAAATATGGAAAATGACCAAATATCCCTGTATACAGCACAAAATCGATAATTCAGAAACTGAAGGCATACAAAATCAGGATAAAACAGGAACCAAAGCAAACAAACAAAAACCTCCAACACGTGAAAAGAAAAGAACTCCCGATATGGGAGTGAGACCAGGTGCCCAGGAAGAGTAAGCATCTTCTGCTTGCATGCCCATTCTGCTACGTCTTTTGGTACATTTTTGGACACAATAATTTTCATACTTTTTGGCCATATTACATTGTTTAGACTGAGGATCACTGACGAGGGTTTAGTACCCGAAACGTGCATGTCTGGTCCATGCTGTAAATTTATCAGGTTTTAAATGATGCTATTGAATTTAAAGACGTTTAACATTTGAACTACTTGGTAAGTGTCACTGCTGGTGGACCAAGAGTCCCCGAGGGCACATATAGCCAAGTTCGATCAACTTTGGTTGATCGTCTGTCTCTTCAACGCATTTGAAATTTTCTGTTACAAAATTTCTTGAAATTTCTGAAACGTGGGTCCTGTAGCATCATATCCCACCCATTCTGCTACGTTTTGGTACATTTTTGGACACAATAATTTTCATACTTTTTTGGCCATATTACATTGTTAAGACTGAGGATCATTGACGAGGGTTTAGTACCCAAAACGTGCATGTCTGGTCCATGCTGTAAATTTATCAGGTTTTAAATGATGCTATTGAATTTAAAAACGTTTAACATTTGAACTACTTGGTGAGTGTCACTGCTGGTGGACCAAAAGTCCCCGAGGGCACATGTAGCCAAGTTCGATCAACTTTGGTTGATCGTCTGTCTCTTCAACGCATTTGAAATTTTCTGTTGCAAAATTTCTTGAAATTTCTGAAACGTGGGTCCTGTAGCATCATATCCCACCCACTCTGCTACGTCTTCTGGTACATTTTTGGACACAATAATTTTCATACTTTTGGCCATATTACATTGTTTAGACTGAGGATCACTGACGAGGGTTTAGTACCCGAAACGTGCATGTCTGGTCCATGCTGTAAATTTATCAGGTTTTAAATGATGCTATTGAATTTAAAGACGTTTAACATTTGAACTACTTGGTAAGTGTCACTGCTGGTGGACCAAGAGTCCCCGAGGGCACATGTAGCCAAGTTCGATCAACTTTGGTTGATCGTCTGTCTCTTCAACGCATTTGAAATTTTCTGTTAAAAAAATTCTGGAAATTTCTGAAACGTGGGTCCTGTAGCATCATATCCCACCCATTCTGCTACGTCTTTTGGTACATTTTTGGACACAATAATTTTCATACTTTTTGGCCATATTACATTGTTTAGACTGAGGATCACTGACGAGGGTTTAGTACCCGAAACGTGCATGTCTGGTCCATGCTGTAAATTTATCAGGTTTTAAATGATGCTATTAAATTTAAAGACGTTTAACATGCAACACCCACAGCTTCGATTCGATAGAACTGTCACATTTGGTTCTTTCCATTTCGGAAGATGGGAATGATATCAAAGTTGTCGTTAGGGAAGGATGCAATTGTCGTCTGTCATCCATCGCCTTAAAATGCACGTACACGTTTGGGAAACAACCTTCAGTATCTTATCTACATGTTCGTATCGGTCATTTCCTTCACCAGAAGGAGAAATCTTGATGAACCTATGGAAGGCATAAAAGAAGCTCAAACACGAAATATTCGATATACAAGTACATTTATGACACATCTACACATTTTAGTTGTTTTAATCGTTTAAAACTTTGAGGATTATGATACATCTTCTTGAATCCTTTTTTTTTTTGCCTGATTAGGACAAAACTTAACTATATTTCAGCAGAAGTTGGGCCGCGTTTCGGCAACAATGTATTGCTCGATTCTAGAATCAATAGGAAGATGGAAGCGTCTTCCAAGAAATTCTTAATTGATGCTATATTGAATTTGAAGACGTCGGCATTTTCAGCATTTTTTCAGAGTAATATTGCCAATAAAATAGATGAAATCATTTAGTCTTGGCTGACGCAGGACATCGGGCATCCTTGATCAAGGAATTTCTCGTCTACTAATTTTCGTTACATTTTTGTCAGCGATTATTCTTTAAAGAATGATTAATTCCAATGCATTTACGTGATAACGTACTAGTATTATCAAACGTTCAGATTGAAAATGAATCTTAATTGAACAAACTTTATCGATTGTATTTTCTTCTGTTTTGACACAATGCATTGCTTAATATGTCGCTGTATCAAGGGTAATTTATACTTATTTTATGTACTTTTTTCAATTCCAAAATTTTTATTTGTATCACAGTATCAAATTATAAGATAACCTTCAAATGTATAATACGCTTGCTCAACTAAATGCCGTGAAAAACACGACTACAAAACTTACAGTATCAAAGTTTCTTATTTTTATTCTGTTTTGCGTCCTTTTGAAATTGAGAAACCTACCAGCCAGCCATGGAGAAAAACAAACAAGCATATAAAACTGAGATGCAATTTCATATAATGTGACTATGTGAAACCTTACAGATTTTAATCAACAAAAGAATCATTATGGTAGATAAGGCAATGCCTTAAATCTTTGCAGTACTCTTGCATTTTTACATCAAATGTTTAAAAAAATCAAATTTCATTTTAATTTTTAAAGAAAGCACATTTAAATTCCAATATAATTTATTATTTTGATTTTGTTTTGTTTCATGACTTTGGGCTCACAACCTACCAGCACGAGGACGCAAAACAGAAAATAACAAAGAAATGACCTTGAATGAAATAAAGTTCTGACATGTGGTGCCAAACAAATCTAAATATATCGTATCAATACATTTCAGTAGCGCCATGCAAATTAGAAATTAGAATATACATATAAAGGTTTTTGCAATATGAATTTTTGCAATCTGGAATATTCAAAAGTGAATAATTATATGTATAATAAATAAATAAAAATTACTGTAAACTATTTTTACCGAAAATAGCACTAGCCTGTGTTTCAATTATATATAAAATCAAATGCATCTGCCATGACATAATCCATTTTCAAATTTACATAAATAAATTCCATATGTGTCAATTTTGTTTGTGGCATGTACAAGTAAATACGAGACTCAAGCATTTAATTAAGTGCCAGCCTCAAAAAAGATATATATTTACTCCTGTAGAACTTCCAGCGAAAAATTGAACAGACAATTCACAATCAGGTACGTAAAACGTTTAATTATATTGACATTATCTGAGTAAAGAATATCTAATTAACATCAAAGAATATCTAATAACATCAAAGAAGTACCAATCCGTTTTTTAAGTCTGAAAGTCGAGAAGGCTAGGCAAAACCACCAGAATTTCCACTGGAACGGTTGCGCACCTCGGAATGGGAGACCAGGTGCCCGGGGAGAGTCAGCGTCTCATTGTTGCATGCAACACCCGTCGCAACAGCTCCATCAAAACTAGTCAAATTCGGTGATTGTCTCGATGTTAAACGTCTTTGAATTTAATAGCATCATTTCAAACCTGATAAATTTACAGCATGGACCAGACATGCACGTTTCGGGTACTAAACCCTCGTCAGTGATCCTCAGTCTAAACAATGTAATATGGCCAAAAAGTATGACAATTATTCTGTCCAAGAATGTACCAAAAGACGTAGCAGAATGGGCAGGATATGATGCTACAGGACCCACGTTTTAGAAATTTCAAGAAATTTTGTAACAGAAAATTTCAAATGCGTTAAAGAGACAAACGATCAACCAGAGTTGATCGAAGTGCATTTTGATTAACATATCAGGTAAGTATGTCTTGTTTGGTGATGATGACAGCCATTCAATCGCAATCCAGAATGTCACTGATCATTCTGGAAAGAGGGGTCTGATATGCTTTTATTATATCCCCGTAAATAATATAGAAAATAAAGAACCATAGATTTCAGTGCTGATAACGATAGTTATTTTTTCCAAAAATTAATATATAAAAGTACAAATAAATTGATAAGGAACTATTCTTTGAAGCTAAAGCATATATTTTATTGAAAGGGGATATTAAAAAAAAAAGAATTAGAACGGGTCGATTAAAGGATAAAGATGGAAAAAAACCTAAAATTTTTGCTGGACTTATTTCGTTTGACATAATTTTAGATCAAGGCGTATAACTTTTTATTCATTTTCTTAAAGTATTTTTCAGATAATCGAAGGGCGAAGAAATGTACAGTAGAATTTCCTTTCATTTGTCTTCATGGGCAAACATTAAAAGTTTTTTTTTTCCTTTTCATTAAAGTTTATAAAAGGGGTGAATATCATTCTTCGCTATCAGTACAACTAGAAAGAAACTGAACACCCATATACTGTATGAATAAAACAAATGAAAATGTTAAGTTATATTTATGTATCTAGATATATCCTCCCTTATTCTTCAGTGGACCTATACAAAAATATTTCAAAGTAAATATGAGTCATGAGTAAATGTTCACTCTTCATATTAAGTTTTTGGATTCCCTCTGCGTTAGCCTTGAGCATCACTGATGATAAATAACTTGCTCAGATGCGCATATGGTGTACTGAGTCACAACAGTTCATATTTTTCAAAATTGATCATTATGCTTATTACTAGATCTTTCAACTTTTCATTTAAAGTAAGGAAGGCAGGATTGCGCTGAACATATGTCATTCTTTAATTCAACCCTTATTCTTGTTTACAACTAAAATTTTCACTGATTTTTGTTCACCTCAGACTCACCCTCACAGGGAACGAAACATGTTGATCATTGGCGCAGTGTCTATCGTACTTGCGTTATACCTTTGCTCTATACCTACTGACAGTAAAACCGTACAGTGTGAGGGTAAGTAATTTTAATTAATTAAATTATGAAAAATTTAAGAATGACATTAAGTTAAAATACACATAGGTTCTTAACATATTTACAAGTAATTCAGTTTAGATCAGCTAATTCAAATTCATTTATGTGAGTTGTTTTAATGGAAATATTTATCTTCAAATAATATTGTGAATTGGTTCAATTGTTACAGTATACATGTATATGTATATTACTTTTTTGCAATTGAGCCACATACACAAATGGGGTTTCTCTACATAAAATATTTTCGAAGATCATTTGCATTTCGCTGTTCGCATTGTTACATTATATGAAAGGGCTCTTTCCATTTTTCTTTCTAAATTCTATTATGATCAAGTTGTTTTAGGTACCCCTCCAAAATTGAATACTCATATCTCACCTATTCTTCACATTTCACCACGATAAATTCCTTGCTCTTTTGTAGATTTGATAAATTGAAAAATAAAGCAAAATTAAAGACAGATATATTCTTAAACTATATTGACTATTTTTCTGCTTGTACATGTGTATAGGTTGCGTCGTCAAAGGAGAATGTAAGCCACATGGTAGTGAATGGTATGATGCAAACTTGTGCATTAACTATCGATGTAGACGTTATAGGCAGGGACAGGGCAAAGACCAAGAGTTTGTGTATGAATTATTACCAGACTCAAACGGTAAGTACATGTAAACGTCCTCCAATTGAATAGCATCATTTAAGAAATTTCAAGAAATTTTGATAATAGAAATTTTAGAATGCGTTGAAGAAACGCTCAACCGAAATTGATCGAACTTGGCTACATGTGCCCTCGGGGACTCCTGGTCCACCAGCAGTGACACTCACCAAGTGGTATAAATGAAAACGTCTTGAAATTGAATAGCATCATTTAAGAACAGATAAATTGGCAACATGGACCAGACATGCACGTTTCGGGTACTTAACCCTCGTCTAGATTTACATGTCACTAACTAACTAACCCTCATGCTAGATTAACATGTTACTAACAAAAATCTATCTTCATATGTTATATATGCATTTGTGAAAGAAGAGTCCAAACATTTCATGAATGGGTTGACAGAATCATTAAAAAAACAAAAAAACAAAAACTATTCAGGGTGGTTCAATAAAGAAAATATACTTTGCTCTATCACGCCAGCCAATCATAATGGACGTTACATCCTGGTTATATAATAATATTAATAATATTAATTTTATTTGGCTTGCTAGGGGTCCGTCGATGCTCAATTTTGTGCTCTATTGTGAGTGCTGTTGAGATTACCGTCGGGATCTTCTTTAACTCATGAATATAGCACTATAAAAAATGTCTTATGAATATTCCCTCGTTATCATAGGGTACCCTTTAATCGTTCTTTAACTTTTTATGTACTAACCTTATTTTCTACTGGTCATGTATTCTTTTATGTTGCAATGTATGTAAGCGATACTTTCTTTAAGGGTGCCCATACAAAAGTATATGTTTGAGATTTGGAGGCTACGTGAAGGACGAAGCAACTTGTGTTAGGTACAGTTGTTACAAAACGTATGAACATACACCTGTCCTGAAGAAATTTTACCACGGGCACATTGTCAAAACTAAAAAATACGGTAATTATTCACCTTATTTTATTTTTGTCAAAAAAGATACTGTAAACGTGTGGAAAAAATTTTGTGATTATAACATCAAAAAGATACTGTAAACGTATGGAAAAACTTCGTGATTATAACATCAAGACGTTTCGCTTTGGGGAACTATTTGCGAAGTCTCTTGAATCGAGGAATAAGCCCAAATTCCCCATTCGCGAAAATTTCGACGTATACGATAACTTGATTTTGTACATTATTAAATTTCAATAAAGAATATATCCTTATCAAGATACTCTTGTAGTTAATGAATACAGCAGGGGGGGGGGGGGGGGGGGTCGTGGGGACAAATTTTCGCTCAGTCTATTGATTAGCGAGATACGCCAATATTACCCTCACGCGAAAATTAAAGCGTTTACAGTAACTTTTTTAATATCATGAATAAGGAATAGATAGATAGTCGGCGCCGTGGTCTAGTGGTAAGGGCGTCAGGCCATAGACCTAAAAGTTTCTGGTTCGAGTCTCACTAGGACCGCGGGTCGGCTGACATATACTCTTTTGTGTTTCATGTTAAATACTAGTCTGTGTATTGTTTCGATGTCTTTTTTTTTTTGTGTTAAAAAAATAAGGAATATATTCTAATAAATATATCCTTGTGGCTTAAAAGACGAACGTTACATAAACATGCTTGCAGGCATTTCTATATAAAATCTGTATAGTTAAACTTGCCTATAGATCCGAATATTGGACCAAGCAGTCCATAGTTTCTTTGTTTACAGTAATATTGGACCGTACGGTCAATAGTTTATAAAAAACTATTGACCGATAGACGTCACATCCTTTGTGACGTCACGTCATTAATGATGTTATAATGTTAAACGTTTTTCAAATCAATAGCACCAATTAAGAACAGATACATTTACATCATGTGCTCAAAGAGTGTGAATGACAAATATGGATAATGACCATATCCCTGTATACAGCACAAAATCGATAATTCAAAAATCAGAAACCGAAGGCATACAAAATCAGGATAAAACAGGAACAAAAGCAAACAAACAAAAACCTCCACCATATGAAAAGAAGCGAACTCCCGATATGGGAGTGAGACCAGGTGCCCAGGAAGAGTAAGCATCTCCTGCTTGCATGCAACACCCGTCGCTTCAATTCAGTAGAACTGTCACATCCGGTTACTTCCATTTTGGAAGATATAGAGTACAATCTTTGGTTGGATGGTTCAAATGGTCTATGACAGAATATCATCCACCATTTTTGAGAGTGGAACATCATAGTGTATGACGAGTTCCCCATATCGACCGTAGAACTTCCTCAGTGACGATGTTAGTCGGTCACAAACATATCCCTGACTGAGAAGCTTGTCTGAAAGACGCCTAGCTCTCAGAACAAAATCCGTATATTTGGTACTTGCTCTGGCATAGCGTATCAACTGAGATATGAACACGCCATAAGCAGGCGATGAAGGGATGTTGCTACTCAGAAAAGGAAAGTTTGTAATGCTGAAATTGAAGTCGTCACGTTTGTCATAGAGTGAGGTGTTCATGTGACCATCAGTGTCGTAGGACAACATTATGTCCAAATAGGATGCTGAATTATTTGTCTCTGTGGTTTCTTTGACTTCAAGCTCCGAAGGATAGATACTGCTCAGGTAATCCGCGAATTTTGGATTATTGATGGACAACACATCGTCTATGTATCTGTAAGTGAAGTTAAAGTCAGAAGCTAAGTATCTTTTCCCTTCAGAGACCAAAGATTGTATGAATTCAGCTTCGTACGAGTAAAGGAAAATGTCGGCAAGGAGTGGGGCACAATTGGTCCCCATTGGAATTCCGACAATTTGCTGGAAGACCTTTCCTCCAAACACCACAAAAATGTTGTCGATCAGAAAGTTTAACATCTGAATAATGTCTGTTTCAGTGTACTTATTATCAGAATCGGACTTTTCTTTTACAAAGTAGGTTTTGTCATAGTTAACAACAATAAATTTGTATTTGCGATTACCGTTCTTACTTGTAAACGCATGACTTATAATTTTTGCGAGTCTTTCTTTCAATTTAGAATGTGGAATTGTAGTGTAAAGTGTCGAAAAATCAAAGGCTTTGATCGAATGGACTCTACTAAAATGAGTGGATTTCAGATGTTCTAAAAGTTCCTTCGAATTCTTTAAAATCCACATCTGGTTGATACTACTGCGAGAATACACTGTCGAACAATATTTTTGAAGCCCAGATTTGATTTCAGATAAAACTTTGGTGAGTAAGATCGATACAGATTTGGTAGAACATTTTGAGGAACCAGCGATGAAACGTTGTTTGTACGGATTCTTATGCATTTTAGGTATGCAGTACAAGTATGGTAAATCTAAATCTAAATTGGTAGTGTCGAAGCCAAAGGAAGTAAGAGCTGATTTGTGGTTATCTATTATTTCAGAGGCAGAAAGGTTTGTTGGGGTGTAAGTCGGATTTCCAGGTGTCGAATTTAAACCCAACTCTTTAACTAGACTGTCGAAATAGTACTTTTTGCAAGTAAATGTGTAATTATTTGAGGCTTTGTCCGCTGGTGTGATGACATAATGTTCTTGGAGGTAGGTGAGCTCTGTGATAACATCAGGATCTTTAAATATAGACACGAATCTGGTGTTCACAGTTGATTTTAATCGGTTAATTCTAGATAAAAGTAACCCTCTGATTGATTTTATCCATTCGGAAAGGGTGTCGAATTGTACATCCTCTTTCTTTGCCCAACGTCTTGCATATTCCTCACAAGAGTCCATAATAATTTTGACATTTTGGTTCCATGTAAAGGAAATACTTTCCCTGTATTTGGGACCCTTTTTTAACAATTCTCTCAACTTGTCGTTCTTGACTATACTAAGGTCACCAGTAATAACGTGTCCACAAGGAGAGTAGTTGAAATCCGATGAAGAACATTCGCAGGGAAGTGGATGAAGTGAGGGATTACTTAAATCAACACACTGCAGGAATCGTTTGTAATTGTAAATTTTAGATGCAACTGTTGGTGTGTAGCTATAGGAAATACAAGGAGTTTCTTTTCTTTTGAAATATGGTGGGATTTTTTCCGTGACAGTTTTGTGATTCAAAATTTGACCAAGATTCAAGTTATCAATACCTTTGTTTGCAAATCTTACTTTAATGAAAGGGCGGTTTGTTTTCTCCTCTGATTTATCTGATCTAACTGCTTGAAATAAACGAAAAGTAGAAATGTCCAAAATGACTCCTTGTAGTCTGTATTCTGGGGAACGTGTATCGGTATATGTGAGGTCCTTCGTATAATCGTAGATTTCGTGCAACTTCCGTAAAGGAACAGAGTATAATTTGGTACGAATATAATGCAGGCCTAGAGGCTCATTCAAAAATGGAACCAAGTCATCGAAGGAGAAACTATGTATCTCAGGCCTATTGTATTTTCGAATGCCATGACTTCGAGGTCTTCTTTGTTGTCTGTTGAATAAGCTAGTCACATTTACCGATTGACAACCGGGACTTGTTAAGTTTCCTATAGTGCTGATGTTATCGTTGCACCCATAGGGCGCAACTGTCATTGGGCGCAACTGTCATAGGGCGCAAATGTCATTTTGTCCAAAAATGTACCGAAAGACGTAGCAGGATGGGTAGGATATTATGCTTATGCTACAGGACCCACGTTTTAGAAATTTCAAGAACTTTTGACAATTGATTTTGTTCATGCGTTGAAAAAACGATCAATCCAATTTAATCGAACTTGGCTACATGTGCCCGAAGGGACTCCTGGTTCACCAGCAGTGACATTCACCAAGTGGTACACATGTTATACTCTTCAAATTCAATAGCATCTAAGAACAGATAAATATGTAGCATGGACCATTCATTCACGTTTCAGGTACTTAACCATAGTCAGTGATCCTCAGTCTAAACAATGTAATATGGCCCTACCTATTCTACAAGCTCTTTAAAAATAGCAAACAGATACGCTTTATGTAATTTTTGGCGTCATGTAATTGATGGCGTTATAAGCCCTATCCATTATTCGTGCTTATTTATCGAAAAGGTAAAAGTTAATGCAAACATGGTCTCTCAATTCCATGGCGAACTTTTAACGAATGTAAATTTATGACAGACCGCTTCTTCATTTGGGAATCGGAAAAACACAAATTGTTGAAACATGAGACAGAATCTATCTTTTTTCTGGTCCAAAAATTTATAAGTTGTTCTAACCCATTGTCAATAATTGTAAAACACTGACCGTATGTCCACCTCAGTCGATTTAAGCATATCCGGCGGAGAACTTTTACCAAGAAAGGCATTATGTATCAGGCCATGATAATTCGATATTTTGTTTTACGTCCTCGAGATGGTACCTTTCAGGAGAATTCATCTAAAAACCACAGACAAACATGCATTTTTCATGTAAAGAATATCAGTAAATGATCTTGAATACCATAAAATTCCTATACCATTAATATCGGGAGATAATAGAAGTTTTTTTTTAAATAAAGTATCCACTTCACTTGAGAAAGATATTTTTCTTTCGTGTTTTTAAACTTCCTTTCCCAGTTCCTTCATATTGATCTTGTGTTTGTGTGCTAGAGAGTAAATTTCAGTTTGGGACGTAAAACAACATACAATAAGCAACAAACAATAGCCATACAAATACGAAACCAAGAATTGGATATTTTCCCCTTACAAACGGTATCTGACGTAAAACCATTGTGACGTCATGAAAATGGTATGGTAACGTCGATTTTACACCGACCAAGACTTTTAGGACTGTTTCCATAGAATTTGAAAACGTCATAATCAGTCTACGTCAGATACCGTCTAAAATGGGAAGTAACTCTGGTTTTCGAAAATAGCGAATGCTCACACATAGAAGACAAAGAACCATCGCATATACCTTTCACTGATATGAAACATGAAGGACAATATTCACAATAACGGTGTTAAACGTCTTCAATTTAAAAAGCATCATTTAAGAACAGATAAATTGGCAGCATGGACCAGACATACACGTTTCGAGTACTTAACTCTTGTCAGTGATCCTCAGTCTAAACAATGTAATATGACCAAAGAGTGCGAAAATATATCATAATTTTGATGTAGCTATTCCGTCAATATCGGAACAACCCTCCTACTTGTCAGGATACACAGACATGTTTTGGATAATTACAGAAACAGGTTCATCGTTTGAACATAATTCAAGCAGCAAAGTAACAATGACAAGACTCATTTCAACAAAGATCAACAGGGAAAGGTAAATATAATGTGATTTTATACCTCAACTTTACATTTCAAGGTCAAGGTAATAGACTAAGATTCAGACATACTATTATCTCAAAAAAGCCAGTTGTTCCTTTGTGTAATTTTTTTTTTTTTTTTGCTTTCTTGGGTAAGCACAGTGACTTAAAATGTGATAAAACAAGGAATACACATACTATACATGTAAGTACTATAAACTATAGACTATCAGGAAGGGGGGGGCAGCTCATCACTGTCCATCTGACCATAAATAATGGGATTTTAATTGCCGATTCAAATCAAATTAATTTAACAGTAACTAAGAAATGTGAATGATTCCTTATAAGAAAAGGTTAAATAACGGCAACGTTACAGATTTCTGGTTCGAACAGACACTGGACAAAATTCTGAAAACAATGCAACGCGTGGGCCGGGCCGAGCCAGCAATATTGACATACATACATCTGTTAAAAAGAAGCAAATACTATATAATACTTAATTTTCAACATTGGTATTCTCATCTTACCTATCCATTGCAATCGAATGCGTGTTTTCTTTAGTTTATGTGTTGAATTTTGGTGAACAGTCCGTTCCAGCGTTTCCTCTGCTCAAAAATAAATGCTCGCTTCTGATTGGTCAAAATTTATTTTGAAATTCTGAGCCCGCAAAATCATCCTGAACGATTAATTTTTTTTCCGGTAATCATCATTTAAATTCTTGGTAGATTTTAATATCATTATTTTATTTTCACATTTACGAATTTATGTAAATTTCGAAAGTCTTATCTCTTTTAACCTTGGAGAAATTAAAGAGCACCATCTGGCATCAAGCAGGGAAGACCGCTAGCCCAGTGCTCTCTGTCTGACTCTCTGATATTTCATTCAAAGAAGTATGGAAACTTTTTATTTGCTTTGTACAGGCGCGTATCCAGAGAGTCGGGGGGGGTGTCGGGGGATCCGACCCCTCCCCCTGGAATTTTGATAAAGTTCATATATATAAATATTTTAATTTTCAAATAAGATTAACACGATTCCCCTTTTGTTGTCATAATATTTGGAAAAATAACGTGAATTTGAAATTGAAAATCTTTCATTCTCATTAAGTTTTTAACGGCGAGCATTTCAATATATTCCTGGGCTCACTTACGCTTGTCAGATTTTATCAAATACATAATAATTTATTATCAATTTCAAATGATGCCCTTATAATGCATTACACCTTTGTAAATAAACTGAAAAATACAGGTATATAGAGGATGCGAGACCACAAGGAAAAAAATCTCGATCCTCCAAAATCCTGGATCCTCCCATGTTGTACCATGACAATTAAAGCTAATCAATGTAGATTAATTGATTTTTAAATTGCACTAGGAACGGTCCATTTGATATCCGGGGGTGGGGGGGGGGGCTTGGGTTTTTTTTTCGAAAAAATAATGTCGCTCTGAATTTTGATGAAAAAAAATAATTTGCTTATGATGTGTCAGAAATAGAATCATGTTCTTACAAGAAATCTGAATTTGAAGAATTACTAAAAAAAAAATTGGTTAAAATTCCCCAAAAAATCCCGGTTCTATCAATAAAACACAAACATTCTAATCTTAATATATTGCACACAATGTATATGTCTGAAAAAATTTTCTTGCTCCAACTCTGCGAGAAATTTTTTTTTTTTTTGCTCCGGGCCGAGGCGGAAATGATCTTGCTCTGACAAAAACCCCAAGCCCCCCCCCCCCACCCCGAATATCAAATGGACCGTGCCTTATTTCTTTCAAAACCGATTTCAAAAAAAGAATTTCTTATGTTGTTATAAATCGTTTTATCTTTATTATTGTTAGGTTTTTTTTTTCATTTTGTATAGATACTAGTATGCAGATCTATAAGCGGGTCACAATACAAAAAAACAGACAAACATACTTACATTGATCTTAAATTATACTCTATTATTTATATTCAGTTTGAATGAGATACGTATAGTGGGAAATAACCATATTTCTAATATGTATCCTTTCAGTCTTTTTATTGCCTTTTTTTTTCACTTTATGCATATATGAGCCGGCTTAATTCTCATTCAATTCGTTAAGTTCTGCACGATGTACAATGTACATGTTTACTATAATGTATATGTATATTATATATATATGAGATGGGACTTATTTGGAATATTTCGTTACCTGCATGTCGAGTCATTTACGCTCTGTGTGGCTCTGATTATTAAAAAACTCCGCTCGACCCCTCTCTCTCTCTCTCTCTCTCTCTCTCTCGCTGCTGGCAGTATGAGCTTCAGTATGAACTTCAGTCCTCTTAGCAGTGGCAAATTCGGGGGGGGGGGCGGATGGGCGTCCAGCCCCAGCACTGACCACAATTTTCCAAAATAAGACATTTTCCCTATAAATCGACAAAATTAGCCCCTTAATTGACCCCCAGTAAAGGGGGCATTGGATCCACCACTGCCTAGTCTACCCTTTCCTAAGCTTTATTAACTGATTAAACTATACATTACACAATGTTGAAACGTATATATATATGTACATACGTCATGTACGTATAACTTCAGATTTTTAATAGATGCATGACTGATTACGTATATTTGTGTAAAATACATTCAAGCTGATTTTTCGAATTTTATTGAAATTATAAACATGACGAAAATTCTCTCTCTCTCCATGCAAGATATTTCCTAGCGGCGTTTATACAAACTAACATGCTGCGTCATGCAGTAACCGTGTACTTGTCACAGTGTCGCACCGCCCCCGACTTTAGAACTGAATTCCATTTGACATGCAATTTGCATGGGGTCAAACGTTAATAACATGCCGCGATTGCATGCTTCAACTGTGTACTTGTCACAGCGTCGCACCGCCCCCGACTATAGAACTGAATTCCAATTGACATGCAATTTGCATGGGGTCAAACGTTACATAACCGGTGTCTGTGTATATACTTGAAATGAAAACCACAGTATATAACTCCGCTGGCTTTAGAGGATAAATGCTCTATGGAATTTATGAATAAAAACATTTTGCATATTAATTTTATAAAGTTTTTTTTTCTAGAAATGTATTATTATAAATACTAGAAAAAAATTAATTAGAACAAACAGTCTTTTCTAATATACGTTATATAGTTGATATATTATGGTTTATAATTAGTAGAAGAAACCAAGAAAAAAAAAGATGCGTAAATAGATAGATAAATAAGTAGATAAATAATAAAAATAAATAGATAGATAGATAGATAAATAAATAAAAAAAATTAATTAATTTTGTATAACAAACGAATGTGTTGTACATAAATAGATATAAATAAATAAATAAATAAATAAATAAATAAATAAATAAATAAATAATCCACCGTGCCGTTTTGGTATGTATGTAAAGTCGCCGTATGCAGCTAGTGTACCGAATTTGCATAGCACCTGAGATATCGAAGGCCGTCCGCATGTCGATTATGGGCCGGATCCATCAACTTCCCCAAAATCAAAGTGAAAAATAAATGAATAATATTGCTTCTTTAATTTTGCCTAGTAGTTTACAAAATGGAAACCTAATGGAAACCACTCAACCAAGTTTCCAAAATGGAAACCCCATGGAAACTACGTGGAAACCTGATCCAGGTTTCCATGCCTTGGAAACCACTGGGAAACTGTCAACCTCAGGTTTCCATGCAGTTTCCACGTGGTTTCCAAAACATGGAAACTCGGCTTTTCGTGCTGTGACATGTATAAGAAAAATAATCGCAAAAATTGTTAAGACTTCATCTTCTCTCTTGTCATGTCATTAAAAGAAGCGCGTTTATGAAGAGTAGTGAGGGTTTAATTTGTTTATTTCATGTAAAAGAAGGGAGGGGATCTCCAACAAGACCCTGTTGCAGCATCAACAGCAAAACACCAATACACCCGATGCAAAAACACAAAAGACGAGCATAGTATGAGACGAAAAAGAGACATACGCCATCTAAACATCAAACACAAAAGACTACACATATACCGACGAGACCAATGGGCAACCGGTGCCGAATTTTACATGTATACTTTTACATGTGTAAAACAAATAATCAAGATGCACACCGTCGCTCTATTGATTCGCATTACGCTTTCATAGAATTACATGTACTGGAAATGTCTTAAGATTAGCACTTATGAACTGTCAGAATATGGATAAAGTAAATGCTTCCTGTTGTTGTAAAGTCCTAGCGAGCATATTCGCAATTTTCGAAAACCAGAGTTACTTCCCATTTGAGACGGTATCTGACGTAGTCTGATTATGACGTCATCAAATCCTATGGAAGCAATCCTAAACGTCTGGGAAATGACGGTATAAAATGAACGTTACGATACCATTTTCATGACGTCACAATGGTTTTACGTCAGATATCGTCTGTAAGGAGAAAAACCCTGTATTCCACAAAGACTCAATGCAGATAATAAAACGTGAAGTTAAACAATGTAGTTGGTATTCAAAACCGAAACACTCAAAATTAGCTCAGAAGGTAAACATAATCTTAACATGTAGCTGTTAAATATTTATAAATATTAGGTTGTAAAGATGGAGGAGGCTGTAGGATGGACAAGGCAGAATGGAAAGACGGATGTAGTAAAAAGAGATGTGTTGTTAAAGGAAATAAAACGGAAATTCATGTTAATAAAATAGGTCAGTATCTTAAAATAATCTGATGAATGAAAAAATACGTAATGTAAACTTATAATTTTGTAGATATTGTTTTCAGTTTTCGTGCATGATCATCGACTAGCAAAACAGGGGGTGCATATACATTGTAGTATGTCCTCCTCCCGGACACATGGTTCTACTTCTAGCTTACTAGGGGTCCGTCGATGCTCAATTTAGTACTCTATTGTAAGTGCTGTTGAGATTGTCGTCAGGATTTCTTTTTATCTCATCATTAATATCTTAACCTTCTCATGAAAACCCTTTGGATATATTATGATGTACAATTGGATTCCATGCATTACCGAAAAGGCCTCCACAAAGTAGGGCCACGAAGCCCGATATTGGCCAAGTATGTAATCATAGTATTATACTTTGAAATATTTATTTGTAGATTAGTACTTTAAAGAGTTCTCTATTGAATAATGAATCTATATTTCAAAACAAATGCATCTTTTGGTAGTTTTTAACACACCGAAAACTCAAGAATCAGCTGCATTCTGAGAAATAACTGCAGACTATACATATTGCTGTACAATGAGCAATCACCGATGAATTAACATAAAAGAAACTTCACATGAAATTCAAGTTTCATAATTTCTTGTCATTCAAGTTTTATATTTGAAAATACATGAGGCGAAAACGAACTTTTGCAGAAAAGACAAATATTCTTGTAATTTATTAATTATTTTCGAAAAAAAAACCGTTAAACTAACGTCACTCGGACGCTTGATGATTTATTCTTATTTGGGTTTCATGATATCTTATCTATCATTTGAAAGGAAATTACAGGGCCGCTTTCGAGTTTTCGTAGTTCTGTCCCTTCTGTGTAATTTTGGCTTAATCCATTCAAATCAAAGCATTGAAATGGTCTCCAGTGTTTTTGGGGTTATCAAGCAACATGAATGTTCTTGACATATTTTGTAATAATTACCATATTTCCTTTGTGGCAAGGAGAAAACGAAAAGTGTCAGGGTCCGGTAGAGGAATATTCTGTTACGAAATTCTGCCAAGGGAAATCTGAATCATCTGGAAAGTCATTTTCAGGTACCTACTATACATTAATTCTTACGTAGTTTAACTGATAACTTGTATGATTTCATACACAATTTTAAAAATTACAAAATAAGAAACAAATTTGGAACGCATCCTTATGTGCTATTAAGTGAGTGTGATTTGGGTAACCGGCATAAACACTCTGTTCCCTTTTATCTAGCGGTTCAGCTTCCGAATCCCGTACAAAAAAGTTTAGTTGACCATCAACTATCTATTAGTCAACTAGCCGTCAACTAAAACAGTGTAAAAATTGAGTACTTAGAGCTGATTGCGTTTAATTGAAACCTCTTTGCAAACAGTAATCAGTTAACTGTCGACAAAATGCGTTCAAAAGCGCTGACAACAAGTTGAATGTTCAACGTCTTCAAATTCATTAGCATCATTTTAGAGTAGATAAATTGGCAACATGGACCAGAAATGCACGTTTCGGGTATTTAACCCTCGTCAGTGATCCTCAATCTAAACAATGTAATATGGCCAAAATATGTGAAAATACGTCCGAAATATACCGAAAGTATGTGTTTGCTTGCTTACTTATTTGAATAAAGAAATAGTATTGAACTCGCGTCAAAGAAGACATGTGCTGTATTGTTCTTATTTCAAACGTATTGAGCATTCTTTTTATTCTTTTTAGGTTGTTTCGATGTTAAACATAATTGTTGGCCCATTGGGACCAAAGGAATTCTTACTAGGTACAGATGGACTGGAAAATTACATACAACTTGTGAATGCATGAAACATGGACTGGTGCATTGCCTTATAAAGATATAAGACGGATTGACCTACCGTATAAAGCTATAAGATATATTTGTCCTTTGTACCTTTCCTCCTTATTTCTCTGAATATGTCTCCTACACCATATTTTAACTCCAGCGTAACCTTTGCCATCTTAAAGTTATCAAAAATAAGAAATTCGTCTTGTGTTCTGTATTCCGCATATCAAACCAGACTGTTCATTCTAATGTAATGTTACAATAACGTCGAATTTCATTGGTTGTTCGCTCCTTAGTTACGACTGTAAAACGAGAATATACTAGGCTTTGACGTTACTAAAGTCACATTTCGCTTTAAATTCATAAAAATATAGATTGCACCAGAATGGGAAAAACTAGATACTGACGTTATATTTCGGGACGGTAAATGCTTATTTTACAGTGCAAACATCCGCGTCGCCAGAATAACTCAGTAGGTGACCGTAAAATCGGCATTTATTGTCCGCAAACATAAGCGTCAGAGGCTAGTTATTCCCTAAGTAACAGGTAGGTCGCTTGTCAATCAATTTACCTTGACCTTGAAGATGACCTTCTACAAGATATAGTATTGAGGCTCAAGTTTCAAAAGCTTGAACATCACTGTACTTTTGATGACACAATAATATAATATATATCAAAGATGGTAAAATTGGAAGGTATGTCTGACAGGGCGATTTCTACACGTAGGAATTAAAGGAAGTTACGAATTTAAAAAATAAAGAAGAAAGTAAAGCTAAATTATTAGAATTTCCATTGCAACAGTTGCATACCCCTGGATTGGGTATACTACAAAACTTGGTTGCAGGACTTACAACAATACAGTCAAACATCTTACTGCGAAAACACAGACAAGCCAACTCAGTGACATCAAAATGACAATGAAAGATAAACACCAAAGATAAAATCAAAATACTAAACACAAAAGACGAACACATGAAGTAATGTTAGAAATTGCCAAATTTGTTTTAGTAGCGGCCTCTAGTTTGAATTGTTGAATTTGTGCAAACAGCTTACATTCATGCGTCAGGTTAAACCTCGATCCATATGTATGGACGTTGTTATGGAAACAACCTCGCAAAGTCACATGTTTTACCTGACACATGAGTGTAAACTTACAACATGGCGCTTGAATTCGAAGAGACGAAGTGGAGGCAAGTAGAATCCCGGCTGTATCATTGATATTAAAGCTTAGCAAGGTAAAATATGATTGCTGATCGTTTAGTTTTACACTACTAAGAAATGACTATGAAATATGTCTGAATACATTTATGTTTATCATATAGAATAAGCTGCTGCAAACATGTGTGATATGAAAATAGAAACCTTGCTCCCTTAATTTTTTGAGCAGTGTATTTTATTCGAGTGAGGCACAATCAATAATCCCCTTGAAAGTTTGCCGATTCGTGCCGGCCATATCCTGAATTTAGGTCCCGGAATTGTTCAATGTTGATTCGCGCGGCCAACGCATCCCTACCATCCAAATATCCAAGTGTAGTTGGTCGTTTCCGCGACTACTACTTGTATACATACGGATTATCTCAAACCTCGAATAAGCTGTTAAGATGAGGACTTGATTTGGCCATGAAACCATTCAATTTTTACATGTACCTGTGCACTATATTTCCATTTTAATAGAAATATAAAGGATACGAAGATTTCTGGGTTTTTTTTTAAGAAAACATGTGTCACAATTATGCCCTTTGCAGTATTGAGCTCGAAAATGTTCCCCGCGAGGGTTTAACAGTAAGTGACATGGTTGTTCGCCATGACATGTTCTGTATAGAAATAACCTCACACAGTGTATGTTTTGTATATATTGTTTTAAGTTTCGTGCGTGAACATCGCCAGCGGGTGCGGCTAGCCAAACAGGGACCCTTACTCCCCCGGGCTCTTGGTCCCACGTCTAGCTTGCATAGGGGTCCGTCGATGCTCAATTTGTTGCGAGTGTTATTGAAATTGTCGTCAGGATCTCTCATTGGCTTGGCACTAGACCAATCTACTGCCTTGTACCATCGTATTCTTAAGAATTGCACTCTGCCTGACTGTGACGACAGGATTCCATGACGGACCAATCCCAAACTTCTTCAGAGAAGACAGGGCACCGACCATCTGCCCTCGTCCTCATATTCAATATCTTTATTTAACAATGTTTAAGAACGGATACATTCTCAGCATTGACCAGACATGCCCGTTTCGGGTACTTAATTCTCGTCAGTGATCCTTAATCTAACCATTGTATGACCAAAGATTGTGAAAGTTATTATGTCCAAAATGTACTGAAAGACGTAGAAGGGTGAGTGGGGTATGATGCTACAGGATCCACATTTTGGAAATTTCAAGAAATTTTCGAATGCGATGAGGAAAGGATCAACCAATTTGAAAGTTGATCGAACTTGGTTACATGTGCCCTCGGGGACTCCTGGTCCATCAGCAGTGAAACTCGCCAAATGGTCCACATGTCTTCAAATTCAATAGCATCATTTAAGAACAGATACACTTTCAGCATGGACCAGACATGCGCGTTTCTGGTACTAAACCCTCGTCAGTGATCCTCAATCTAAACAGTGTAACATGACCAAAGAAAGCGAAAGTTATTATGTCCAAAAATGTACAAAAAGATATTCTTCACGACGTTGATCGAACTTGGCTACATGTGCCCTCGGGGACAAGTGGTAAAAATGTTAAACAACTTCGAATTCTATTGCATCATTTAAGAACGGATAAAATTTCAACATGGACCAGACATGCATGTTTGTCAGTCGGACTCCTCTGGTGATCAAATGCATAAGCTCGCTCCAGCCGGCAGTGTACCGACTGTATTTCGTATGCAATCTGCTTTTTATATCCATATACACATTCATCTGACAGTGTGGTGTGTGTTTCTTGGAGCCCTGCGTCATGATGTCTGTTTGTATGTTCATCTTGCAGTGAGGAGGTTATTTGACACCAAAATTGTACATGTATGCTCTTCGATATCTCTAGGTAACCGAAAAAGTGGGATTGTAATGCGCATATAATACCGATCTACTTGCATTGTAGATGGCCTTCCTAAGACGGCACAAGTTAAACATTGGTCTTGTTAGTTTATGTATTGTGTTTTGTGTTTCATGATTCTATGATGTGAGTTGGTGTTCCTTTTCCCTATTACGCCTCTTTCTGTGTCTTCTCTTTATTAATTTTGCGTTGAGGGTTTGGGGGGGTTTGTGGACGCTGTAACAGAGTGTTGTTTGAGATCCCCTCCTTTCGTTTAGGTCTTTAAATGAAAAGGTATACTGGGATCCCCTTGTCTTTTCACGTAAAATCTTACGCGCTAAAACCAATGAATGACTTCACAGAGCTTTATACGTTTATCTTTTTTTATTTTCTAATCATAGAACAGTTATCTCTGCTATTACGAACCTAAAACTATTTTATTCAAACTTCTATGAAAAGCAAGATAAACAAATAAAATAAAAGCATCTCTAAGTCGTACAGATAATATGCAGAACAATATTTTTATTTCTAAGAAGAAGCTAATATTCGAAATTCAACGAGATTAATGAAGAGTCGTTTACAAAAAATGTAAAGTAAATATCTAGATCTACAACAAGGAATGGTAGTGTAATGTTTCTTTTGAGGCAATCTGGGTGTAATTCATTAGATTTAACACAAAGTTATCATTTGACTTAACCATGTTAATATGATAAAATGCAGATAGAGGGTGATCCATCGTCGGAAACCCATGCTCGGTCACGCAAGCTCACCTCCCGTGGTTTATAACGGCAGAAGTTTCGCTTGATAGCATTACAGAAATAACTATTAAAAGCCAATATAAGTCAGATTGTTTTTTAACTCTTAAAATTTGCAAATATGAACCAATGTAATTATTGATTAGAACATTTTATGATAATATATAATATAGACCATGCATTTACTATCGATCATAGTACTCGCATTAGATTTTTGTAATGCTATCCAGCGAAATTTTGGCGTTATGACCCACGAGAGGTGAGCTTGCTTGACCGAGTGTTTGTTTCCGACGATGAGGGTGATCATGAAGGTAAAGAACTGGATAAAAACATTTTTTGATTCAAATGATCTAACCATATATCTATCGAACGAAACATTTCATAAAAAACCCAATATGAACCCTGTGTGAATCCGACTCCAAGGAATGAAATTACATCCATGAATCCATAAATTGAGATAAGAATTAAATCAAGATTCGGACTGTGATAAAGAATTCTTGCTCTATCGTACGTATACATGTATGTACATAGTTTACAATTGAAGTTATATTGAAGAGTATTCCACCTTGACATTGAAACATAATGACGTGACTGATAAAATTTCATATAGCTTTTACCAATGGCTCTTTAACATCAAGCATGAACATTGTTTTTTATTATGTTTATGAAGGTAAGAAATGATGCACATAAAGCCAAGATAGTTGTGATGTCAATTCCTGATGCAGAAGCATTCGATGATACAGAGCAATCTGAAAAAAAATTAATACTTCAGTATATCTTGCGTTATCTTCGATAACCCTTCAATTCTATGTTAATTGTACATGATGGCGAAAGTAATTTAAATGAGAAACTAGCACATTGCATATATTTGTGTAATACATTTATCATTTTATCATCATGTTGCATGAAATATTTTCTAATAAATAATCATTCATGCTAGAGCAAATGACAGACGGACAAAAAAATTAATACCAGTATTTAGTAACTTTCTTAATGAATACTGCTCATCAAATTCTAGCATACTTACTTTTACTCAATTATAATTGCTTGTTAAGTTTCAAGATAATTTGATTTGATATACTAATGTCTAATGTACGATGTCTGATGTACGATGCACGATGTCTGATGTACGATGCGCGATGTCTGATGCGCGATGTGTCATAGGATAGGATACGACAGATAAAGATAGCGTTGGACGTACTGTAACTGCTTACCATTTGTTTGTTGAGTATTTGAGTAGTCAGTCACATTCAAGCAAATACTCCCTATTACCGTCTTCACAGCTTCAATATGTTGCTGTGTGAGTGATCTCGATCTGCTCCATATCCAAGAGTCCACTTCCTCACAGATACTTTGGTTCCTTACTCGGCATCCGTACGTAATAGCATAATTGTTATAGTCCGTTCCTATTATCCAATAATCACTGGACTCGTTCACTAGAGAAATAAAGATGTAAATGTATATGAATATATTAAAACTGTTTTCGCGTGCTTTTGTTTCGGTTATAGTTTTGCGTTCTGTTCATTTTAGGTATCCGTCGTACAAATGAATATAATGTGTAATATAAAGCTAGAATTTCGGCATATCTTTACCTAAGTATATCATAATGAAAGGTAGAAATTGGTTTCCAATGACAAAGGTCAACATGCCGACCAATATCTAAAGTAAGGAAAATATCAAGACACTGCCGAAGATTATCAAGATAATTTTAACACTATTTAAATGGACGAGACGTCAGCAACATCTCCATTTGTACATTGGATACGTTAATCAAACCTGTTACATGTAATAGAACATTGAAAAGGACCATTATGTCACAATTCATAACAGGTTCAACATGAAAAGGAATTATGATATTATTTATCAGTAAAAAAAGCTACTAATTTTTATGTTACGCATTCTTAATCAAAATCAAACACGTCGAAGAGAAAAAATATAATCATTATTTTTTAGGGATAAAAACGAGAGTTAACCGGGGAAAATATTAAATTCTTGAATGATATCATTTTTTAAACAATTGTGTGTGTTTAAGATTACCTTAAGTCAAGAAAACCATTTTATTTTGTATTTTTATAAATGTCTTATATAATCCCACTGTATAGACGTAATTAATCTGATTATCAA
Source organism: Pinctada imbricata (assembly GCA_033119305.1). Classification (NCBI taxonomy): domain Eukaryota; kingdom Metazoa; phylum Mollusca; class Bivalvia; order Pterioida; family Pteriidae; genus Pinctada; species Pinctada imbricata. The sequence continues at coordinate 41,078,133 of VSWD01000012.1, read as the reverse complement.
AAATAATATCTAAATTTGAAAATATAAAGTACTTTTAGAAATGAACAATTTATAAAATTTCGTTCTTTACCTTTTCCTTGGTGAAAACAGTACTAACAGCTTGTGAGGATGTTAAGTCCTTTCAATTACCATTAATATTCTGTTTATTATAAAATTATTCAAAATGAAATTACATGTATCATATTTCTATCTCTATAAGGCATGATGTTGTATTCTTTCTTTAGAACATTATAATATTACCTCGTCCAGCAACATATCTCACGTAGGTAAGTTTTCCCGGCTCGGACGTAGGGCGAAGCACTGCGAAGTCGTCAAAGCAGGTTGCAGATTTTGTAGGATTCCTATAACATTTAAGATTAAAATCATTTTAGACATAGAAGACACATGACAGTATAATCATTTCAACCTATGTGTTTTTTTTTTTTTTTTCATGAAAATAAACAGGTCAAACTTTAGAACAGACGTTCCATGTGCGGCATGATACTTTGCACATGGAAGTCCTCTCGTAAGAAAAAGACGTCTACTGATTATAATCACTGATGATACATTGTTTATTGGAATTCGCATTTGATGCACTGAATTATAAGGACTGAACATTTATTTCTATATGATATTGTTCACTTACATTTACTGTGCTTCTACACTAATTTGAAATACATTTCATAATTTTCTGAAACTGAAATTGATAAATCATTCTGAAACTAAGGAGTACTTTCCTCATGCCATATTCTGTCCTTACCAGAGATTTTTCATCGTGACGAACTTCTCGCTTCGTACTTCGAACTTCGCACTTTAATTTTATACTTGGGTTGCCAAAAAAAAAACAGCACCAGAAGTACAGGAAGTCCAATATACCAATTCCATTGAGTATATTAATCAAGATGAAGATGACTCCGCTTATGAGCTAAAACGTGAATGTCAGCTACTCCACTGATTCTTCAATGTTCGAAGTGCGAAGTACGAAGCTCGAAGTGAGAAGTTCGTCACGATGAAAAATGTCTAATTGGCTCTTTGGCATACATTTCACTTTATATTTTCAAAATTGGATCCCTTTAAGACCTCGAGCATCACTGATGGTACATTGTTTGTTGACATGTACATATGGTGCACTAGAATATTACGCTACAGCATACTTCAATATTATAATCTACGGATTCTGAGGTCATGATTCTAAGTTCAGGATTAAACTGATAGAATCAATTTGAAGACGTTTAACATTATAACGTCAAATACCTTCCACGTATATGTATAGAGATGTTTCCATCTTTCTGTAAGGAATAGTTATGCTGGAAATCTAAATAACTTTCATTCTGGAAAAGATATGACGGTGGAATCCACATCATCTCGTACCATCTTCCTAGAAACTGAAAGGATCCATAACATTAATGAACATAAGTTAATGACGATACATGAAAGTTAGAAAACGAAATGGAATTAAAACGCTTCAAACATCGGGTCGTGGGGAATAGTATTATCAACTCCACACTGTAACACGAAATAAGTGTAGATATATGGACACAGAACAAAATAATAAGGAAACAAAACACAAATTGCAACAAATAGCAGAAAACTCGAAGTTAGTCTTCTCTTTAGCTAGAAAAATGAATTGAAGAAATTTTAGCGGCTAATTAACAATGTCGAAAGTATCTCTTTACTCATTGGTACTTTTAAAATTGAAATCTTGTGGAGAGAAAGCCGTCAGAAAATAGCTGACTCTTAAAGGAAAACAAATCTTTGACAAATTTCGAATCATAAGCATGTTTTGTTTAGTGCAAAGTTGATTGTAGCATAAGAACATACACGATATCGAGTACATATTTATTATGACAAAAGAGAAGTTAACAAATCGCCTTGAAAAGTAAAACAAGGAGGAAATCTCCAAAGTTGCCTATTGCTCAGTTTGAAAACACATAAGCACAAGAAATACGAACGGCTAGATGAAAATATGTTTTATCATGAGGAATCAAGTATACACTAAAAATTCAAATATTAAATTACGTCTATCTTGATATGAATACACATGTATCCAAAGCTTTTTTTATATTTTCGGACAGGTCGAGGAACTGGAATTTGCAACTTAAATGAGTAAAGATATTGAACGAAAAAATATCACACATTCAAAATGTTTAAATTTTACAACGTTTGATAAACACGTTCCACAACTTTTATTTATATCTCACGTTGACTTGTATGTCTTGAGAGTGTCCTTGGAGCAGGAGGAAACCGGAGTACACGTACAGGTACATGTATTGCTCGAGTAATGCCCTTCATTTAACTTGAACAAACGTGAAAGAAAATGTAATGTGATACGCACTAGAAAGAAAAGGTGATGATCTCCAGCATGCCCACCCTGCACTCACCCAGCGAAACAAACCCACAAGAAAGTGATACGTAAATGACATCAGATAAAACTACGAAGTTCAACCACAAAAATAGACGACAATATTCACTAGAGCATCATACAAGACAATCGAAACGACGTACAGAAACACTAAACAAGATATCATGAACGATTATTTCCTTACAGAAAGATATTTTGAAATTTCCTCGTGCTCAACTTTTGCTTTACCGAATGAGTTATATAAAGCTTATATTTACATTTTCTGTTTGATAAACTATATTTAAGTTCATAACCTTTCAGTTTATGGATTCAATCACAAAACGCTTTAAAAGTCAAATTTTCCCCTAACAGAATTTTGGTATTATAAAAAAAAACTTAATTTTCATTCAAATTGACTAACAATAATGCAATGTCAGAACAGAGGGGTGCAAAGTAGTAAAAAAAACCCAGTACATTCATTTCATGACTACACACTGTGCTAAATTCAAGGCAATACATGTGATATGATGTCCAGGAATTATAATTATAATTTTCCTTCACAACACAAACTTCGAAAACGGAATTCCCTACTATTCTTCAAAAGATAACACCAACAAAGAAAAAAATTCGAAATGCGTATGTGGTAAACATGTGTTTGAAAAACTCACGGCAACCTAAAAGTTTTCTTGAAAATAGTTCTCTGGGAGAACTTTTCCCTCTCCTCTCTTCATGCAGACTAGGGTGTATTACACATGTAGAAGCAGTCGATGCATCATTTTAACAGGGCTTAAGCAAGGGTTTGCAAACAGCTTTGATTTCTGAATCATAGGGTATGCAAACAGTTTTGATGTCTTTATTATATGGTTTGCTAATGTTTTGATTTCTTTATTATAGGATTTGCAAACGTTTTGATTTCTGAATTATAGCGTTTGCAAACGGTTTGATTTCTGAATTACAGATTTTGCAAACGTTTTGATTTCTAGTTTTAGATTTTGCAAACGTTCAGATATCTGAATTGAAGGTTTGCAAATGTTTTGATTTCTGAATTTACATGTATAAGATAGCCCTTTCAAATAATTTTTTAAATCTAAGAATGTATCTTGAAAGTGCCTTACTACTTTGAATCTTCGAAAAGAGCAACTATAAATTTTTAAATTGAGATTGATGTGCTACCCTACTTACATCTTAAGTGGGAGAGTTGTGCGCTACCAACATTGTAAATGGCCGTCCTAAGTAATGTTGCCCATTGTGTTCCATTGAGTCATGTGAAGGATTTTGAATTTTGATGTCGTTTTTGTGTTCCGTATCCCTTAATCTATGTTTTAAACAGGGTTGTTTCGCTGCTTTGCAGATGACACTGTGGTCTAATGTCCTGTTCACTAAATCCAGAACACCCTGTTTTAGGGTTTATTCCGTCATTATAGGAATACATGTATACCAATAAATTATTGTGTCCGTATGCTTACCTCCTTTAGTCACAACAGGAAATGCACATGACCTCACACTTTGAGCAGTTTTCTATCTGATATACGGAAAATAAAATGTCTACGGGGATTCCCATATTAATTTCAGACCCCCGCCAAATTGTTCTCCGTATCATCAATGGAAAGCAGTGACGTCATGGTGTCCAACATCACGCATTTTAGTCATTTTTACTATGGAAAATCCCCGTAGACCTTTCATTTTCCCTACTATGTTTTAGATTAGCTACGCACAGCCAAATGAATGGCATTTTCTGTTACGACTAAAAGAGTTCTACAGACTCGACATCAGTTTATAAGATGCCAACATTATATTTCGGAGAAAATCGCCAAAAAACAGGGTGCTCTGGATTAAGTGAGCACGACAGAAGTCCTGCTGAAGACCACCTCCTTTATTTTCAGTTTTAGTGATTTCAGACAAGTCCAATATATTTTGATTTCTGAATTTGTGTATCTATTTTGTAGAGCTTTTCGTTATACATAATAGCAACCTAACTTTCATGGAGAAACAAAAAGGCTATAAACCTTAGAAGCTAAATGAGTAAAAGAAGATCCTGACGATAATCCCAACAGCACTTTCAATAGAGCCCAAAATTGAGCATCGACGGACCCCTAGCAAGTTAGAGATAGGACCAGGTGCCCGAGAAAAGCAAGCATTCCCTGTTTGGCCAGCCGCATCCGCCGTCGATGCATTTTTTTAGCATTTAAAATTAAAACGTGGGTCCTGTAGCATGTTTCGGGTACTTAACCCTCGTCAGTGAACCTCAAATCTAAACAATGTAATATGCCAAAAAAAGTATGATAGGTACTATGTCGAAAAAGCGTATCGACGTAGCAGAATGAGTGGGATATGATGCTACAGGACCCACGTTTTAGAAAGTTCAAGAGATTTTGATAATAGAAATTTTAGAATGCGTTGAAGAAACGATCAACAGAAATTGGTCGAACTAGGCTACATGTGCCTTCGGGGACTCCTGGTCCACCAGCAGTGACACTCACCTAGTGGTATAAATGTAAACGTCTTCAAATTGAATAGCATCATTTAAGAATAGATAAATTGGCAACATGGACCAGACATGCACGTTTCGGGTACTTCATCTTGTCCAACCCAACCTGCTACGTCTTTCTGTACATTTTTGGACACAATACCTTTCATACTCTTGTCGTATTTCATTGTTTAGATTGAGGATCACTGACGAGAGTTAAGTACCCGAAACGTGCATGTCTGGTCGATGCTGCAAATTTATTATCAGTTCTTAAATGATACTATTGAATTTGAAGACGTTAAACATTTGTACAACTTTGTGAATGTCACTGTTGGTATACTAGGAGTCCCCAAGGGCATATGCAGCCAATTCGATCAACTTCAGTTGATCGTCTCTTCAACGCATTCGAAAATTTCTGATCTCAAACTTTCTTGAATTTTCTTAAACGTTAGTCCTGTAGCATCATATCTCTATCATCATCCTGCTACATCTTTCGTACATTTTCTGGACATAATAACTTTCACACTCTTGGTCGTATTACAGATTGAGGATCACTGACGCGGGTTCAGTACCTGATACCTGCATGTCTGGTCGATGCTGCAAATTTATTTCAGTAACTGTAAATTGCTTTATTTTCGTCAGTACCAGTTTTCGTCAATTCGTTAAAAATAACCAATTCGTCAGTACGTAAATTCGTCATCCAAGGGTCCCTAAAATGTAAATCTGTCATTTCAAAATCAAACTTGACATTTAGTTGCGTCGTCAAATCATCAAATCCGCCGTATGTGTTTGTTTTCATTGTTTGTTTAACAGTTATCGGTAAACAAACAATTGGAAACATGTATATCACCTAGCCTACTGTGAAAACAGATCATTTGGTTATTGGAAGTATATTATATGCGACTGTGTGTGCGTATTCAGTTTTCATTGATTTGTCATTTGCCTGTCGTAATAACACTATTTAAATGATGCTATTCAATTTGAAGATGTTTACATTTAACAATGTCTTGACATTCAGAACATGCAGCTTCTTCCTCCCTCCTCCACAGTATTCACGGTTTATATCTAAGTTTACCAAGAGACTGAGTCAATTTTTCTTTACTAAACATTATTTTTGTCAGGAGTATTTATATTCGTCTGTGCGTAATTTGGTCAAAGAAGGCACTTTCGAATATTGGTACCTGACGAATAAATTTAAAACCAATTTACAGTATCTGTTCTTAAATGGTGCTATTGAATTTGAAGACGTTAAACATTAAGTAAATTACGGTATTCTAGGATCCAAGAAACATTTCACGTGCGTTTTCCTAACTTTCAGATGTTTATCCTTGAAATTTGTTGTTGTTGTTGTTTTTAGGGGGGGGGGGTCGAAATAGATCGTAAAGTTCGTAAAGTGCATCGACTCGCCACAATTATTATTTTGGACTCATTTGTCTTTTCGATTGCGCCTCTGAATAGACCCTACATCAAATGGACCCCCGCCGAATTTTGACGTCTGTATTTCTATGTATATTATTCAGTAGTGTTGTTGAAATATGTCGTTCATGATTAATATATTTTATGTTATTGTTTTCGTTGACACTGACATTGACAGTTCCTTTATCGTCTGATTCTTTTGTTATGCTCACTGAATCGTCGTCATGCCGAAGCACTGAGAGAAATCTTTTTCTTTTCAATTTCTATGAGAAAGGTGGACATTTCTATATGCTATATGGCAAAAACCATGAAATGCTATTTCATTGGAACCTGAAAATATCAGTTTCAAAATGGATTGCATTTTTATTAGCGATACATCATTCCTCCAGAGAACAATGATTTCAAAAACTTAGAGGTGAAAACAACTTTATATGTAAACGTCTTCAAATTGAATAGCATCATTTAAGAACAGATGAAACTCTCAGATGAACAACCAGACATGCACATTTCGGGTACTTGACCCTCGTCAGCAATCCTCAAATCTAAACAATGTAATATGCCAAATAATATGAAAGTTACTATGTCGAAAAAGCGTACCGATAGACGAAGTAGGATGGGTGGAATTTGGTGCTACAGGACCCCCGTTTAGAAATTCATTTCATTTTTAAAATCTTAAATTTCATTTTAGAAGAGACTTTACCTTTGCGATTTCAAAATCCGCCTGAACTTCAATATTACAACCATCTGCAGAAATTATCGTGGCACATGAACACATGATAATGAATGCTAATAGCAACTTGAATGCAGGTACTTTTTTCTCCATCCTAGTTTGCCTGAGTGAATACTGATACATGTGGAATCAGTATCGGCTGGGGTGAATTATATATACCTAATGACTACACCATATGTCATATGCATCCTCATGTATATACCGTTAATTGTCTTCCTGCTCCATCTACATACTCGTTACAAGTAAACAGAGATGTAGATGGCCTGGAGTTTTGAAGCTCACCTGAGCGAATCTCATGTTAGCTATTGTCAAAGTGCGCCGCCCGTCGTCCGTTCGTCCGTTCGGCGTAAACTTTATATTTATATCATACATTTTTGATTTCGCCTCTGCAACCGCTGCACATGATATCAAGAAACCTTACAGGATGCAAGTACTCTATATCCGCTATTAAATTTGTGTTTTCCATGCCGATCGGTCAATAAATATAGCCGCCAAGGGCTCTGAATGGCTGACGCATTTTCGATTTCTCCTCAGCAAGTGCTCACAAAATTTTACGAAACCTTACAGGAACCAAGTACTCAAGGTACTCTTATAAGTTTGTGTTTTTTTCGTGATGATCGGTTAGCAAATATGGCCGCCGATGGCTCTGATTGACTACACACTTTCGACTTCTCCTCTGCAACTGTTGCACAGAATTTCACGAAATCTTACACACACATAAAAAAAACTAGTACTCAAGGCCCTCTACCAAATTTGTGCTTTTCGTGCCGATTTATAAAAAAATATGGTCACCGAGGGCTCTGATTGGCTGAAACGTTTTCGATTTGTCTTCTGCAACCTCTGCACAGAATTTCACAAAGCCTTACAAAAAGCAAGACTACTCAAGGTCCTCTACCAATGTTTTGTTTTACTTGAGAATTGGTCAACAAATACGGCCGACGAAAGCTCTGATTGGTTGACCCATTTTCGACTTTTCCTCTGCAGTCGCTGTATAGAATTTCACGAAACCTTAAAGGAAGCATTTATTCAATTTAGAGTTTTTCATGCCGAATTGTCAACAAATTTGGTCGCCGAGGGCTGTAATTTGCAGACACATTATCGACTTTTACTCTGCAACCGCTGCACAGAATTTTGCAAAACGTTACGGGAAGAAAGTACTCATGATCCCCTACACAACTGGTATTTTTCGTGTCTTTTTTTTTATTTACAAATATGGCTGACACATTTCGACATCTCCAAAACAGATGCTCATTATTTCAAGACACTTTAAAGGAAGCAAGTACTCAAGGGCAGCCACCAAATTGTCCACTTTGATTTTTTTTTTTGCAACTATGGTGAGCGATGTGGCCCCCTTTTGCCTTTTGTTTTATGTTGGTTTTGTTCTTGTTGTTATTTAAAAAGTACATGTATACAATTTGCAGAAATAAATCTTTCTTTTAATACTTTCGAAGCGAGATTGTTTTGAATTTCGACCGTCAAAAGGTAAACTGATTCATGCCTGAATTAGTTTGAGGTTGCAACATACGCAAAACCCAGTAGAAAAACACATATCCATCTATCAAAAAGTAATTTGAACCTTCTCTTATCACACATTTTGCATCATTTTACAACACACCTAAAATATCAACAAATTAAGTAATTCATACACAGATGAATGTAATACGAAGAGCGTCCCATATATTATGAAAAGAAAGAGCACTGCCACATCTATGATTAAGTTAAAGTGCATTTTATATGCATGCTCAAGGCCGAGATCGAGGAGATCCGAATATACATTAATAGAGAGGCGATTTAGAAAATATTTTCGTATTGTACATAGCAGAGGCAGCTTTGTAAATTCTCTATAAAAATGCTTAAAATATAAGTAAATCATTTACCTTTTCGCAGTACAAATCAAGAAAAAATGAAAAATACATTAAGAAAAACCTACAAACAAAGCACAACACGTTGAAGAAATGAGAGGGATATTTGAATTAAATCCAGGATATTCTTTATCCTATTAAATTTTGTGTCACACTTCTGCCCTTTCCCGTGTGGAGCTCGTAAAAAAGTTCCCCGCGAGGTGTTTGACAGTAAGTGTTTTGAACATTTTCCCTGACATGGTCACCATAGCACTTTCTATGTAGACATAACTTCAGACAGTGCATATTGTGTAGATATTGTTTTCATTTTCGTGCGTGAACATCGAAGGCGGGTGCGGCTAGCCCAACAGGGGATGCTTACTCCTCCCGGGCACCTTGTTCCACTTCTAGCTTGCTTGGGATGCTCAGTTTGGAGCATTATAATTGTGAGTGCTGTTGAGATTGTTGTCAGGATCTTCTTTATCTCATTACCATTGAATTGAAACTACTTAAATTCCTCAACAGGTACATGTATATACCATTCAAAATTGGCACAGTTATGATTATATCCAAATACTATGGCAATGATACGGATCAGGAAAGATAGTAATATACAATTATGGACTTTTTACGAGGTGAATATGGTGTTATATTTTCTGAATTGGAAAATATTACACCATATCCACCGAGTGAAACGTCCACAGTAACTGTTTTATTATATAGTGGACTTAATCAGTATTTAAAAAGGTACATGTACCTTTTCGAAATGTCTGACATCAACTTTTCTTTGAAAATATTTCGAGACGTGTTAATATCAGCATTATCTGTCGCTAAATTATCCTGAACGTAATAGAATTCATTCAATGAGTCAAATGAAGATCATTTCAGAGTCAAAATCCGTTGTAATTTTAGATAAGCTAAAATTCAAGGATTTGAGTTCGGCCTCAGCGTCCTTGTTGCTTTTTACGAAATGACGTTAATGACGTCACAGATATAAATTTCGCGCGTTTTCGATATTTCATGGTAAACCGGAAGCAAGAGTTTTCGCGGTAGTGTTATTTAATGAAATTGTCCCTCACAGGTCAATATGATGAGACAATGACTCGTCACGTGACAGTTCTTAGCCAATGAGAGTGGATATAACGCAATTATTATATAATTGTGTTATAAGCACATTTATATAATAATTTTATATAGACAACAAGTCTTCTACATATACATGTGCATAAAGCATTGTTTCCTGTTTTCATTGAAAGAAAAAACACGGAAGAAATTGTTTTTTTTTTTCTTGTTTTTTTTTTCTTTTTCTCTCTGAATCTGAAAAAGGTTTAAGAGGGTAAAACATTCTTCACAATCAGATAGATTGAGAGGGGTCAGTGTTAGTGCATCCAAAGACTTATATATCTTAGGCAAATTAATGTACTTGTATTAACTCTATTTTGTATGTAAAATTTGCGAATTCATTTAACTTTTAGCTTTTGTATTTTGAAAGAGGTTCTGAAATGTCCTATTCTTTAAATTTCACACAATTCGCATTAATAAGTCTCTTGAATTTACTTTAATGTACACGTCGCATATATTTTCAGTCATTTCAAGAAATCATGAATCAGACTTTAACTGAAACCCTTTGATCTTTCAAAGAATTAATTGCAGCAATTACCTAGTAATAAACTTGCACACCATATCCCGATTGTCCCACATGACTTTTAAACCATTTTGATATAAATGTGGGACAATGGGGATGACACCTGTCAGATTTCCTACTCAAAGTGGGTGTGTGAATTTGTGGGGTGAGACCGAAGGCCGAACCCCTGTATACTTACAAACCTACTTTGAGTAGGAGGCATGACAGTAATAAACCTTATAATGAATGTTTCGTGCTGAGAACCATTTCGTAACGTTTCTTTGTGTAATTTTTGACGTTTGAAATTTAGTGCCCTACCTCGGCTTCAAGGTAGGACACCACGTAATGGTAATACTGCGACGTCATTGGCTGAAATTAAGACGAGGCGTGGTAATGTTACAGGTCTTCACTATACACCTACTGTAAACGTGAAAATATTGGCGTGGGGTAATTTTCGCGTAATTCGCGATCAAACAGAAATTGCAAACATTACCCCCCGCGTACTCAAACAATCAAAGTAAAAATTCAATTTGAAAACGATGTCGAGTATTTATTTCATTACAAAAAAATGACAGTAAAATATCGACTAAAATATCACATGTTCTTGAAGTGTCAAATTACATTTAAAAAATAATTGAAGCGTAATACACAGAGAAAAGGTAACACAGGTAGATCTATCGTGCATACATTGTAACAGCTTGGATCATCGAGTTAATCACTCTAGATAACGGATGACGAATTCCTGCAGCAGTTACCGACCGTTCAATAAAGTCCGTTTGTTTTGACATGGCTTAATGCATTTTAATGAATAGACTTTAATGAAGCTTGTTTCAAATCAATGTTTACCTTATTATTTTTCCTCTGCCTTTTTTTTTTGTTCGTAATTGACAAGTCACAGTATTAATAAATGAATAGCAAGTAAAATGTCACCTTTATATAATTATTTTTTCTCTCTCACATCGGTATGCACAGTATAGTACAACCTTCCTTACAAGTTTGTTTAGGGGTTTTTTTTAGGGGGGGGGGGGCTTTTTTTTCGTTTTTGTTTTTGTTTTTTGTTTTGTATTTTTTTCTGTTTGTTTTTTGTTTTGTTTTTGTTTTTTGTTTTGTTTTTTTGTTTTTTTGTTTTTCATTGTTAGGGTTTTTTTTGGGGGGGGGGGGGGGTCTCATATGCTGGATATGATTTCGTTCATTTGAACAAGATTCGATAAGATAAGCAACTGACAACATTATTTCCCTTCTTATTCGTAATTTTTACGTATTTCAGCCATTTCTAGATACCATTGAGATCGCATTAAGTAATCTGAGTGTGACCACCGATAGTTTTCATGCGCTTACATTTAATTCTTAGATATTCTTCAAACATATCGTTATGTCCTCATTCGAGTACACTCGATTTGTGAATTCATAACGTCGCGAATAATTGGTCTCAGTGCATGATACTTAAGTATGCATGAATACGTAGAATTTCCAAATTAATTGCAAGATCCCCAGTACATTGGATAAATCATTTTACTCAAATTATCAAAGTACAATATATGTAAAACCACTGTAATTGCCAAAGATAAAGCTTCCAGTACGATCATTACTGATTTCCGTATCAATAACAATGTCAAACGTCTTCAAATTCAATAGCATCATTTAAGACCTGATACATTTACAACATGGACAAGACATGCACGTTTCGGGTACTAAACCCTCGTCAGTGATCCTAAGTCTAAACAATGTTATATGCCCAAAAGTGTGAAAATTATTATGTCCAAAAATTTACCAAAAGACGTTGCAGAATGGGTGGGATATAATGCTACAAGACCCACGCTTTAGAAATTTCAAGAAAGTTTGTAACAGAAAATTTCAAATGCGTTGAAGAGACAGACGATCAACCGAAGTTGATCGAACTTGGCTACATGTGCCCTCGGGGACTCTTGGTCCACCATCAGTGACACTATTACGTCAAAAACGCCCAACATCGCGGATTTGATTTGAATATCAACAACATTCAACTATCCGATACAATATTGAATGTAGGAACATTTTTAATATAGAAAGAATAACATTAAAATCACTAAAATTTCCCCCGTTAATCCCTTACCTCTTTCAGTGATTATGTCTTGGCGATTACAGAATACGACATCAACAACATAGGCAAGTGCAGCTACAATAGCTATCTACACTGAACGAAATATTTCTAATGGAGATTTCTTGTCACATTTGGGCTTTCTTAGAGATACTTCCAAAATAAACCACACAGAAATAGTACAGATGAATCCATACACTAGATCTAACGTTTTCAACATTTCATAATTTCACCGCGCTGCAACACTGACTAACCGGATACAGCATGGGAATACATTCCACAAACAAAATTACTTCCGAATAGTCAACATCTAAAGAAAAATAAACTTTTTCGTCACAATTTGTCATTATTTCATTTTTATATTTCCAATTTACAACACTCGATCTATTATATTGCATTGATTTGTGACATTTCAGTCATACTGAATAAGCATGACTTGGTCATGGTACATCTCAGCTGTTCCTTTCTAAAATCGAAGAAAGGAGGACTTCCCTCCACATGGGTGAACAGATTTTCTTTATATACTAGTCAAAATTTCTAACTTACATTTTTCCAGTTACTTCAATATCACAATAAGTAGAAATCAATTGATTAATATCTATATTTATAATAACAAAGAAAGATTTTTAAAGTGTAAATGAATAAATGATCATCCTGCGACGTGTATCTTCAAATTCCACAGCATTTTAGCAAAGAATCATCCGCTTCCGGTTTGTAAGAAAACTTTGTCTCTTGACTGAAAAAGGCTACAATAGAAAAGTTCTCACGGTTATCATGCGATTTGTTTTTCGGATTTTGAAATATCGGCGATTGAAACTGTTATTTCGTCGTGATATGCTTACAAATTTTCTGATGCGTTGCGAGTCAATAACACTTCCGGTATCATTGATATACCGGGGAAGAATTTTTGTGTTAAAACATTTCCTGCGAATGCGATATTTAATTTTTTCCTGTGCTATGCCACTTTTCTTGAAAAGTAAGCCCAGAAAAAGATGTTTGGTGAATGTAAGCTCATTTTACGCACCACTAACAAGAGTTATGAGCAAGCATCCATTTTATGGAAAATTCGTTAAGTTTTATTTGCTTATTATCGCCTTTGTAATTAATGCATTCCGTTTAATTTATGTTTTTCTGATCAAACTTGGTACAAACAATTCTTTAAAAGTGGTTTGATTTTAATTTTCCGACAAAATACGCGAAATTCATGAAAAGTGTTCAAAATTCAAATTTCGTCACGGTCTGTTTCCGTTGAAAGAAATTTCATTTTTCTTGATTTTAAAGTAAAGAGTGAAATGTTGTATATCAAATCAAATTATCGTTAAAATAATTTGAATTCCACATTAACGAAAATCCATACGCGTAGAATGGTAAGTTAGAAATTTTGACAAGTATAAATAGAATTCCCTTTATTCTATTTTTGACTTTGCAAGGGTATATATATAGAACAAGTGTCCAATGTTGTGTTTTTATGCAGAAATACTTATTCTATAAGGCAAAAAGTATAATGTGTACATGTATAATGTTTTGTGTTTATAATCGATCGGATATATTTTTAATCTCATTTGCTTTTCCGAGAAAATTCCGATTCCAATGATAGATACACAGAGGATAATATGATAAAAATGTTGAACTTTCTGATCGATTACGGTGTTTGGACAAAATAAATCTGCCATAGATGAAACATGTTTCCTTGTTGTTTTTTTTTTTATTATTATTTATCAGGACAGAATGATGAAAGAGGTTACATGGACAAACTTATCATGGTTAATTGCATTTTTTCTTGAAATTACTTAAATTCTTCAATAGGTACATGTATATAACATTCAAGATTGGCAGTTATGATTATATCCAAATACTATGGCTATGATACGGATCAGGAAAGATAATGGTTGTTTATAGGCAACAAGAATTGTATAAAGTTTTCTACTTTACGTAAAAAGATGTTATTCTGCATGAAGCAAAGAAACATGAATTAATTCATTCCACATTAATCTAAATGTCTTTTATAGAGAAAAAGACAAATTATTGCAGTAGGCAAAATAATTTAAATGAATTTTGGCTGCGTCTGAAAATCACTTGGGCTGGAACACTTACTGATGAGGATTTAAATATCCGAAACACGTGTCTGGTGCATATAAATATTGAATTGAACTTTTCTTCAATAAGGTATTGAGTTGGAACACTTCAGTATTATTACTGTACATAAGCTCTTTTCTGCTCTTTAAAAAATTCTTTGAACAGAATGTTTAAAGCAAAAACTGTCATATCATCTCCCTTAATCAGAAAGAACTCTTGTTTTTCTGGTGCACTCATGGTCCCTGAGATAATTTTTTATATAGAGAAAATCCTGCTTATCGTATTCCTTTAGTAATTATATGAATTTGTAGGAAAAATATTTTCTGAAGTGTTTTTTTTTTTTTTGTTTTCTTTATATCTGATTGCACTCTTTACCTGATTGAAAAAAGAATGCGAAATCACAGGGTAAACACACACAACAAGAGATGCAATAGGGTCAAGAAACACCAAGTACGACATCAATTACAAAATGTTTCACGTAAATAAACGAGACTAATGACCATCAGTGCCGTGTTTATTCCACAATCTCCCTATCTTTACGGTTGCATTTTTTTGTACCTTAAGGTTTTCAAGAATGCGCATTTGCTTTATATGATAACCTCCTCATTGTAAGATTACAGATTTTTACATACCTTAACCTTTAATAAACAATTTTTATGACGATAAAACATGCATGTACACAGAAAAACATTAGCAACGTTAAGAGTCAACAAAACCTATTTAAAAGATAGCATAATAAATATTCTATTTTGATTAATTATGAACTAAAACCATACTATGTAAACTTCAAATATCTGATAAATCTGCATGCAAGTTTGACAGAAATATGCTAGATTTAATGTATCAGACGAGATGTTCGTGTCCTCATTGCATATTTTCATTCTCAAAAAAGGACCTAAGTATAGAATCCCATCAAAGATAGATTTCATTAAATGTCGCGAAGTACTAAAGGAAGCCTTAGATAACTATACCAAACGATGGTGTAAATCGTAAGGAGTCGAATCACATTCTCTGAATGACGGGAAAAACCTCATTTTGGACATTACTGACATTCGAATAGACAACTTCCACCAAAATCCTCATCTTTTTGAAAATCCAAGCTCTAGATCTGAAAGATATTTCAAATCCAAATTACGTAATTCACATGAAAAATTTGTCTTCGCTCCTGCAGATAAAGCAGCCAACAACACCATAATCATATGAAAACATTACTATATATCAACTTTAGTTTCGGAACTTTCGTCTACAAATACTTATATCAAAAGCAATGAAAGTGTCCCTAACATTTTGAGCAAACATATCAGTGAAATGTCTACATTCAACATCCCTATTTCTAAATTGGATCTTCCTACAATATACTGCATACCAAAACTGCACAAATCTCCTTACAAATTTATATACATTGCTAATTCTAGCAACTGCTCTTATTACGACATGGGCTCTACGACGTCAATTGACCCTTCCGATTGCTGGGACAAAATGCAAAATTTCGTGACGTAACAATGCTTTTACCTCGGACAAACAAGCGTCGAACCTCGGTCAAACATCGATATTGCATTGTGACGTCATGGGATTTCTCAAATTTTTCACTCGTTCGGAAGGGTCAATTGACGCAACGTTATTTCGCCGGAAATTATTTGGCGTATTTTTATGGACTGCCTTAACTAAACTGCGTAGATGAAAGAAGTATCTACTATCTTAACTAGTTCCTCAAAGTGTAGAAAAGTTTGATATGTTAAAACTGGTAGTCCCTGTAAAGTGCGCAACAAAGAAAAGGGGATGACCTGTAGCATGACCACCCTGCACCCATCCAGCGAAATATATCCCTGACTGAGAAAGTGATACGTAAATGATTTAAGACAAAAACCTGACTTTGCGACTACAGACATTTTTGGAAGAAACAATGTGAGTATTTAAAATAATAATATCTCGTTGTCCTTCATGATTAAAGGTTAGAACTACTCAATATACCGAATTGATTAACAATATACCATATACGAGGGCTGTTCAATAAATTCGTAGACAAGTTTAATAAAATATTTATTGTTATCATTAAATATTTTGATTATATAGTAATCTATTCCTTAAGATTGCATATTCGCATTTTGCATAATTCAAAGCAATTGGTCTATAAGCAAAGAAATACGGAGTTCTTCTTTAGGAGTAACCTCGGAGAGCGGCGTAGTAAATGGCGTCCAAAACGACGCTGTACAGAGTAATTAGCAATTTTCTGCTTTTGTTCTGTCTTTAAATTTGAAATTATTTTGGGGCGAAAGTCGTTAATTTTATTTCAATCGGTTCAAAAATAAAGCATAAAGATTGAATTAGGCAATAATGTGCTAGAATTATTCCCTTGTCCTTTCTATCTGTTCACAAACGATGCATCAAGAATTTCATTTCAGAACGTTTGGATCGGTCAGTTTTGTTCTTTCAGGATGTCATCTTCGTTGCATTTTTCTTGCAATCCATAGTCATGTGTACCTACTACAAAATGTAAAAGATCTCTTATGATATTTGTATCAGCTTCAACAAAAGTTTAATGATTTGAAGTCGTTTAAAAATTGTAGGGAAACGTCATTTTTACCACTCTTACGTATTGATGGCGCTTCTTGTAAAAATGATATCTAAATACCAGTGTATCGTAACAAGCTAAAATTTCAGTATGACAAACAAAGAATTGGATCTCCAACAACACCAGGTTGCAGCACAGCAAAACCCCAAAACACCCAATGCAAAAACACAAAGCAGACAAGCTCAGAAAGAGACGCATAAGGGACAAGGAACGTCAACGCACAACACAGAAACATCAAACACAAAGGACTACACATAAACCAACGAGACCAATGGACAACCGGTGCCGACTTAGGACGGCCATCTGCTACGGAAATAGCAGAAGTGTGGTTATCCTGGATTACGTGCGCACAGCCCTCCCGCTTTTCCGATTACCCAGAGGTCTCAAAACGTACAATTGTGGTGTAAAACAACTTCCTCACTGTCAGATGACAACACACAAACAAGACAGCACAACGCAGGGGCCCAAGCAACTCAGATGAATATGTAAATGGATATAAAAAGAGGGCAAGTACGAAATACAATCCGTGCTCTGCTGCCGCGAGCTCATGTATGTTATCACCCGAGGAGTCCGACTGACATTCAGAGAGGACAGGTGGTCGGGGCCCTGTCTTCTCTAAAGAGATTTTGACAGGGCCCGTCATGGAGTCCCGTCGTCACAGTCAATCAGAGTGCAAGTTTTAAGAATGCGCTGGTACAAGACTGTAGATTGGTCAAGTACCAAGCCAAGTGTCCGTCTGGTGACATTGGGAATATATCCACGGTATAAAAGGCGTTTGATGATTCTGACGCATTTTCTATAGTGATGTTGTCTATCTTTGATCCTTTTTATCTTGTTAATTATGTCACAATAAAATGCAGGTTGTGAAATACCCAAAGTAATATACTCTTTTGCATGTATTGGTCCGAATTTTAGAAGAAGTTGACAATATTTTTTGTAGAATTTCCAGAAAGTCTTTACTAGTTTGTGAAAGCGAAAACCTTGTCCTAAAAGTTTCTTGACGGTGATGTTCCAAGATTACCGTCATACGGCATTTACATATCACAGCTCATCCGGTACGCTAGAGCATGTACTGATATTTTGGATTTTCACAGTAGAAATTTACAAATTACCAAAAAACTTTTAGGTCAAGGTTTCCGCTTTCATAAACTAGTTAAGACTTTCTGGAAATTTTACAAAAATTACAGTCAACTTCTTTTAAAATTCGGATCTATACATGCAACAGAGTACATTACTATGGGTATTACACAACCTGTCTTTTATGGTGATATGGTAAACAAAATAAAAAGGATCAAAGGTAGGCAGCATAACCATCGAAAATGCGTCAGAATCATCAAACGCCTTTTATACCGTGGATATGATCCTAATGTCACCAGACGGACACTAGGCTTGGTACTTGACCAATCTACAGTCTTGTACAAGCGCATCCTTGAGACTTGCACTCTGACTGACTGTGACGACGGGACTCCATGACGGGCCCTGTCCAAACCTCTTTAGAGAAGACAGGGCCCCGACCACCTGTCCTCTCTGAATGTCAGTCGGACTCCTCGGGTGATTACATACATGAGCTCGCTACAGCCGACAGAGCACGGACTGTATTAAGCATGCCCTCTTTTTATATCCATTTACATATTCATCTGTGTCTCTGGGGCCTCTGCGTTTCGCGGTCTTGTTTGTGTGATGACATCTTACAGTGAGGAGGTTGTTTTACACCACAATTGTACGTTCTTCGAGACTTCTGGGTAATTGGAGAAGTGAGAGGGTTGTGCGCACGTAATCCAGGATTACCACACCATTTGCTACTTACGTGACAGATGGCCGTCCAAAGTCGGCACCGGTTACCCATTGGTCTCGTCGGTTTATGTGTAGTCTTTTGTGTTTGATGTTTACATGTCGTTGTCTCTTTTCCGTCTCGTGCTGTACTCGTCTTTTGTGTTTTTGCATCGGGTGTTTTGGTGTTTTACTGTTGATGCTGCAATGGGGTCTTGTTGGAGATCTCCTCCCTTCTTTTGGATATCTTGTTGGAGATCTCCTCCCGTCTTGTTGGAGATCTCCTCCCTTCAACAGGGGATGCTTATTCCTCCTGGGCACCTGGTCCCACCTCTAGCTTGCTAGGGGTCCGTCGATGTTTAATTTTGCGCTCTATTGCGAGTGCTGTTGAGATTATCGTCAGGATCTTCTTTAATTCTTTTGGTAATTTGTAAATTTTTACTATGAAAATCCAAAACATCAGTACATGCTCTAGCATATCGGATGAGCTGTTAAATATAGATACCATAGGACGGTAATCTAGGAGCATCAACGTTCAAATACTGTTAAACAATAAAAGCATATACATTGACAACTTTCAAATACTGTTAAACAATAAAAGCATATACATTGACTGTTTCTGCGTCCTAATTTAGCAATTATAGAGGAATCATCTGCGTGTACACAATTTAATATATCTCAATTTTCGCTAAACGTCAAGACACATAATTAAAGACAATGATTTAAATGACTATTTCAATTACCTTGGTATTGTATAGATTTATTGCAATTAACTTCATGAATGTTTTGTAAGAAAATTGTACACTTACTGTCACGCATCTCTGAGATATTGCGGTTGTCTACGAACTTTTCGAACAGCCCTCGCACACGTATGACTTCTTCTGTATAGTCTCGGTGATTGATATTGCCAGCACCCCTCTTTAGAGAAGACAGGGTCCGAACACCTGTCCTCTCTGAATTTCAGTCGGACTCCTCGGGTGATAACATGCATGGGCTCGATACAGCCGGCAGTGCACGGACTGTATTACGTAACCCCCCACCCGCGCCTCTTTAATATCTATTTAGAATACATATTCATGTGTGTTGCCTGGGTCCTTGTATTTTGCTGACTTGGTTATGTGGTCATGTGGTCACTGCAGTTGTACCTTAACGATGGTGACTTATCACGTGCGCGCACATAGCACTGCGCAATGTATTAGACGATTCGAACGTCATCGCGTCATACGCATGACGTCATAACGCAGGCGATGTCGCATAAGATAAAACGCTAGAATGCTCGATTTAGGACTGTACATAGGTAATATCAAGTAACGTATATCATCACTGATGAATCGAAATGAAGTACATTGTAGTTTAAATTGAATAATTGGGGCCCGCGCGACTTTTTTTTTTTTTTTTTTTTTGAAAACCGGGAAATTCAACCGCTCGCTGCCCGGCAAAAATCAATTAGGATAATTAGTATTCTTTTTGTTACGTTTTATTTTGTTGCATCGGACCTAACCGAAGTAATAATCTGTAAACGCCAATCCGAGAGATGGGAAACTTTGCATTATTCTAATCGTTTATAGCGTAATGTTTATTCACAGAGGTAGCGTTATTAAAAAATATAATTATACATAAGGGATCCTGGGGATTTTTCAAATCAAGGCTAAATAAATATATACTAGCTCAGAGGGAATGGGGTTTTATTTTCTTCAATACACAGAATCTACATGATCCGGATTTATTTTCGTCTGTCTTTCGGGCTATTAAATTTCTCCGAAAAAAAATCAAGCCGGTTTTTCTTCTAATGCGAAAGTTTTTATCCTCCCGTAAGATCAATTGGCATTTTATGAATGTCATAGTCTAATTTAAAATTTTAGAATTCAATGTCGCTCTCTCTAGTGAAAAACGTACCTTGTTCGAGTAAATATATACATTTGTACGTGTTTGACGATTCCTAGAATCCTTGCAATCTCTCAATATCATCCTACCGTATTTTTTTCCAGAGAACTGGATTTGAATGGGCGTAACAGGGACGTATATTTATAAATCTATTATATACGCTCATGAGCGTAAGTGCCCCCCCCCCCCCTTTCCCCATCCCGTCCTTCCCCTACGATTTTCAGTGAGGTGTTAAAAATAGATTGTAGCTTTTTTTTATGATAAAATCTCCGGGAGGTTGGTATTGCCTGGGTGAGGGCCGAATCAGTGCAGTCGTTTATAAGCTGGTTTTCAACATCGTGGCAAATTCAACCCCCCCCCCCTTCATCCAAACTTATTGATTTGGAATACATTTTAACTTTCTTTTCGGTACGCTTTGCTTAATATTATGTTTTAATGGATTTATATATCTTAAACATATAATACGTATGTGTTTCGAGTCTTGAATAATAACTAAGTAATTTATTAACATGGGGTCTGGCCAGATGGAAAGGGGAATGCAACAAGCGAACCCCCCCCCCCACCAAAAGCCTAGATTTAGCATAAATAAAGATAGAGAGAGAGAGAGAGAGAGAGAGGGCGACTGTTTAGTCCGTCTATTATGGTACCATCAGTCAATCAATCTATCAATTTACAGGTGTTCTCATGATCTTAGGGAACAGCCATGTGATTTTATGGGGCCCATTTTTTTGCTTGTTAGAAATTTGGGATGTAGTGCCCCCCCCCCCCCCCCCCCCACATTTTTCAGGCAGAGCTACGCCATTATTATATTATTAGTCTTTCACTGAATACGAAGTCTTCGTTGAACACTAAGCGAAAATACAAAGTTTTTATAAAGCTTACCAAAATCTAAATCGAAGTGTGTATTCTACATATATAAGGGAAATAAAACATCGTCTCTCTAACATTTGGATCGGAAATAGGTCAGTAAAATAGGTAGGTTTTAGCTTATAATGCGACGAATTCGAATTGCTTTATTTTCCAGCAATTTACACAATGGACACTGAATAATATGATATTGCCCATTCTTTGAGTATTCGAGAACAATCTTCGTGTTGAGTCAATTTTTAATGAGACTTTACTACAGGAATACATATTTGTTTAAATAAAAATGAATAAGATTCTATGATATGAACGTCATTTATTGAAATGTTTCGACGCTATGATTTGTATATATAAAATCTAGGTATGACGTCATCATGGACATGAAAGCTTCTTTCAACGCTTTATCTTGCTCTTATATTAACACCGACCTATGTATTTTTATATATCAATTGAAAGATCAAGATTTATATATTCCTTCTGTCATAACTAGAGAAAAAGTTTAATACTCCTTTGAAGTGAATTTTTTAGGCAAAAAATGATAATTTTACGAATTTTTACATTTTTTTACATTAAATTGATAAGGACGATTCTTTTTTAAAATAAAGTTATTTTCTTTCATATATATGTTTTTTATTGAAGAAAAGTGTCTTCTTTTCATTAAAAATTTCAAAAATCACATAATAACATTCTTTTCTCAATTACTAATGCTTTTCTGGAAATGGGTGATTTTTGTCTTAAAATAGCAACAGAAATTCCCTTAATCTATTTTTAGCTATATCTCGAAATTTTCAACACCGACCTTGGTATATCGATATGTTAAATTAAAGTATGAGAATTGTTCTTCATATGTGGCCCATTTTATAAAAAGTTTAATACTCCTTATTATATGAGTCACCATCCTTAACGAGGCCCTGGACAAAACGTTGCGCATTGTTTCGCGCATTCCCGTAACCGGTTCAATCTTTTATCTCTACATCGCACCTAACGTACTGTCATACTATGACGTCACAATCAAATGACGCGACAAAGCAATTAACGCCGCGCTAAAAATCAATAGGCTAGTAATCTGTGTATGATCGTAATAAACGAAGATTAATGCAAAGCATTGTTAGATGATGAGTTCGTCACACTAGGATTGACTCAAGGTTTTTATTATTATTATCATTATTTGGTGCAACTCCTCCCACTGAATAGTAATTTTATTTTATAACGGGGTCCTTAAGAAAAAACGAGAACCAAATAATAATAATAAAAAAATGAACACTTCATTGATCAAAACTATTTTTGATTCATTCATTTTGTAAAAAACAAACAAACAAAAAACAAAACAAAAACAAAAACAAAAACAAAAACATGTACTTCTCTGATACTATATACACATATTTTTTTGCATCATAAAGCAACGTATTATAATCCCAATGCATGGGGGGGGGGGGTGCCAGCTAGGCATACGCACGGCAAGGAAGCACGTGTTTTCTCATCATTTTTTGTTTTGTTTCAGAAATGGCTTGATGTTCTTTCTTGTCTGATCGAGAGAACTATCAGCCAAGTTGCAGCAAGTAAATCGGCTCACCTTGCTCGCAAATTTCATAATCAACAACGCTGACTAATCTTCATTTTACTTCAATTTTTTTTCTCTCATGAGGTCGAGTGGCACTGTTGAACTAGTCTAAGAATATGCATACCGCTTATTTTCAAGTAGAGCATATTCAATTATTAAATTTTTACATTGAATTATTTAAAACATATTTCAAAATATATCCTCGTAATACGTATGAAGGTAAGCAAATTTGATGCATTTTACATAGATATATGTCATTTTCTTTTTTCTGCAATCAGAAAAAGTAGCTGTATAAATATATTGTATGCATTTTATTTTCAGTGTTTCATTCGCTGAAATTGAGCCGGAGCGAAAATTCACGTTTATAAGTTATAGAAGTTTCCGAGATATATACATTTTCCAATTCTTCATTTTTGTGGGTTAATTTCAGTATAGATACATGAGCGGATTTGAAGGGGGCGCACCCCCCTCCCTCTTAAAATCATCGAAGTAAGGAATTTTTGGAGCTTAACCTTTATGTGTATACTCAGTTTCAGGCTGTTTTGAGTCGAATGTCGGAACATTTTCGCTGGTTCGCTTCCGCTCGCCACCTTACTCAATTTAGATTAACTTCACACCATTTCCTTAGCATGACCATTTCATGCTGAAATAGCCAGAATTATGAAGTAATACTACACCTTTCATACCTTTACTTTACTGTGACTTTTTGGACGGTCTTTTTCTGGTATATGTACTCAGACTTTAGTCAACAAACATGTACCCTTGAAGCAAAGGGGATGCCATTTGGGTTGTGTACCCCCACCCTCTATAAAACAATTTTAGAAAGCTCGCGGGTTCGCTTCGCTTGCCAGATACATTCAATAAAACATAGTTTCTGTACGAGTTTTGTATGAATTATAAATTTTCCGTTCTGGTGGTCAAAGGAACCCAAAACATGACTTCGCCCTGGACCCACTGGGGGAGGGAAGAAGCGATCCCAAGTCCCTTTGCCTTTTTGATATTCATCACGCCCTCCTAATCTCAAATCCTGTATCCGCCCCTGAGATAACCCTAACCAGTATTTAGTGCAGTTTAACCAGAGAATGCTTTGTCCTACAGCATACTCCATTACATAAATTATTACGACCATGATTATGAACGTTATTGTTGTCTACAACGTACATTTTAAAAAATAGCTCAATGGTCGGATAAAATCGTATGGAATAGAAATATATCTGAGAGGGGGAGAGGTGGTCCAGCTCGGTCATTTCAACTCATTTGGTTCATTTTATGAATTTAAAAATATTATGCGCAATAATCGGGAAAATGAGGAAATCCGGTCCGGGAGTCGCTCATAAACAACTCGACCTAATTCATTCCCGAACATAGGGGTAGCCCCTTTCCCCTTTCCTTATTCTTTTGAAATTTACTTAACATTTGGTATCCATGCATGATCTTTTATCGTATTTGAATTATTTTTGCAATTTTGCGTGAGCATGCAATACTATACTTAATCTTGACAGTAGCGTAGCTAGGTTGATTTTTATGTGGACGTCTAGAGAGGGATGGACCAAGTACATCAACTCCTCCTTCGGAAGGGGGCGGGTCACAGATGCTTGGGAGGGGGGGTCGTTTACGGGAAAGTATGGGTGCGGGTTCGGCGGCCTATGTACAGGGGGTTTAATCAGTACGCATTTTCATGTACGCTGGAAAAAAATATGAAGTAAACTTCCGCTTCAGGTAAGGTTGTTCGATTGAATTTTGCATTTTATGATATATTCAAGATAAAGAGAAAGATAATCGTATACTCATTCGGTAGCGAAATATATCACCTAATTATCTATACTGTCACGATCCTTCCAAGGTGCCTAATTTTGTCAGGAAGCCTGCAGAACCACGAGGTGACTTGTTTACTTTTTGAAGGCAACTTTCTTAAAAACTCATTATACTCCATAATTCGTATATCCTTAGTTGTGTGTATACATATTTACTTACCTCTCCATTAAAGGAAGCTAAAGTTTTATCTTCTGCCTTTCTAAAACCAGATTTTCACAGAAAAATTGAGAACAAGCCTGTTTTTGTACGTTTTACAACGGAATAAGACCCTTTATGTACATTGCGCACTTAAAATACAAACATAATGTTCAATGCATTTGGGAAAGAGAAAGATTAAAACAGATCTACAAAAGGTTATAACGAAAAAAGTTGATATATCTGTTATGCATATAACGGTCAGAGACTCAGAATTAACTTAAAGAGCAGGACTTTGGTTGCTCATTTTTAATTTATGAATGATTACTTCATTTCACAATGAATGATTAAACATATATTGCCGAATTGCAACGCAATTCCGCTCTATAGATTGTCGAAGTATGTCTGTCTGTTCGTCTGTCTGTCTTCCTTCAACATTTTGGTTAAAGGTTAAAGGTAAGGTTGAAGCAAAATGTAAGGAACTATATGCAGTAGAAAAATGATATTTACAAATGGGTTGCCCCTGATAACACCCTTTACACGTAATTATCTACTTGCAACATACAGCCCCGACCAGTCCAAAGTTAAACGCCGAGATGACGAAATTTTGAAAGCTAAATGCGAAAGTTTTGTTCACTATTCGTCAACTTTTTTGAAAGCTGAGATGATGAAATTTTGAAAGCTACCAATAAGCTTTCGAAAAGTAGATGACGAAAATTTCGTGAACTATTCTTTGTTAATGAAATTTTCGTCAGCGATAGCTTTCAAATTTTAGTCGTCTCGGAGCGTTCAAAATATTTGAAAGCAATCACTGACGAAAATTTTGAAAGATATATCGCTGACGAACATTTTGAAAGCTTTTGAACGAGGAGTTATGCTCCGGACAAGGTGTGATGGATAGACAGAGGGACAGACAGGGTGATTCCTATATAGACCCCCCAACCCCCCCCCCCCAAAAAAAATCCCAAACTTTGTTTGCGGAGGGTATAAATATAGAAAGTTGGAAAAGGAAATTAAAGTTGTTGAAAATGATTACCATGCAGGTATTGCAATACAGACGAAGATCCTTACATGGATTGGTACGAAGATACCACATCACTGTTATCTTCCACATAAATACTGTATGAAATAGAAACCTAATTTCATCGTTATTGATTGAAATAACGTCAAAATATTGATTTTTCGACGTCTTTTCTTGCGAACGGCGCGTAATGTAACGTGTCATAAACAAAAAATGAAATGGCGTCAAGTAAAAGAATATAGGAGGTTTAATGTGAAAAAAATCTTGAATAAAAATCGGCATCAGTATGGATTTATAAAGGGTAGTTCTTTCTAGTAAGAAATATGGATTGTTCCTATGTCATGTATATATTGATAACTATTCTTGAAGTAGTATTTTGGCGATTCTGTCATATGGACTATTTGCTGCCATACTTGTTTGAGGACTGTTTTCATTCCTAATCTCTTACAATACCATTATATGATGTCATGTTGCTTTGAGAATGTCAGTAAATCTCCATTAAGTATCCTCTGTAATCGTTCATTTACTAGTGTTATAACGTACGATTTATTCATATTCCTGTATACAACGTACGTTTCTGAACTTGTTATTCACATTCTGTATCATTTTATACATAATATAATGTATGCTTATTTATTATACATCATATTTAAATTTTTGTTACATTCAAGCTTTAAGAAATAGAGAATATTATATAAATTATGAAAAAATTGAATTTATCTAGTCCGTGCTCATTCAAATGCGCTGTAGAGAGTTAGTTATGCAGCTTTCACACTCGAATGGAAAAACGGGTGAACAAAATTAATTGAGAAAGCATAGGTTTATTAATCAAAGGGTCGAATAGACGACGAGGGAGTCCCGTCATATTTCAATTATCGAAGAAAAATGGGGAAAATATGGATATGTGAGTGTGTTTTGTACGCAAAAAATTTTTTCTGCATACGTACACGAAGTGCCGTACTGATTAAACCCTCTGATGTAGTATATTTAAAAGGCCTATAGAAACGCCTATAGGTCCGAGACACGGAGATTTAATAATAAGGTGAGGGACAAGACCTGTCGAGTACGCGATTCTGCAAGGGAAGCATGCAATTTTAAAGATTAATTGGTGATCCGTGAGTAATCCATGTAAAGTTGCAGACGTTTCCCTCAAAATACGAAGTATTAAAATTTTAGAATAATGTTATAGGTATCGATATTGCTGAATCAAATTAGACAAAAGATAAGGCAATAAGAATAATGAATAATTTTATCTTCGAGACTTGCAAGTACAAGTTTACACAAATGTGATTTGAGATTGTCCCTTACATACGTTTTGTATTCTGACGATATAATTTGACTGTTTTTCCCTAGAGGGATATAACAGGTCGTATCATCACACCTCGAACTAATTTCAACTAATGACGTCGCAGTATTACGTCACATTGTGTCCTACCTTAACGCCGAGTTAGGTCACTAAATTTTCAAGCGTTAAGAATTACATATAAGACGTTACGGAATGGTTCTCGGTATGATAAATTCGTTATTGGGTTTATCCCTGCCATATTTCCTACTCAAAGTACCTTGAGTAGGAAGTATGACAGGAACAAACCCTATAACTAATAAAGGATAAATATATGAGCACATTCGTACTTTATTCAAAATAAAGGGAAGATATGTTAAAAAATATGATTTTGAGATGTTCCCTGAAGCTCACACAAAACGACTGGACATCAAACTTGAATGAACTTGACATATTCTGTCTTAAGTTCCTCTTTATAATATATATTAATATGCCATTAAATTCTCTGTTTCAATTTTTTTTTTCAATTTCACATCATATCTGTAAGTACAAGGTATGTGTAAAATTGCAAAAAATATGCTTTGAAATGGTCCCTAACATATTTGGCAATATCATTTGGCTGTCTTTTTCTGGATAGATACATGCTAACGAATATGATATGCTATAAACAATGAATATACGAGCACGTTCATCCTTTTTAGGCCTTCTTTTATAATTAAGGGCAAATATGCTAAAAATATGATTTTGGAATGTTCCCTGAAGCTCACAACAGTGGTCAAAGTTGTACAGAACTTGTTATATTCTGGCTTATGTTTCACTTTTCACTGTATTAACATATCATCAAATTCTCTATTTCAGTTTTTATTTATAATTTCAATTCTACTGATTAAGACAGAGTACAAGTTATGTGCTAATTACAAAATATGCTTTGAGATCGCCCCTGATATATTTTCACGGTTGAATTTTGCTGTCGTTTTCTACAGAAATATATACTTACAAATAGTATATGCCGTAAACAAGAACTATAAGGACACATCCATCCTTTATGAGGTCTTTATTTCGAAATATAGGGCAAAACATGTTAAAATATGATTTTGAGATGTTCCCTGAAGCTCACACAGGCGGTCAAACTTCCACAGAAGCTGATATATTTTCTCTTATGTTTCTATTTTCAACATATGATAATCCTATCAAATTCTCTATTTCTTTTTTTATATAAATTGCAATCATAATGCAAAAAATCGTGTTTTTCTATGAAATCATATTGAGAAAACAAGGAAATCTTTGAGATGGTCCCTCCGAAAAACAGGATTACCACACCATTTGCTACTTACGTGACAGATGGCCGTCCAAAGTCGGCACCGGTTACCCATTGGTCTCGTCGGTTTATGTGTAGTCTTTTGTGTTTGATGTTTACATGTCGTTGTCTCTTTTCCGTCTCGTGCTGTACTCGTCTTTTGTGTTTTTGCATCGGGTGTTTTGGTGTTTTACTGTTGATGCTGCAATGGGGTCTTGTTGGAGATCTCCTCCCTTCTTTTGGATATCTTGTTGGAGATCTCCTCCCGTCTTGTTGGAGATCTCCTCCCTTCAACAGGGGATGCTTATTCCTCCTGGGCACCTGGTCCCACCTCTAGCTTGCTAGGGGTCCGTCGATGTTTAATTTTGCGCTCTATTGCGAGTGCTGTTGAGATTATCGTCAGGATCTTCTTTAATTCTTTTGGTAATTTGTAAATTTTTACTATGAAAATCCAAAACATCAGTACATGCTCTAGCATATCGGATGAGCTGTTAAATATAGATACCATAGGACGGTAATCTAGGAGCATCAACGTTCAAATACTGTTAAACAATAAAAGCATATACATTGACAACTTTCAAATACTGTTAAACAATAAAAGCATATACATTGACTGTTTCTGCGTCCTAATTTAGCAATTATAGAGGAATCATCTGCGTGTACACAATTTAATATATCTCAATTTTCGCTAAACGTCAAGACACATAATTAAAGACAATGATTTAAATGACTATTTCAATTACCTTGGTATTGTATAGATTTATTGCAATTAACTTCATGAATGTTTTGTAAGAAAATTGTACACTTACTGTCACGCATCTCTGAGATATTGCGGTTGTCTACGAACTTTTCGAACAGCCCTCGCACACGTATGACTTCTTCTGTATAGTCTCGGTGATTGATATTGCCAGCACCCCTCTTTAGAGAAGACAGGGTCCGAACACCTGTCCTCTCTGAATTTCAGTCGGACTCCTCGGGTGATAACATGCATGGGCTCGATACAGCCGGCAGTGCACGGACTGTATTACGTAACCCCCCACCCGCGCCTCTTTAATATCTATTTAGAATACATATTCATGTGTGTTGCCTGGGTCCTTGTATTTTGCTGACTTGGTTATGTGGTCATGTGGTCACTGCAGTTGTACCTTAACGATGGTGACTTATCACGTGCGCGCACATAGCACTGCGCAATGTATTAGACGATTCGAACGTCATCGCGTCATACGCATGACGTCATAACGCAGGCGATGTCGCATAAGATAAAACGCTAGAATGCTCGATTTAGGACTGTACATAGGTAATATCAAGTAACGTATATCATCACTGATGAATCGAAATGAAGTACATTGTAGTTTAAATTGAATAATTGGGGCCCGCGCGACTTTTTTTTTTTTTTTTTGAAAACCGGGAAATTCAACCGCTCGCTGCCCGGCAAAAATCAATTAGGATAATTAGTATTCTTTTTGTTACGTTTTATTTTGTTGCATCGGACCTAACCGAAGTAATAATCTGTAAACGCCAATCCGAGAGATGGGAAACTTTGCATTATTCTAATCGTTTATAGAGTAATGTTTATTCACAGAGGTAGCGTTATTAAAAAATATAATTATACATAAGGGATCCTGGGGATTTTTCAAATCAAGGCTAAATAAATATATACTAGCTCAGAGGGAATGGGGTTTTATTTTCTTCAATACACAGAATCTACATGATCCGGATTTATTTTCGTCTGTCTTTCGGGCTATTAAATTTCTCCGAAAAAAAATCAAGCCGGTTTTTCTTCTAATGCGAAAGTTTTTATCCTCCCGTAAGATCAATTGGCATTTTATGAATGTCATAGTCTAATTTAAAATTTTAGAATTCAATGTCGCTCTCTCTAGTGAAAAACGTACCTTGTTCGAGTAAATATATACATTTGTACGTGTTTGACGATTCCTAGAATCCTTGCAATCTCTCAATATCATCCTACCGTATTTTTTTCCAGAGAACTGGATTTGAATGGGCGTAACAGGGACGTATATTTATAAATCTATTATATACGCTCATGAGCGTAAGTGCCCCCCCCCCCCTTTCCCCATCCCGTCCTTCCCCTACGATTTTCAGTGAGGTGTTAAAAATAGATTGTAGCTTTTTTTTATGATAAAATCTCCGGGAGGTTGGTATTGCCTGGGTGAGGGCCGAATCAGTGCAGTCGTTTATAAGCTGGTTTTCAACATCGTGGCAAATTCAACCCCCCCCCCCCTTCATCCAAACTTATTGATTTGGAATACATTTTAACTTTCTTTTCGGTACGCTTTGCTTAATATTATGTTTTAATGGATTTATATATCTTAAACATATAATACGTATGTGTTTCGAGTCTTGAATAATAACTAAGTAATTTATTAACATGGGGTCTGGCCAGATGGAAAGGGGAATGCAACAAGCGAAACCCCCCCCCCCCCCCCCCCACCAAAAGCCTAGATTTAGCATAAATAAAGATAGAGAGAGAGAGAGAGGGCGACTGTTTAGTCCGTCTATTATGGTACCATCAGTCAATCAATCTATCAATTTACAGGTGTTCTCATGATCTTAGGGAACAGCCATGTGATTTTATGGGGCCCATTTTTTTGCTTGTTAGAAATTTGGGATGTAGTGCCCCCCCCCCCCCACATTTTTCAGGCAGAGCTACGCCATTATTATATTATTAGTCTTTCACTGAATACGAAGTCTTCGTTGAACACTAAGCGAAAATACAAAGTTTTTATAAAGCTTACCAAAATCTAAATCGAAGTGTGTATTCTACATATATAAGGGAAATAAAACATCGTCTCTCTAACATTTGGATCGGAAATAGGTCAGTAAAATAGGTAGGTTTTAGCTTATAATGCGACGAATTCGAATTGCTTTATTTTCCAGCAATTTACACAATGGACACTGAATAATATGATATTGCCCATTCTTTGAGTATTCGAGAACAATCTTCGTGTTGAGTCAATTTTTAATGAGACTTTACTACAGGAATACATATTTGTTTAAATAAAAATGAATAAGATTCTATGATATGAACGTCATTTATTGAAATGTTTCGACGCTATGATTTGTATATATAAAATCTAGGTATGACGTCATCATGGACATGAAAGCTTCTTTCAACGCTTTATCTTGCTCTTATATTAACACCGACCTATGTATTTTTATATATCAATTGAAAGATCAAGATTTATATATTCCTTCTGTCATAACTAGAGAAAAAGTTTAATACTCCTTTGAAGTGAATTTTTTAGGCAAAAAATGATAATTTTACGAATTTTTACATTTTTTTACATTAAATTGATAAGGACGATTCTTTTTTAAAATAAAGTTATTTTCTTTCATATATATGTTTTTTATTGAAGAAAAGTGTCTTCTTTTCATTAAAAATTTCAAAAATCACATAATAACATTCTTTTCTCAATTACTAATGCTTTTCTGGAAATGGGTGATTTTTGTCTTAAAATAGCAACAGAAATTCCCTTAATCTATTTTTAGCTATATCTCGAAATTTTCAACACCGACCTTGGTATATCGATATGTTAAATTAAAGTATGAGAATTGTTCTTCATATGTGGCCCATTTTTATAAAAAGTTTAATACTCCTTATTATATGAGTCACCATCCTTAACGAGGCCCTGGACAAAACTTTGCGCATTGTTTCGCGCATTCCCGTAACCGGTTCAATCTTTTATCTCTACATCGCACCTAACGTACTGTCATACTATGACGTCACAATCAAATGACGCGACAAAGCAATTAACGCCGCGCTAAAAATCAATAGGCTAGTAATCTGTGTATGATCGTAATAAACGAAGATTAATGCAAAGCATTGTTAGATGATGAGTTCGTCACACTAGGATTGACTCAAGGTTTTTATTATTATTATCATTATTTGGTGCAACTCCTCCCACTGAATAGTAATTTTATTTTATAACGGGGTCCTTAAGAAAAAACGAGAACCAAATAATAATAATAAAAAAATGAACACTTCATTGATCAAAACTATTTTTGATTCATTCATTTGTAAAAAACAAACAAACAAAAAACAAAACAAAAACAAAAACAAAAACAAAAACATGTACTTCTCTGATACTATATACACATATTTTTTTGCATCATAAAGCAACGTATTATAATCCCAATGCATGGGGGGGGGGGGGGGGGGTGCCAGCTAGGCATACGCACGGCAAGGAAGCACGGGTTTTCTCATCATTTTTTGTTTTTTTTCAGAAATGGCTTGATGTTCTTTCTTGTCTGATCGAGAGAACTATCAGCCAAGTTGCAGCAAGTAAATCGGCTCACCTTGCTCGCAAATTTCATAATCAACAACGCTGACTAATCTTCATTTTACTTCAATTTTTTTTCTCTCATGAGGTCGAGTGGCACTGTTGAACTAGTCTAAGAATATGCATACCGCTTATTTTCAAGTAGAGCATATTCAATTATTAAATTTTTACATTGAATTATTTAAAACATATTTCAAAATATATCCTCGTAATACGTATGAAGGTAAGCAAATTTGATGCATTTTACATAGATATATGTCATTTTCTTTTTTCTGCAATCAGAAAAAGTAGCTGTATAAATATATTGTATGCATTTTATTTTCAGTGTTTCATTCGCTGAAATTGAGCCGGAGCGAAAATTCACGTTTATAAGTTATAGAAGTTTCCGAGATATATACATTTTCCAATTCTTCATTTTTGTGGGTTAATTTCAGTATAGATACATGAGCGGATTTGAAGGGGGCGCACCCCCCTCCCTCTTAAAATCATCGAAGTAAGGAATTTTTGGAGCTTAACCTTTATGTGTATACTCAGTTTCAGGCTGTTTTGAGTCGAATGTCGGAACATTTTCGCTGGTTCGCTTCCGCTCGCCACCTTACTCAATTTAGATTAACTTCACACCATTTCCTTAGCATGACCATTTCATGCTGAAATAGCCAGAATTATGAAGTAATACTACACCTTTCATACCTTTACTTTACTGTGACTTTTTGGACGGTCTTTTTCTGGTATATGTACTCAGACTTTAGTCAACAAACATGTACCCTTGAAGCAAAGGGGATGCCATTTGGGTTGTGTACCCCCACCCTCTATAAAACAATTTTAGAAAGCTCGCGGGTTCGCTTCGCTTGCCAGATACATTCAATAAAACATAGTTTCTGTACGAGTTTTGTATGAATTATAAATTTTCCGTTCTGGTGGTCAAAGGAACCCAAAACATGACTTCGCCCTGGACCCACTGGGGGAGGGAAGAAGCGATCCCAAGTCCCTTTGCCTTTTTGATATTCATCACGCCCTCCTAATCTCAAATCCTGTATCCGCCCCTGAGATAACCCTAACCAGTATTTAGTGCAGTTTAACCAGAGAATGCTTTGTCCTACAGCATACTCCATTACATAAATTATTACGACCATGATTATGAACGTTATTGTTGTCTACAACGTACATTTTAAAAAATAGCTCAATGGTCGGATAAAATCGTATGGAATAGAAATATATCTGAGAGGGGGAGAGGTGGTCCAGCTCGGTCATTTCAACTCATTTGGTTCATTTTATGAATTTAAAAATATTATGCGCAATAATCGGGAAAATGAGGAAATCCGGTCCGGGAGTCGCTCATAAACAACTCGACCTAATTCATTCCCGAACATAGGGGTAGCCCCTTTCCCCTTTCCTTATTCTTTTGAAATTTACTTAACATTTGGTATCCATGCATGATCTTTTATCGTATTTGAATTATTTTTGCAATTTTGCGTGAGCATGCAATACTATACTTAATCTTGACAGTAGCGTAGCTAGGTTGATTTTTATGTGGACGTCTAGAGAGGGATGGACCAAGTACATCAACTCCTCCTTCGGAAGGGGGCGGGTCACAGATGCTTGGGAGGGGGGTCGTTTACGGGAAAGTATGGGTGCGGGTTCGGCGGCCTATGTACAGGGGGTTTAATCAGTACGCATTTTCATGTACGCTGGAAAAAAATATGAAGTAAACTTCCGCTTCAGGTAAGGTTGTTCGATTGAATTTTGCATTTTATGATATATTCAAGATAAAGAGAAAGATAATCGTATACTCATTCGGTAGCGAAATATATCACCTAATTATCTATACTGTCACGATCCTTCCAAGGTGCCTAATTTTGTCAGGAAGCCTGCAGAACCACGAGGTGACTTGTTTACTTTTTGAAGGCAACTTTCTTAAAAACTCATTATACTCCATAATTCGTATATCCTTAGTTGTGTGTATACATATTTACTTACCTCTCCATTAAAGGAAGCTAAAGTTTTATCTTCTGCCTTTCTAAAACCAGATTTTCACAGAAAAATTGAGAACAAGCCTGTTTTTGTACGTTTTACAACGGAATAAGACCCTTTATGTACATTGCGCACTTAAAATACAAACATAATGTTCAATGCATTTGGGAAAGAGAAAGATTAAAACAGATCTACAAAAGGTTATAACGAAAAAAGTTGATATATCTGTTATGCATATAACGGTCAGAGACTCAGAATTAACTTAAAGAGCAGGACTTTGGTTGCTCATTTTTAATTTATGAATGATTACTTCATTTCACAATGAATGATTAAACATATATTGCCGAATTGCAACGCAATTCCGCTCTATAGATTGTCGAAGTATGTCTGTCTGTTCGTCTGTCTGTCTTCCTTCAACATTTTGGTTAAAGGTTAAAGGTAAGGTTGAAGCAAAATGTAAGGAACTATATGCAGTAGAAAAATGATATTTACAAATGGGTTGCCCCTGATAACACCCTTTACACGTAATTATCTACTTGCAACATACAGCCCCGACCAGTCCAAAGTTAAACGCCGAGATGACGAAATTTTGAAAGCTAAATGCGAAAGTTTTGTTCACTATTCGTCAACTTTTTTGAAAGCTGAGATGATGAAATTTTGAAAGCTACCAATAAGCTTTCGAAAAGTAGATGACGAAAATTTCGTGAACTATTCTTTGTTAATGAAATTTTCGTCAGCGATAGCTTTCAAATTTTAGTCGTCTCGGAGCGTTCAAAATATTTGAAAGCAATCACTGACGAAAATTTTGAAAGATATATCGCTGACGAACATTTTGAAAGCTTTTGAACGAGGAGTTATGCTCCGGACAAGGTGTGATGGATAGACAGAGGGACAGACAGGGTGATTCCTATATAGACCCCCCAACCCCCCCCCCCCCCCAAAAAAATCCCAAACTTTGTTTGCGGAGGGTATAAATATAGAAAGTTGGAAAAGGAAATTAAAGTTGTTGAAAATGATTACCATGCAGGTATTGCAATACAGACGAAGATCCTTACATGGATTGGTACGAAGATACCACATCACTGTTATCTTCCACATAAATACTGTATGAAATAGAAACCTAATTTCATCGTTATTGATTGAAATAACGTCAAAATATTGATTTTTCGACGTCTTTTCTTGCGAACGGCGCGTAATGTAACGTGTCATAAACAAAAAATGAAATGGCGTCAAGTAAAAGAATATAGGAGGTTTAATGTGAAAAAAATCTTGAATAAAAATCGGCATCAGTATGGATTTATAAAGGGTAGTTCTTTCTAGTAAGAAATATGGATTGTTCCTATGTCATGTATATATTGATAACTATTCTTGAAGTAGTATTTTGGCGATTCTGTCATATGGACTATTTGCTGCCATACTTGTTTGAGGACTGTTTTCATTCCTAATCTCTTACAATACCATTATATGATGTCATGTTGCTTTGAGAATGTCAGTAAATCTCCATTAAGTATCCTCTGTAATCGTTCATTTACTAGTGTTATATAACGTACGATTTATTCATATTCCTGTATACAACGTACGTTTCTGAACTTGTTATTCACATTCTGTATCATTTTATACATAATATAATGTATGCTTATTTATTATACATCATATTTAAATTTTTGTTACATTCAAGCTTTAAGAAATAGAGAATATTATATAAATTATGAAAAAATTGAATTTATCTAGTCCGTGCTCATTCAAATGCGCTGTAGAGAGTTAGTTATGCAGCTTTCACACTCGAATGGAAAAACGGGTGAACAAAATTAATTGAGAAAGCATAGGTTTATTAATCAAAGGGTCGAATAGACGACGAGGGAGTCCCGTCATATTTCAATTATCGAAGAAAAATGGGGAAAATATGGATATGTGAGTGTGTTTTGTACGCAAAAAATTTTTTCTGCATACGTACACGAAGTGCCGTACTGATTAAACCCTCTGATGTAGTATATTTAAAAGGCCTATAGAAACGCCTATAGGTCCGAGACACGGAGATTTAATAATAAGGTGAGGGACAAGACCTGTCGAGTACGCGATTCTGCAAGGGAAGCATGCAATTTTAAAGATTAATTGGTGATCCGTGAGTAATCCATGTAAAGTTGCAGACGTTTCCCTCAAAATACGAAGTATTAAAATTTTAGAATAATGTTATAGGTATCGATATTGCTGAATCAAATTAGACAAAAGATAAGGCAATAAGAATAATGAATAATTTTATCTTCGAGACTTGCAAGTACAAGTTTACACAAATGTGATTTGAGATTGTCCCTTACATACGTTTTGTATTCTGACGATATAATTTGACTGTTTTTCCCTAGAGGGATATAACAGGTCGTATCATCACACCTCGAACTAATTTCAACTAATGACGTCGCAGTATTACGTCACATTGTGTCCTACCTTAACGCCGAGTTAGGTCACTAAATTTTCAAGCGTTAAGAATTACATATAAGACGTTACGGAATGGTTCTCGGTATGATAAATTCGTTATTGGGTTTATCCCTGCCATACTTCCTACTCAAAGTACCTTGAGTAGGAAGTATGACAGGAACAAACCCTATAACTAATAAAGGATAAATATATGAGCACATTCGTACTTTATTCAAAATAAAGGGAAGATATGTTAAAAAATATGATTTTGAGATGTTCCCTGAAGCTCTCACAAAACGACTGGGCATCAAACTTGAATGAACTTGACATATTCTGTCTTAAGTTCCTCTTTATAATATATATTAATATGCCATTACATTTATCTGTTTCAATTTTTTTTTTCAATTTCACATCATATCTGTAAGTACAAGGTATGTGTAAAATTGCAAAAAATATGCTTTGAAATGGTCCCTAACATATTTGGCAATATCATTTGGCTGTCTTTTTCTGGATAGATACATGCTAACGAATATGATATGCTATAAACAATGAATATACGAGCACGTTCATCCTTTTTAGGCCTTCTTTTATAATTAAGGGCAAATATGCTAAAAATATGATTTTGGAATGTTCCCTGAAGCTCACAACAGTGGTCAAAGTTGTACAGAACTTGTTATATTCTGGCTTATGTTTCACTTTTCACTGTATTAACATATCATCAAATTCTCTATTTCAGTTTTTATTTATAATTTCAATTCTACTGATTAAGACAGAGTAAAAGTTATGTGCTAATTACAAAATATGCTTTGAGATCGCCCCTGATATATTTTCACGGTTGAATTTTGCTGTCGTTTTCTACAGAAATATATACTTACAAATAGTATATGCCGTAAACAAGAACTATAAGGACACATCCATCCTTTATGAGGTCTTTATTTCGAAATATAGGGCAAAACATGTTAAAATATGATTTTGAGATGTTCCCTGAAGCTCACACAGGCGGTCAAACTTCCACAGAAGCTGATATATTTTCTCTTATGTTTCTATTTTCAACATATGATAATCCTATCAAATTCTCTATTTCTTTTTTTATATAAATTGCAATCATAATGCAAAAAATCGTGTTTTCTATGAAATCATATTGAGAAAACAAGGAAATCTTTGAGATGGTCCCTCCGAAAAACAAAGCGGTGAAATTGATTCAATTTTCACCAAACTCTTGTATATAAGTAATTGATATTATGATATGAATTTAATCAAAATCTCTATTTCTGTTTTTGAGTTATCATATTGTCCAGGGCCTCGTTAATCAAGACTTTTGTGATAATCGGAAAGATGGGAGGGGTGTGTGCACGTAATACGGATAACAATACCATTTGCTACTCGAGCAGCAAATGGTCATTCTAAGTTGGCATCGGTCGTTGGTTTATGTGTAGTCTTTTTTGTTTGATGTCGTATGTCTCTTTTTCGTCTCTTGTTGTGCTCGTCTTTGTGTTTTCACATCGGGTGTTTTGGAGTTGTGCTGTTGGTATACTGCAACAGGGTCGTTTTGAAGATCCTCTCTCTTCTAGCAAAGATGAAATAATAACTTTCCCCAGTTATCTGTTTTCATCTCAATTTGAGATTCGCTGTTACTTAGTTTACTGTATTTTTGGTGTGGAAATATTTTCTGTATTTCGTACAGATTGTCGGTATGGTACAGTACCGACAACGTTATCTTACAAGCAATAAACGAACGGAAACGATCAACGATCCAGATGTAACGAACGCATAACGCATAACGATGAAGGAAAAACGAACGGTAACGTTTAACGTTGTGGGAATCGTTTCGTTTTAATCGTTATCCGTTTTTCGTTATTCGTTATCCGTTAATCGTTTATCGTTATCCGTTTTTCGTTACGCGTTTTTCGTTAATCGTTTTCTATTATGCGTTATTCGTTTTTTTATGTTCTTTTATTTGTTATAAACGAAAAGATAAAAGAATTAACGACATTTATTTTTAAAATCAGCAACGTACATGTATATAACTAATGTACGATTCTTAAAATCATCATGTGATTTTTTGCGTGTTGGTTTTTATATTGATTGTCGAATATTTATATCTTTTTTTTCGTTGGCGGATCCAGTACCGCCTTTTTTGTCGATTACAATCAGAACTTGCTGAAAATTTTACAAAATACATGGTTTGGAGGATGGGTCACTTCCATGATGAGAGGAGGCCGAATGCCGCTTCTGCACCCAGTAAATCCATCTCTTATATGCGCCGTATGGTTAGGAGGTGTGCAAATGTACATTTAATGCATGCCGTACTTGTTATTATGAAAACAATGAACGTGTAAGTAAATACCGTCGGAGTGTGATCTACCGCCACAGTCACTTCAAAGAACTGTCCCTTATTTAGACAGAGCATATTATGAAAAAAAGAATTATCAAATATATTTTGATAGAACATTTATACGAAGAAAGAAATAAAAAAAATAAAATAGAAAGAAAAGTGATTTCTATGATTTTCAACTTATCGAAATAATGCAATTATTGTCTCCTCGCTATCGAGGAAAAAAAAGAGCAGACTGTTTATAATTTTTTTTGCATGTATGTCTATTTTGCCGGAGTCCGTAGACGTAGATATGTACAGAATATTTGTGATATACATTACAAAATAATTGCATCGTAGAAAGGAAGAAAAAAATTACAAGGTATTAAATGAAATGCAATAGCCAAAAAGCATTGGATAAATTATTAATCATAAAGAAATATACATTTCAGCTACGATACGACTTTTTTCTGTTTTTAGTCCCCTACCGGCAACGCCGAAGGGGACTCTTAGTTTTTTTTTTGTTTTTTTTTTTCATCTTTCAGAATTGATTCTTTTTATTTAAATCCTAGACTTTAAATATCCGTCAGATGATCTATGTAATCAGAGTTGATGAAATAAACGACGTAACGGCTTCAACTTCCAACTTAAATAATGCACGTATGGTCACTCAGTACAGGTACAGTTGTACAACGTCTATTCTAAGCCCCGCCTTTGACCGATTCGGGCCAGCTGCCAATCATTATCTATCTCACGGACTACTGTGTGATCAACCAAGCGTAGAGAAGTGTACGCTCGGTTCTTCAGATGTCACACGGCTTTGGTACTTATACATCAATCATTCAACATATATTTCATTGGTATTCGAATTTGATGAGTCTTATCGCTAAATTTCAAAAGATATTGCATATATATGTTTATATTTTTTAGGAAAATTATTGTTAGAATAATTTATTTTTAACAAGATAAGAAATGTTCTCATAATAGATAATTAGCATTTATTACGCATTTTCACAGAAAGAACAAACCGGCCTTTATCGAAAATATATTTTATTTATTTTCCCGTGAAAGCGAGGAAGACGAATAACAAAAGTTGACTATTGAATATAACGACATTACCCACTAATTTGGATAGTAGATCATTTTATAAAATGTTCGTGTGTTCATTAATTAGTTTCTTCTTTCCAAATTCTTTTACAAGCTTTCTTTCTTTCAAACAAACGAACTAACCAAATATAGTCTCAAGTAAATACTTCAGTAAACATTTCAATAAAAATATATTACTCCTTCCCTAGCCCCTAAATCTATAAAGGTTTAACCCGATTGTCCCACATTTAGAAAAAATCATATCCCGATTGTCCTACATTTCACAAACACTCAGTTTATAGTCAGTTTTACTGGAATATGTATACTTCGGTATATTTTCAAGTTCTAACGATGATAAAAAAAAATGAAATGTGGTGGATATTACTTGTGTATATTTCTATTTTTAATTTTTTTCGTTCATTATTGATTGAATATTTATTATTTACGCAAACAGTGCAACCCCCCCCCCCCCCCTGTTTTTCCATAAGTTTAACTCACTGAAATAATTTGTTCCATCTCTTTTACATTATCAGTCATTCATTTCTTCTTATATGCATTCTTATTCATTCTTCTTGTATTCATGATAGATGTTAAAATTATGTTATTGTGCCATATTATGCTGTTTTATTTTGCCACGGACTAGTTCGAACCAATCAGAGAGCGTAAATCGCGTCACGTGCACCTTCCATTTTCTAATGATTCGTAACTTTTTTCATTTTGGAACAAAAGCAAATCGATATCATGAGCTAAAAGCAGCAAGGGAGAAAGGGGCCCGGGGGGGATGGGGCACGTCCCTCCACTCACACTTTGAAAAGCGGTTGGGGGGGGGAGAGGGGCACAACCCTGTAATATTTAACTTAGCAAATATTCTTTGATAATTTGAAGTAAATCTATTTTCTTAATTTTATTTTTTTTTAATGTTTTATTTCTATTCCGTAACTACAATATTATGGCGGATGAGGTTTTCGATTTTGTGCTGGCTGTGGGTGTATCCGGGTTGCACAACAAGTACAGTGTGAAATGAATTTAATCACAAGGTAACAACGTATCGTCGCTGATTACCAGCTAGCCACTGACTATTTACAATATTTCAAAGATACAGTGCAGCGCGAGGGGGAGGGGGGGGGGGGGAATGATGCATGATTCAAACTATAGCTAAAAACCATTTTTTTTTTTTTTGCTTTCTATTCATTTTTTTTTGGGGGGGGGGAGGGGGATGTGCACCTCCGGCCTCCCACCTTTCCCCCTTTGCACTAGATTGAACACGGTTGTATCAAGTATATGTTACAGATTCGGTTACTTTTAACAATATGTTTTGGATTTTTTTTAAATATTCAATGAATTAACATGTTAGCTCCGATGACCGCATCATTTCCATTCAACTTGATTGTCTGACATATTTTGCAAATTATATTTCAGATTATGCTCATGAATTTATTGTAAAAATGAGAAAAAGTATATGATATGATCCGTTAACTACAATTTGGGTTATGATGATGAAATGTAGAATATTTTAGATTTTTTTGTGAAGAATGATTTAAAATGATGCATTCTGGTTTACAATTGGCAATGTCTGTTACTTTTGTAGATTTTTATCCTGTGCCTATGATTTACTAAAATCAGAAACCGGGGGAAGGGGTCCCCTTGCCGTTCATGCGTAAATACTTTCCCCTTTCCGACTAGTGTAACATGCTATCAAGTATATAAGGGAGCAACCATTTTATTTTTAGGGGGGGGGGGGGACAGGCAAACTTTGCCAAAAAAAGGGCCGTCAAAAAAAAAAAATCCGGACCATGAAAAGCCCCTCACCCCTCTTCCTACCTTTCCATATACTTGGTACATGTAATCACTTTTTTGTGTTTCATAAAGTAAGTACAAATAAAATTGAAACAAACTTTATTCAAAGGAATGAAATTAGCCTGTCTGCATTGAGTACCATTTTTTAAAGTTAGGTTTCAAATGCTACTAATGCCTTTCCATAAATAGAAAAAAAAGAAATAATTAGCGATCTTCTAGGAAAAAATGCCTAATATACTCTTCGTGTGCACATGATCTCTCTCCATGTTTGAATTATTCAATATGGCCCAAAAATCTCGCTGTAAGAGTAATTTTCAACATTGGAAAATTGAAAAAAATAGATAAATAATCCTGCCCGAAGGTCCGGCGAAAAATAATTTTCCGGCTCTTAGAAAATGTTTTGATAGTTTTGTTAGAAAAACGAAAACTATGAAATTAATATAATGATTCATTTGCTCCGAGTCTTTCACGTGCTTTTATAAACCCATGCCAAAACGGCTTAGTTATCCATACAGTACTGAACAAAACATTGCTTTTGTCTAGGAAAGTTTTGATTTACTTTTTTTTAGTCTGTACATTTATCGTTAAATGTGAAATCTATTAGCAATGTTTAGGATTTTTTTATTGATAGGTTCTCTTTCTTTTTGTTTTGTTTTTTTTTTTCTTCTTGGATTTCTAACAATATTTTTACTTCTTTTCTTGTCCCATTTACATGTACAATATAATTCATAAATTAGACAATGTACAAAAAATCACTGTGACTCTTTTATGTGTATATTCTATGACATGTAGTATCCCTGTCCTGTACAATGTTGTCGAATAAACAGCCCGAACGTGTCACTTTTCCTGGTAATATACGCAATACAAAATACCCCGAACCTTGTAACTATGGTTACGGGTACGATTAAATGGGGCCTTCTATGGGGCACCTATTTCCCAATAAGTACATTGTAAATAAAGCGATAATTTTATGTTGTGTGTCCAGTATAGAAAAATTTTCTATATCGAGACGACGCAGGTAATGTACCGCATATTTTTCTAGATTCACATACATTTATTTTCGAATTTTCAATAAAAAAAAGAAAAATAAGTTTTTTTTTCTAGATATATACATCATTATATAGGTCAACGATTAGTTTGGAAAATGATTTTTTTTTTTCGCACGCACTAAAGGGAGAATACTTTTGTTTTCAAACGGTGGCGGGATAAGTTAGTGCCGAAATTCGATTCCATCCCGGCAATGAATGACCCTCTCCCTCTCAAACCTTTTGGCAATTTTTTTTTTTTTTTGGTCATCACTTGTCAATGATGTAGAGATCATGTAAATCGTCAAATATCGTCTCCTATCACCTGCAACGGGGACGCTGGATCCGCCACTGCCTGGTGGGTATTATTTTTCTTTTCTTTTTTTTTTTGTACATGATTCAAATTGTTTGGTCGCTGGCATGGATTGGGAAAACCATAAAAAAATGCCCATTACATCGGCAAATCTCTTCGCCCTTGTGCGCTTTGTTCTGCGGTATTCG
This sequence comes from Pinctada imbricata, assembly GCA_033119305.1. Lineage (NCBI taxonomy): Eukaryota > Metazoa > Mollusca > Bivalvia > Pterioida > Pteriidae > Pinctada > Pinctada imbricata. The sequence continues at coordinate 41,033,974 of VSWD01000012.1, read as the reverse complement.
TTTTGGTTTTTTTAAGGTACATCTTGACGTAGATCTAATTGATTTTTCTCCAACATTCTTTTTATCCTTGTTCTGCGCCTGAGATATAAATCTCAAATGTCCACTTACCTACCTTATCTATATAAAGGTACTTGTGTATACATTCGTCTGTAAAAGTATCATGTCATTTTGAAGTGATCATTCAAAGAGTACAAATTAAAGTAATAAAGCTGTACAGAAATGTCCATCACAGTTGAGTCCCCCTCGATCCCTCAACGCACAGATATTAGTTTGGACTTGGCTGTTCGGTGATATATGCAAAAATTGTACTGTAAATTTTGCATTGGAAATAGTAAAAATTTGTAATTTCACTACCAAGAAAAAAACCCCAGAAAAATAAATAAATAATAATAATCATAATAAATTGAAATAAAACGTGCTGAAGTAAAAATGAATTCTCTATTCACTGTTAAACAGATTTGTCTGATGTATTAAAGCTTTTCGAAAAATAATTATTTTTTTGGAATGGCCCTTTCGTGAGGAAAGAAGGCCCATTGTTTTTGAGAATGGCCCATTGAAGTCCAAGTGGAAGGGGCCATAATCCCATTGAACAAGTTTGCATGAATTGATGATATTTTACATACGCTTGAAATCAATATACACCTGTAATGATATACTAAGAGCGAATTTGAGTGTGCAAAAGATTTACATGTATATATTTCGTATGCAGATGTATGCTTGGGTGGCTCTAGAAACTCTTCCACGGGGGGGGGGGGGGGGGGGTTGTTCCAAGAATATGCATGTACTAAAAACGGGAAAATAACTGATTGCAGCAAATTCTTCGAGAATGGGAGCCTCTGTCCACTGTTATATTTTGGATTTTCCGGATCAGGGAATAATGAAGATCCAGAACGTCCAGAGAAAAAGAAAAGAGTGATTTATCATTTTTCGTTTCCTTACGACACTCACGATCCTACTTTTTTTGTATCCCTCCATCTTTGTTTTCTCATCACTAAACTGTCGATCAACATTAAATAAAATTCGTCATTACTGCATGTTCAAATTTTAATTGGCATACCCATATCATGTCTAGTTCTGTTGTAGAAGAACTGATAAAGTGTAGCGCTATATATACATGCTATATTAGAAGGTATGTTCAAAATTCTTAAACGTGCATGCACACTATTTTGCAATAAACATGTGTATAACACTTTCGTAACAATCTAAGTCAAAATATTGCAGTTTTGAAATAAACTGAAGCGGTACTTTGATCGGTGAAAACAAAGAGGCGATATAATTTTTGAAGCGCACGAGCATTAATTATTAACTGAGGCTAATTAGCGAAACTTGATATTTAAACTTATTAAGAATGGTGTTATATTTACGTGTAATCGCTGATTTATCATATTGATCTTATTATTTCAGCAATGTTAAGATACTGGCATTGTTTTCTGTACTTTACCTATATGTAGCTAAGATGCATATTAACCGGGTTGTGTACGCTATGGAATTTCTTTAAATAAAAAACGAAATGCACACATTTTTGTCACACCATACACTAATTTTTTTTTTCATCAATTAATAGAGCAAACTTTCAAACAAACAAACAATAAGTAAATAATAATGAAAAAAAAAAAAAATAAATAAAAAATGAAATAAATCAATAAATCAATAAATAAACTGCCCTAAGGCCCCCTCCCGGAATATAAAATAGACCGTTTTTCCGACATGATCAGATCATAGACGAATAATGTTTAATTTATTTTAGGTCTATTATTATTATAACAGTATACATGTATGCTGACCCGATGTGGAAAAAGGGTAATGCATTTGACTGCTTATCATTTGGAAACCCGGTGTTACATCTTGTATTCATTTTGTCTGCCTGTCACTAACCCTTTAGTTGTCATTTGTACATGTGATTTTGGGGTGGGTGGGGCATTCTATGTACAAAATGTATTATTTATTTTTAACGATACTGACTAAATAGACTTTGTCTAGATATCGAGAAATCAAGGGTTGTTTAAGAGGTTGTGCTATGTATATTGTCAATCCATGTATATTGCGCAGAACGTGACAGGTGGTAAATAAAGAAGCAAGAAGTGGTTAGACGACGGACACGCGGCCAGGGTTTATTATATAAATATTTTTTTTAAAGTTTAATATGGTCTTATCTGATTCCAGCATCGCCTTATTCTAAGGTTTGAAGTCATGTCGAACATGTCATTTTTCAATATTTATTGCAGTCTCGCGTCCTGTTATTATATATATTTATCAACTTCTTATTTGATATATCCGAGGAACGAAAAATATATTCATTCATGTATTAAAGAATCTGTCACGCATTTTCAGTGTTGTTTTTTTTTCACATATTTTACAGGGATATAATTGAATTTCCCAGCTTTCTATGTCGTGTTTGTTTTCTACAGACATTGCCCTGTTTAAGTAACGTATAAATTTCCCTCTATTGATGATTATTTATAAAATGAAATTCTTGAACAGCGATTTGTCATCTCTCTAAGCTATCATGAGTATACGTTATGTATGGAAACGGACCTAATCATTAACGGATAACTTAAAACGGATTACGATTAACGAATAACGAAAAACGAATAAAGCATAACGCATAACGAAAAACGGATAACGAATAACGGATAACGATTAACGATTCAGAGCTCCCCCAAACGAACGGAAACGATTAACGATTCAGAGCTAACGAACGCATAACGCAAAACGATTGAGAAAAAACGAACGAAAACGATTAACGCATGTAAGATAACGTTGTCGATACTGTAGCCATTATTGTTCATTGTGTCTCTATTTTTGTAATAGTAGATTTCACTGTTAATCATAACGTTTGGCATGCTTTTATATCAATGAAGTTTCATTTTTGAAATGTAATGTACTTCTTAATCCTTCAATAAATATTTTCAAGATGGGGCCCTTACAATGATTTGCGATAAATTTCTTGACGATTTCTGATATTTGTCATCGGACCAAAATGGACCCACCCGTTGATTTTAAACTATACAGAAAGAGGAATTTATATAAGCTGAAAGCTTTTTCCTCGGTCCTATTTACTCTTTACGAACGACTATATTATATATGTAACATGAATTATGCCATATTTGAATAAACATGTACACAGTAATACAATTTCAACTTTACTTCTTAATACAGGACGTCATTTCACAGCGCCATCTCATGTACAATAAATTTCGCACTTGCACTGGACTCTTGAGATGATTCATTAGATAAAGTTAGAAGTTTCATTGAATCGCTTTTTTTTGCCCGATATTTCTTTTCTCGTGAGAATGTTCTGTTTTATGATTTTTTTCAAGAATTTATAAGCCTTTTGATTATAATTCTGATTTCTGCTTTTGAGTTTGATATCATTCATTGATTCAACGTTGATGTTAGCATGCCCATGGATTTTGCCTCCATAGAAATAAATAATTAATAAATATTGAATCTTATTATTGAGCATTGCCTAATACATTTTGAAGCCAAGACTGCTGAAAGCAAGGTTAGCGATGTAGTAGTTTAAACATATATGTTCAGATATCACACGAATCATGTTTCGTTGTACATACATACAATGCAAGTAATTGTATCTAGCAAGTAAGAATGATTGAAAAGGAAGATTTTAGTTAATCTTAATCCTCTCAATTAAAGGAGTTTAACATCTTAGCACCATCCCTCCAATGATAATTTGAACATAGATTTTATTTGGATATGCTTCTGATTCGACCCTACAGGAAATTTGGAGCCGCGCGCTCTCTGTTATTTAAATGTAAAAATCTAACTTAAAAAAAAAAGAGGGCGCTACTGAAATTATTTTGGTGGCTCCGCTGAAAGCATCACTAATGAGAATTTAATATTCGAAACACGTGTCTGGAGCATGTAAATTTGTTTGGAATTTTCTTCAAGAAGGTAAAGAGTTGGAACCCTTCGACATTATTATTATAGACACTTATTTCACGTGTTGTAGTGTGGAGCAGTTAAAATCGTTCCCCGTGGCCTGATGTTTGTCAAGTGTATTTATTACTTCTGTCCAGCTCTGTCACCTGAAAGAAGCTTTGTTTTGGTCTATTATCAATGTGACATCATATATATTTTTTGCTATTTCGGAAACTAGCTATTTTACCGATAAATATAATCGAAATTAAAGGAGTCTAACATCTTAGCACCATCCCTCCAATGATATTTTGAACATAGAGTTTATATGGATATGCTTCTGAATCGACCCTTAAGAAAATTTGGAGCCGCGCACTCTCCGTAATGTCAATGTAAAAATCTAAATTCAAAAAATTAAAGAGGGCGCTATTAAATTATTTTTGTTGGCTCCGCTGAAAGCATCACTGATGAAATTTTAACATCCGAAACACGTGTCTGGTGCATGTAAATTGGTTTGGAATTTTCTTCAAGAAGGTATAGAGTTGGAACCCTTCGACATTATCTTAATTTTTAGAGTCTAACAGCAAAAGATTCATAAATGTGAAATCCTACCATTGATATAACTATCTTTCCTCGTTTCTACCCTTTAAACGTAGGCCTAGACGTCAGTTTATTAGACTTAAAATTACTTTACCTGTATATTTGTAAAACTCCCAAAATGCGATAGAGCAGCATATTCGAAGCGCTGCACTAAATGATTTTGAGTTGCAAGAATTATTGAATTTTTTATAGAAACCAAACCGGTATTAAAAAGTATTGTGAAGCAGTCTTCCAGACGTTGATATTGAAAAAAAAATATATTTAAAGATCTGCTAGAACAGATAAATTCTTCAAGTTTCCCTAACAGATATAAAGTATATGTGATAAGATCATAGAATTATTTTCTCCTTATACAACGCAGCCGGAACGTAAGTCAGTATCTGCCTTTTAAAAAACAAGGTAATTACGTGACAAATATTTTGAATATGACGACATTGTACCACGTAATCAAAAACGCGTCATACTGACTGTGCTATATGTGTAAACAAGAATGGTGATTTTGACGGCTATAGAGGTACTGTTTCAAGTCATAACACTTTGTAAGGTAAAATCCGTGGTATTTTGAAATAAATTTGGCATTGTTAAGGGCAGTTATTCGCCAATCATCTCTGTTTACCTGCACTTTAATGCTTATTTTCTTTTAAAATCCTGGCTGGGAATGATTGAGACAATCTGAATGTAAACTTAATATATCACTGAAGATACCAAAAGCAAAAATAGTCTCCCGATCTTTGCCCTGGGGTGTTTGTGTCACCTTTCTAACTTCGATATGTTGTTCGGGTGTCCATCTTTCTTGTCAACGTATGTTATGTTAAACGTCTTTAAATTCAAAAGCATCATTTAAGAACAGACAAGGAAGCTGTTAAGATAAGGGCCGTATTTAGCCCTGAAATCACTCGATTATTTCTCCTGCGCTGTCCTTCCAGTTTAGATAAAATTTGGTCTGGATAAAAAATGAAGTATTATAAGATTCTTAGTGGGTATTTTATTTACATACGATTGGTGAAAGATGCTTTAATAACGGGTTGAAAAGGTAGGGGATACAGGTGACGGAAACCCTCGATTATCGAACGAAAATGCACAAAAATGCATTATTTTACACATCGTTTATGTTTATTTTGCTTCTTTACCTTTTCATGTCTAAATTGGATAAAAGAAATTATCTTTGAGGTTATTATGTCAATATAATCGGCAATTTATGCAATCCGGAAACTGAAAAACGGTTTTATTTCGTACTTCTCAGCTATTCATGTAGCTTTCTGGCGCGAAATACACACGGTGTAGAAAAAGACAACTTTTTTTATTTACTTCCTTCCAAACGTTTAGATATTTGATCGGAACTCACTCTGAATATATTGTTACATGTTATAAAAAGTAAAAATTGCAACCTACCTAACCTACTTAATCGCTCTAGAGACAAATTCATCCCCCTTTTTTCGTTTTTCGCCTGTTGGACATTGGTACCCCCTCGCTTCAGATCCCGGCCGGTTGACCAGAAAATGTGTTTTATTTGTATCCACCTTTGGTTAAGTGGCATTGTAAAGCGAGGGGGGGGGGGGGCAATGTTGTATAAAACATTTCCGTTTTCCATTGATTACTGTGTAAAAAACGCTTATTTTGACCCAAATATCGATCTTACTTTGAATAAATGATCCCATCTGAAAGCAGATGCATATGTATACCAAGTAACTTGTCATTTCTGCCCCCAAAAAATTCTCAAATTTTGCATTTTGAAAATTCGACTTTTGAGGTCAGATTTTACGCCTTATCATAACAGCTCCTTAGCAGCATGGACCAGACATGCATGTTTCAGGTACTTAACCCTCGTCAGTGATCCTCAATCTAAACAATGTAATATGGGCAAAGAGTGTGAAGATAATTAAGTCCAAACATGTACCGAAAGACGTAGCAGAATGGATGGGGTATGATGCTACAGATCCCACGTTTTGAAATTTCAAGAAGTTTAATTACAGAAATATTCTATTGCATTGAAGAGAATGTCAACCGAAGTTGATCGAACTTACCTACATGTGCACTCTTGGACTCTCCAGCAGTGACACTCACCAAGATGTACAAATGCTAAATTTAAACGTCTTCATATTCAAAAGCATCATTGAAGAACAGACAAATTTGCAGCATGGAAACTCGTTTGTAAGCAGAGAGTACATATGTACGCAAGTCGATGTTTGGAGGTGGTTAGATTTGCCAAAATGAAACATGAAAATTCAACTACTCTCCTTGTGGGCACGTTATTACTGGTGACCTTAGTATAGTCAAGAACGACAAGTTTAGGGAATTGTTAAAAAAGGGTCCCAAATACAGCGAACGTAACTTCTTCACATGGAACCATAATTTCAAAATCATCATGGATTCTTTTGAGGAATATGTAAGACGTTGGGCAAAGAAAGAGGATGTACAGATCGACACCCTTTCCGAATGGATAAAATCCATCAGAGGGTTACTTTTATCTAGAATTTACTAATTAAAATCAACTGTGAACACCAGATTCGAGTCTATCTTCGTAGACCCTGAGGTTATTACAGAGCTTACCTACCTCCGAGAACATTATGCCATCACACCAGCAGACAAAGCCGCAAATAATTACATATTAACTTGCAAAACGTATTGTTTCGACAGTCTTGTTAAAGAGTTGGGTTTAGATTGGACACCTGGAAATCCCACTTACACCCCAATAAACCTTTCTGCCTCTGAAATAATAGATAACCACAAATCAGCTCTCGCTTCCTTTGGCTTCGAAACAAATAATTTGATTTAGATGTACCATACTTATACCGTACCATACTGCATACCTAAAATGCACAAGAATCCGCATCCGCACAAACAACGTTTCATTGCTGGTTCATTAAAATGTTCTACCAAATCTGTATCTATCTTACTCACCAAAGTTTTATCTGAAATCAAATCTGGACTTTGACAGTATATTCCCTTAGCGGTATCAACCAGATGTGGATTTTAAGAATTCGAAGGAACTTTTAGAACATCTGAAATCAACTCCATTCGATCAAAGCCTTTGATTTTTCGTTACTTTACACAACTATCCCACATTCTAAATTGAAAGAAAGACTCACAAAAATTATAAGTAATGCGTATACACGTACAAGCATGAACGGCAATCGCATATACAAATCTATTGTTCTTAACTATGACAAAACCTTCTTTGTAAAAGAAAAGTCTGATTCTCAAAATAAGTACACTGAAACAGATATTATTCAGATGTAAACTTCCTGATCGACAACATTTTTGTGGTGTTTGGAGGAAAGGTCTCCCAGCAAATCGTCGGAATTCAAATGGGGAACAATTGTGCCCCATTTCTTGTCGACGATTTTATTTACTCGTACGAAGATGAATTCATTCAATCTTTTGTCTCTGAAGGGAAAAGATACTAAGCTTCTGATTTCATCTTCACTTACAGATACATAGACCATGTGTTGTCTATCAATAATCAAAAATTCGCGGATTACCTCAGAAGAATCTATCCTTCGGAGCTTGAAGTCACAGAAACTACAGAGACAAATAATTCAGCATCTTATTTGTGTCCTACGACACTGATGATCAGTGAACACCTCACTCTATGACAAACGTGACGACTTCAATTTCAGCATCACAAACTTTCCTTTTCTGAGTAGCAATATTCCTTCATCGCCTGCTTATGGCGTGTACATATCTCAGTTGATACGCTATGTCAGAGCAAGTACCAAATATACAGATTCTATTATGAGAGCTACGCGTCTCTCAGATAAGCTTCATGGAGTTGATTTATCTCGTAAAATTCGCTGTTCAGTATTGTTGCAATGAATGAAAATATTAATCTGATGAAATTAAAAACTGAATATGTATTCAACATGCTGAGATAATGTCAATTTTATCTTTAGAATTTGGAGTAAATTTCCTTGAAAAATATATCGTGTCAAAAAGCGCGTTCATGAAACCGGAAGTGAAGTAAAGTGCCTACATACTGGTAGAACTAAATTTTATTTTCAGAAAATTATTAAGACCATGAATATGATATTTTTGGGTTATATTCTTATAACTATCATTTTTATCAAAGACATAAAGTTTGACAACGATATCTTAAAGATGCTTCTTTCTGTATAACAGATAACACATTAAGATAACACCTTTGTGTCTACTATTTTCTTGAATTTTTTACTCAACCCTAGTTCGACCAATATCAATCTACATGCAGAACAAGCCAAAATGTCACTTCCGGTTAGGAGATGAATCCGTTGAATCATATATAATTTTTATGTCAACATTAACAAGAAACCCTAGAGCCACAACGCTCACCTAATACTCGTGTACTAACATTAGTTAAATGACAGCTGATTATCTAAACTAAAGCCATTCCAAGCGCCTGAACTTATTTTGAAATGATCTTAGAAGAGTCCACTTCAGTACCAGAAGATGAAGAAGAAGAAGCAGAAAGCATGTTGATGTCTGTTCTTGTCCATAGATGTGAGAAAGACAACGACTGATCACATTGATTATGAGCCTTTGGCTCAGGTGAGCTGAAAACATTATATAGAAGCACAAACAGTAATTCAAAGTCCAAGAACTGAGTACTTTATAGCGATAAACATACAATAAGTAGAATCGTAGAATTGAATAACAATCATGTTGCCCCCCCCTTTCCCCAGCCGTTAAAATCCTTCGCTTCATTGTTTATATTAATTCATTGAAGCCTTTAAACTCTCCTTGACCCTGTAATGTACAAGTTTAATATTTGAAATTTTTAATTCAAAATATTCTAAGGTGTGCTAAAAAATATTTTCATTTGAATGCTATTTATCTATGTTTACACAAGATGAATTTGAAGATAATGATCCCTTTTCTCATATTGTTTACTTATCTTTGCATTGTAATTCAAGATATATAATTGTCAAATTAATTCATTATCTAATAACTGCAAAAGTCATAGGTCATTATAAGAAAGAAAGACAACTCTTGAATATGTTACGAAAAATATTCTCTAAGCTCAGCTGAAAAATCAAAAAAATTCTTTTTTAAGATTAGTAAATAATGGCCTTAAAATGGTCAGAGGAAATTAATGTATTCTAGTTCTGATAGATAGTTGGACAGCTCATCAAATATGACAATGAGAAACAATATGTGTAACTACAGCAAAACATTTTCGCGGGGATTTCCCTAGTATTTGACTGGAGAACAGAACTGAATAAAAGGTGTCATACCATTGGTAAAAAAATATTGGAGAAGTATTTATAGCATATAGATTCAATAAAATATGACAAGTAGTCATTAAACCATTGAATGACTTTAATATGACAAATATGTGTATATTAGTCTACAAGACCACACTTGGGAAGGGTTATACAATGAAACAGGTAAAAAATGGTCATTTCTGACAAAGTCGGAAAAGATGTCAAGAATGCGTCAAAAATTGACTTCGAAGTGGAACCAAAAACATCAACACTTATGAAGATATCCTTCTAGATGATCCAGATGCTTTAGTTTGTCAATATTGCCTCGTTCCTGAGGAAGAAGTTTGTCGAAGGTGAGTACCCCTGTGACATACTTTTACCTATGGTGGCGCCACCTATTGACGGATCTGGACAATAAACAACAGCAGTTGTACGGTACCATGAGTACTTCTTCCCTACCAAGTTTCATCAAAATCTCTTCAGTGGTTCTGGAAAAGAAGTCCAAAATGTATGAAGATACCCCCCCCTTCCTTTTTCTGCAAAAGAAACAAATCATGATAAAAAAAAAACAGAAAAATAAAAATTTTAAACAAAAATGAATATTAAAGCATTGAATTACTTTAATATGACAAAAATGCAGTAAATGAGTGCACAAAACCATATATTTATAGAGCAATTCAAAGAAACTGTTAAAAAAGTGAGCATTTCTGACACAGTCCAAAAAGACGTCAAAACATGTCAATTTCTATTTGTCGGATCTTTATGCCGAACACAATTTTCAATAACCTATCTATTTAGATTGTATACATAGAATTCGATTTCAGATCCACGCAGCGGTTCCGAAGGAGAAGATTTTTGAAGAGGGGTACCCAATTTGAAATTTTTTGCCACATCATGGATCCACCCCTAAACGTATCTAGATCCCGATTTTTGTACGGGACCTTGAGTACATCATGTGTACCAAGTTTCATCAAAATCCATCCAGCAGTTCCAAAGAAGAAGATGAAAATGTTAAAAGTTTGCCTACGCCGACGACGACGACGGACAGACGCCATATTTATTACTATGACAAAAGATCACTAGAGCTTTGCTCAGGTGAGCTAAAAAAGTAGAAAGAAAAAAAGCACAAACCAGAAAATAGAGTCAAGTCCTTTATTAATGTTTGTCAGTTCTGTTTCTAATTATAAATAAAACAGATGAATGGCGAGCAAAAGCGAGCTAGAAGCTTAAAATCTTGAATTTTCACATCATAGTAAATGTAGCTGATTAATGATTGTTAGTTCTAATATGTAGATACAAATTGCGAATGACAGCGAACCAGAGAATTTTTTTTCAGATTTGGAATAGAATCATGTATAAGTGTCTTTTCTCAGTTTTATTACTCTTAGTTCCCTTGTTTTCATGACCAAGGTGTAAAGAATAAGGGTTGTATAGGAAAGCGCATCATCGTTTGAAAATAACGGATGAAATAAATTCTGGCAAGCGGAAGCGAGCCATAGAAAATTTTTGAAATGCTGACGGCAAATATTATCAAAATGAATGATTTCCAATATACATTCATGTTATGGGGAATCTGGACTTAATCTTACGAAATACAATATATATATATATTTATACATTCTTTAAAACTATGCTTCTAAAATTCAATGGGGTCCGGACACCCCTCCCCCTCTGGATCCACGATGTTGTTGTCTGTGTGTATATGAAAGAAAATCCTTTCTTCTTGAAGTATACACATTAATGAAAATATATTTTATGTGAGTTTTTAACTATTTTTGTATATGTATGGTCAAAGCTGCAAATTTATCTTATCTTAGATGATGCTATTCAATTTAAAGACGTTTAACATGTGTACCTCATGGTGAGTATGGCTGCTGGTGGACCAAGAATCACCGATGGTACATGTAACCGATCAACTTCGATTGATCGTTTCTTCAACGCAATCGAAAATTTCTGAAATTTCTAAAACGTGGGTGCTGTAGCATCATAATTTATCCCCGAAACGTGCATGTCTGTTCCATGCTGCAAATGTATCTGTTCGTAAATGATGCTATTCAATTTGAAGATGTTTCATAGCCATTCTCTGTAAGGAACAAAATCGAGTGGCACGGCATGTCATGGATTTTGATGATTTTCGGTATAATAGGTATATAGATATATATTAAGGACTGATCAAGAAAATAACATTTTACTGCCAATGTGACCTCTGGTTGCCATGGTAACGAGGTCATTTTATTTATAGCACTTTTTGGACCATGAAATAGGCCAGCTCCGGATATTTGTTGCCATGGATACCAGTTTGTTCATTTTTATATAATTTATTCTTCTTTACCTCCGTAAGTGATATTTATTACAGGAAGCTTATTGTATCAAGCCAAAATCATTTAAAATGAAGCGAAATATAGAGGTAGAAATTAGGGCCAATTTAGTGTTTAGTGTGTTTAGTGTGTTTTTGACCATTTTCAATCTTAAATATCACAAAATGCACCAATAGGAGACTAGTGATTTTCATCCTAGGAAATTGATGTTTATTAACAAATAAAATGAACAAAATATTGAAGTGGGCTGTTTTAAATGAGTTTTACCTAAATGCTGTCGTCAAAGATCGTTGACATGGCAACATTAGACATTTTGCTTGTTTCATACTATATTTGAAATTGATTTTATTTCTGTTTATAGTTTCATACGATTGTCAAAATATATGTATGTATAGATATGACCTAAATCTTTTACATAAGAACAATTAAAATATTCAAGGTAATTGGCTTGATGCTCAGGGTAATTTCTACTTTGAGACTCAAATTATGCAAAAAATATAGAATATAAAAAAAATTGATACCGATTTTAATGATTTTTTATTCTAACTTTTCATAGTTCATACTTCTAATGAAAACCACATTTGTAAGAAAGAAAAATAATAGGATTTATTGAACTGTAGCAATTTAGAGTATTTTTCCGTCAAAAAAAAACAAGAAAATACAGATTTGGTCCCTTTTTTTATCAAAATACTCACAAAGAATTTAGGTATTCAAAGATTTGAAAGGAGGGGATCTCCAACAAAACTCGGTTGAAGCATATTAATTATAATAAACAACTACCTATTATAAAAACTTTGATAAATCAATGGAAAAGAAGAATCATAACCCCTATAGGACGTATCACTATTGTTAAGACATTAATAATACCAAAATTGAACCACCTTTTCATATCCTTACCAAATCCACCTGATAACTTAATCAACTCGTTAAGTAAAGATCTCTATAATTATATTTGGGGATGTAATGTCCATAAAGTTAAAAAAAGTTCTCATTGAACAGAATTATGAAAAAGGTGGATTAAAAATGTTTAATCTAACAAATTTTATTCAATCTTTAAAAAGTTCATGGATGAAAAGACTTATAAATGGGGGTCAGGCTTGGATAAGTATTTTTGAAGCTTCTTTTAATGACTCTGATGTTGTTAAAAAGATATGTGATTTTGGTGAAGCATACATAAAGAAACTATTAAAAGAAAACAAAAATAAATTTTAGGAAGATACTTTTATTTCATGGAAGTCAATTATGAAAGTGCAGATGGATAAAAGTGACCTTAATACACATTTTAATTTTTATTACCTTCATCTTTGGTATAACTCTCACATTCTAGTAAATAAAAAGCCAATATTTTATGAAAATTTTTACAAAAAGAGAGTTTCAATAATTGGAAATTTGATAGAGAATGAAAAGTTTCTTACTAAAGAGCAATTTGAAACAAAATTTAATCTAGAAAATGTATGTTTCCTTAAGTATAATGGCATGATTAATGCAGTGAAATCTTTATTACTTAAGAAAAAATTATCTTTAAGAAATCAAAATGACATTGTAAACCCATTTAAACCTTTTTATATTGATATTCTATTGAAACAGATGAAAGGAAATCAAGAGGTATATAAACTTGTGAATACAACAGACATTGAAATTCCTGCTTTAAACAAATGGATAACTAAATTAGATAACTCACTTAAAATAACACAGTATGATATCTTTAAAATATGTTTTAAAATCACCCCAGACACGAAAATACAATGGTTTCAATATCGTCTTTTAAATAGAATCCTTCCAGTAGGTAGTTATCTCAAAAGAATAGGAGTCATTTCATATGACCGTTGCTTCTATTGTAATACAGAATCAGAATCACTTCAACATGTTTTCTTTGACTGTGAAATCATTAATGATATTTGGCTCAATCTAACGCAACTGATATCTTCATCGATGAATAGTGCTATTTCACTGGATAAGCAAGATATTTCATTTGGAAAAGATTTTAAAAATGAAAATATAGTGATAAATTTCATAATACTATATTCTAAATATTACATATATGTGAACCTGAAAAAAAGAGAAAATCCCAACTCTAATTGGGTTAAGAAAGTATCTAAATATCAATCATGAAATACAGAAATTTATACTTTTAAAGAGTAATAAACAAGAGATATATGAAACTTTATGGAGACCCTGGGATAATTTCTTTTCATAGTTATGCCAGTCTTCTATTTCCAATATCTTTCTTCATTCCAGTATGCAAGTGTGTGTAAGAGTTGTCCTTCTTTCTCTCCCTCCCTTCTTTTTATATAAAAGCATCACTATCAATTTTGATACGAATTATAATTAATGAAAATGTATACGCTATCCTTCTGAGTATCATGATGACAACGCAGATTATAATATAAAACTTACATATCTATTGCTATATACAACTGTACTCATTGATGCATTCAAAAAAAAAAAAAAAACTCGGTTGAAGCACCAACAGCAACACTCAAAACATCCCAGAGAGTGTCACTGCTGATGGACCAAGAGTCCCCGAGGGCACATGTAGCCAAGTTCGATCAACTTCGGTTGATCGTCTGTCTCTTCAACGCATTTGAAATTTTCTGTTACAAAATCTCTTGAAATTTCTAAAACGTGGGCCCTGTTGCATTATATCCCACCCATTCTGCTACGTCTTTTGGTACATTTTGGACATAATACGTTTCATACTTTTTGGCCATATTACAATGTTTAGACTGAGGATCACTGACGAGGGTTTAGTACCCGAAACGTGCATGTCTGGTCCATGCTGTAAATTTATCAGGTTTTAAATGATGCTATTGAATTTAAAGACGTTTAACAATACAGCAAGAGACAAGGAACAGCAAACGAGACATCAAACATCGAACATTAAAGACAATATATAAACCAACGAGAACAATAGGAAATCGGTGCCGACTTCGGACGGCCATTAGCCACGATAGTAACAGATGGTGTAGCTATCCTGGATTACGTGCGCACAACCCTCCCGCTTTTCCTGTTACCCAAAGGTCTCGAAGAACGCACAATTGTTGTGTAAAATAACCTCCTCACTATAAGATGACCATACAAATAAGTCAGCACAACGCAGGGGCCATATGAACACAGATGAATATGTAAATATATATAAAAATAGGGTAGGGGCGTTTGAAATGCAGTCCGTGCTCTGCCGGCTGTATGCGAGCTCATGTATGTTATCACCGACCGACATTCAGAGAGGACAGGTGGTCGGGGCCCTGTCTTCTCTAACGAGGTTTAGACAAGACAAGACAAGACAATGTTTATTTACTAACTCAGGGTCCGTCATGGAGTCCCGTCATCATAGTCGGTCAGAGTGAAATTCTTAAGGATGCGCTGGTACAAGACTGTAGATTGGTCCAATACCATGCCGAGTGTCCGTCTAGTGACATTAGGATCATATCCACAGTATAAAAGGCGTTTGATGGTTCTGACACATTTTCGATAGCTATGCTGTCTGCCTTTGATCCCTCTAATCTTGTTTATTATGTTACCAGAAAATCCAGGCTGTGAAATATCCAAAGTAATATACTCTGTTGCTTGTTTAGGTCCGAAGCTAACTGTAATTTTTGTAAAATTTCCAAAAAGTCTTTACAAGTTTATGAAAGCGGAAACCTTGACCTAAAAGTTTCTTGGTTATACGTACATTTCTACTGTGAAAATCCAAAACATTGGTGCATGCTCTAGCGTACCGGATGAGTTGTGACATGTAAATGCCGTACGACGGTAGTCTTGGAACGTCGCCGTCAAGCCAGGGGAAATTTACTATGTTGAATCCAAAATAATCTCTTTTGTCATGAATACTGGTATGGATTTCTTCGTTTGTAATTTTGATATTTAGGTCCAAAAATGGTGTTTCTGCATTTTTAACATTTGACTTGTTGAGTGTCAACTCCTGTGGATAAATTTCATTCTTATATCTATCAAAAACAGGATTGTCAATAGTGAGAATATCATCCAGTTACTTAAACATATAAGTAAAGCATTTCAAATCATCAAATTTTCTGTTCTTTTGAAGATTTTGGATAAATTCCTTTTCATAAGTGTATAAAAATTAATCTGCAACAAGAGGCGCACAGTTGGTACCCATGGGGATCCCTACAACCTGTTTATAAAGATCCTCACCAAATCTAACATAAATATTGTCCAAGAGGAAGGACAGAGCATTACACAGGTCGCTACATGTCCATGATTTAAATGATTTGTATTCTGTTAAGGAAAAGAAACCCTTTGATTCAGATGTAAAAATGTAATTTCCCCCCTCTCGATCAAAACATAATTTAATTAATTTAATTAAACAAAATGTTTTTCATAAAAAACAGATGTCTCCCCCTCCCTCTAAGTTACTTTGACCTTAGGCCAAAATGCAAAATGATGTGAAACTTTTGAGTCATGGGAAACATCATACTAAAACACGAAAGTGATTCATTACATTGTTTGAGGTAAAGCCCAAACAGGAATGGCATATACAATTTCATTATAAGCATATTTAAAGAAATTGACTTTGGTCACATGACCTTGGATATAGGTGATCTGAAACATACACTCACTGACGAGGGTTAAGTACGCGAAACATGCATGTCTGGTCCATGCTGCAAACTTATCTGCTTTTAAAAGATGCTATTGAATTTGAAGACGTTTAACAATGTATGGATCATGAGCAACAAAAAACTGAATTAGTGATTGGATACACGGTTCAAAATATAAAGCCTAAACATTATTAGCATAGACAATTTCAGCCTGGACATGCTTAGCATATACAATTTTATTACCAAAGTAAGAAGCTACCTTAACGATGTGACCTTGGGACAATGTGATAAGAAACATTTAGTCCTTATAAACAACATACTAAAATATGAAAACAATTGTAAGAAGGGTTCAGGAGATATAGCTCAGACAATATTAGTACGTACAATTTCATTAAAAAGAACTAAATGATCTTGACCTTGGGCACATGACCTTGGGTCAAGATGATAAGAAACCCTCCAATCCTGAGCAACAGCATATAGTATAAGAGTGATCCAGTATACGATTCGACAGATATAGCCCAGACTCAATAGCATTTACAATTTCATTAAAAAATGTAATACTTGACCTTAGTCATATGACCATGGATCAAGGAGGTGTGAAACCTTTGGGTCATCAGCACCATCATACTAAAATATGACGTGATCCGATCACGGTTCAAAAGGTTCAGCCTGGACATAATACATGTAACAAATAAAATTTCATTTAAAATATACTAATTGACCTTGACTTTGGTCACATGACCTTGATTCAACGTAATGTGAAACCTTTACATGATAAGCAACAACATACTAAAATATGACGGTGATCTGATAAATAGTTAAAAGAGATACAGCCCCAATGAGATAGCATGTGCAATTTCATTAAAATGTACTTAGTAACTTTGACCTTGATCAAATGACCATGGGTCCAGGTGAAACCTTTTGGTCATGACTAAATACATTCTTAAACTTGAAAGCAATCCAGTATGCAGTCCAAGGGATAAAGCCTAAACAAGAATGTATCAACAATTTCATTAAAAATGTACTAAGTGACCTTGACCTTGGGTCAAGGTGATGTGAAGCCTTCGGGTCATAAGCAACAACATACTTAGATATGAAAGTGATCCAGCAAATGGTTCGAGAAATATAGCTCGTACAGGAATGTATGCATAATTTCAATAAATGCACTAAGTGACCTTGACCTTGGTCACATGACCTTGGGTCAAGGTGATGTGAAACCTTCGGGTCATAAGCAACAACATACTAAAATATGAAAGTTATCCGGCAAACGGTTCAAGAGATATAGCCCGGACAGGAATGTATGCATAATTTCAATAAAAATGCACTAAGTGACCTTGACCTTGGTCACATGACCTTGGGTCAAGGTGATGTGAAACCTTCGGGTCATAAGCAACAACATACTAAAATATGAAAGTTATCCGGCAAACGGTTCAAGAGATATAGCCCGGACAGGAATGTATGCATAATTTCAATAAAAATGCACTAAGTGCCCTTGACCTTGGTCATATGACCTTGGGTCAAGGTGATGTGAAACCTATGGGTCATAAGTAACAACATACTAAAATATGAAAGTTATCCGGCAAACGGTTCAAGAGATATAGCCCGGACAGGAATGTATGCATAATTTCAATAAAAATGCACTAAGTGACCTTGACCTTTGTCACATGACCTTGGGTCAAGGTGATGTGAAACCTTCGGGTCATAAGCAACAACATACTAAAATATGAAAGTTATCCGGCAAACGGTTCAAGAGATATAGCCCGGACAGGAATGTATGCATAATTTCAATAAAAATGCACTAAGTGACCTTGACCTTGGTCATATGACCTTGGGTCAAGGTGATGTGAAACCTTCGGGTCATAAGCAACAACATACTAAAATATGAAAGTGATCCGGCAAACGGTTCAAGAGATATAGCCCGGACAGGAATGTATGCATAATTTCAATAAAAATGCACTAAGTGACCTTGACCTTGGTCACATGACCTTGGGTCAAGGTGATGTGAAACCTTCGGGTCATAAGCAACAACATACTAAAATATGAAAGTTATCCGGCAAACGGTTCAAGAGATATAGCCCGGACAGGAATGTATGCATAATTTCAATAAAAATGCACTAAGTGACCTTGACCTTGGTCATATGACCTTGGGTCAAGGTGATGTGAAACCTATGGGTCATAAGTAACAACATACTAAAATATGAAAGTTATCCGGCAAACGGTTCAAGAGATATAGCCCGGACAGGAATGTATGCATAATTTCAATAAAAATGCACTAAGTGACCTTGACCTTTGTCACATGACCTTGGGTCAAGGTGATGTGAAACCTTCGGGTCATAAGCAACAACATACTAAAATATGAAAGTTATCCGGCAAACGGTTCAAGAGATATAGCCCGGACAGGAATGTATGCATAATTTCAATAAAAATGCACTAAGTGACCTTGACCTTGGTCATATGACCTTGGGTCAAGGTGATGTGAAACCTTCGGGTCATAAGCAACAACATACTAAAATATGAAAGTGATCCGGCAAACGGTTCAAGAGATATAGCCCGGACAGGAATGCATGTATAAGTTCATTAAAAATGCACTAAGTGACCTTGACCATGGTCACATGACCTTGGGTCAAGGTGATGTGAAACCTATGGGTCATAAGCAACAACATACTAAAATATGAAAGTGATCCGGCAAACGGTTCAAGAGATATAGCCCGGACAGGAATGCATGCATAAGTTCATTAAAAATTCACTAAGTGACCTTGACCATGGTCACATGACCTTGGGTCAAGGTGATGTGAAACCTTCGGGTCATAAGTAACAACATACTAAAATATGGAAGTGATCGGGCAAACGGTTCAGGAGATATAGCCCGGACACGATGTGTGACAGACGGACAGACAGACGACGAAGGCAAAACCAATATGTCTCCTCCCCGTTGGGGGGGGGGGGGGGAGACATAATTAGTTTTGACAACCGATCATTAATTTTGTCGTGAGGAAGCGTGGTGTACATATAAGAGAGGTCGTATGATGAAATGGTTTTGGCTTGGAAAATTTTAGTTTTTATTTTGTCAATCACATCCCTTGAATTTCTAATAGACCAAAAGAAATTAACATCTTTCCTGTTAAGAACAATTTCAAAATATTTTGTTACATGTTCCCTTATCGCTGTAAGTGCTGATAAGATTTTATAGACAAACTTGTAGTGGAACGGTTGCTAGAACTAGCAATGAATCGAAATTTCTACGGAGACTTGTGCAGTTTAAGTATGCAATACAAGGTAAGAATATCCAATTTAGAAATAGATATGTTGGATGAAGAAAGTTCACTATTATGCTTGCGCAAAATATTAGATACACTTTCATTGCTTTTAGGTATTTGTAGACGAAAGTTCCGAACTTAAAGTTGATATGTAGTAACGTTTTCAAATGATAATTGAGTTGTTGGCTGCTTTATCAGCGGGTGCAAAAACATATTTTTCATGTAATTTACTTAACTTCGATTTGAAGTATCTTTCAGATTTGGATCGTGGATTTTGAAACAGATGACGGTTTTTATGAAAGTTATCTATACGAATATCCGTTATATCTAAAATGAGTTTTTCCAGTCATTCAGAGCATGCGATTCGACTCCTTCCGATTTAAAACCATATGAAGAAACGTTATCAATAGTATTAAGAAATTAGTGATAGATTTCTCATTTCGTGGCATATCACAGTTAAGTTCAAGGCTTCTAAAATATTGGCACGTTCATTTTATGAAAAATCAGGATTTTTCGTCAAATCTGGTCACTTAAAGTTTAATGACATTGGAAATGCAGTGGGTGACATTGAAATATTTTCAAGGGCATCTTGATAGTAAAACGCCCCTGACAGATGTATACATGAACTTCTATTCCAATATCATGCGTAGATAGTTTGATAGAGGTTGTTTTTAAATTCATCGTATGGAAAATTTTCAGCAGATTGTTGCCATAGCAACTAAATTTGATGCTGCTTAGCCTAATTGGATTTTAATATTAATGTATAGTTCAAATACTAATTTGATATCTAACATTTGGACTTCAAATATTGGTGCTTTCATGAAATTTTCAACCTTGTAAAACAGTAAAAACATGCAAAAAAGGTCTTTAAGAGCCCAAAACAGAGCCTTTTGATACCCTGTTTTGGCCCAATTTTTCATATTTTATACAAAAGGCATCCGAGATGAATGTAAACAAGAGGTCCAAGGGGGCAACATCGCTCAATTTAGTTGCAATCAAAAGAATGATAGTGGATGTTTTGCAGGAACCTATTGTATTTGCTTTTAATCAGGTTTCATGAAATTCTGTGCAGCGGTTGCAGAGGAGATGTCAAAGATGTGTGTACCAATCAGAGCCCTCGGCGGCCATATATGTGAAACAATCGGCACTAAAAAACACAAATAGGTTAGAGGACGTTGGGTATTTGCTTCCTATGAGGTTTCATAGAATTCTTTGCAGCGGTTGCAGAGGAGATGTCAAAAATGTGTCAGCCAATCAGAGCCCTCGGCGGCCATATATGTGAAAAGATCGGCACGAAAAACACAAATATGGTAGAGGACCTTGGGTACTTGTTTTATGTTAGGTTTCATAAAATTCTGCGCTGCGGTTGCAAAGGAAATGTCGAAAATGTGTCAGTAAATCAGACCCAGAGCGGCCATATTTGTTGACCGATCGGCACGAAAAACAAACACCTAGGTAGAAGATCTTTAGAACATTTTTGTATCTGTAAGGTTTCATGAAATTCTGTGCAGCGGTTGCAGAGGAGATAATTTTTCAGTCAATCAGAGCCCTGGGCGGCCATATTTGTTGACCAATCGGTATGAAAAACACAAACTTGGGAGAGGACCTTTAGAACTTGCTTCCTGTAAGGTCTCGTGAAATTCTGTGCAGCTGTTGCATGCAGAGGAGAAAATGTGTCAGTCAATCGGAACCTTAGACGGCTATATTAGTTGACTAATCGGCATGAAAAAAAAAAAAACAAACTTGGTAGAGGACCTGGAGTACTTGCTTCCTGTAAGGTTTTATGAAATTCTATGCTGCGGTTGCAGAGGAAATGTCGAACATGTGTCAACCAATCGGAACCCTCGGTGGCCATATTTGTTGACCGATCGGCACGAAAAACACAAACTTGGTAGAGGACCTTGAGTACTTGCCTCCTGTACGGTTTTATGAAATTCGGTGCTGCGGTTGCAGAAGAGATGTCGAAAATGTGTCAGCCAATCAGAGCCCTGGGCGGCCATATTTCTTGACCGATCGGCACGAAAAACACAAACTCGGTAGAGGACCTCAAGTTCTTATTTCCTGTAAGGTTTCGTGAAATTTTGTGCAGCGATTTCAGAGGAG
The DNA here is from genome assembly GCA_033119305.1 of Pinctada imbricata. Lineage (NCBI taxonomy): Eukaryota > Metazoa > Mollusca > Bivalvia > Pterioida > Pteriidae > Pinctada > Pinctada imbricata. The sequence goes on along the minus strand of VSWD01000012.1, from coordinate 41,012,084 downwards.
ATGTTAGAAAATTAATGTCAGACGGCGGACGGACAACGGACGCCGCGCTATGACAATAGCTCACTTGAGCTTCGCTCATGTGCTTCGCTCATGTGAGCTTAATTTTTTTTACAAACATGCATAATAATAAGGATTGAAAGAAAATAATCCTTTCAGATAAAAAAATAATGTCGAAGGGTTCCAACTCTCTACCTTCTTGAAGAAAATTGCAAACCAATTTTCATGCACCAGACACGTGTTTCGAATATTAAATTCTCATCAGTGATGCGTTCAGAGGAGCCACCAAAAATAATTTCAGTAGCGCCCTCTTTAATGTTTTGAAGTTAGATTTTTACATTTACATTACAGAGAGTGCGCGGCTCCAAATTTCCTATAGGGTCGATTCAGTAGCATATCCAAATAAAATTTATGTTCAAAATATCATTGGAAGGATTGTGCTAAGATTTTAAATTCCTTTAATTTTGATGATATTTATCAGTGAAATGGCTAGTTTTCGAAATAGCGAAAAATATATATGATGTCACGTTGATAAAAGGCCAAAACAAAGCTTCTTTCAGGTGACAGAGCTGGAAAGAAGCAATCAATACACTTGACAAACATAAGGCCACGGGGAACGATTTTAACTGCGCCACACTGCAACGTGAAATAATTGTCTATATTAATAATGTCGAAGGGTTCCAACTCTCTACCTTCTTGAAGAAAATCCCAAACCAATTTACATGCACCAGACACATGTTTCGAATATTAAATTCTCATCAGTGATGCTTTCAGCGGAGCCACCTGTTTCCATGGTAACGAAGCCTACAAATATGCCTCGTCCTTTTAATTTTAGCGATTCTTGAAACTTCAGACACGGTTACCGAGGCAACGACAACCTTTTTGAAAAAAAAACTGGGGTTGATTTACATACTAGTACTTCATATTAAAATCTCTTAAATCCATGACATACCGTGCATACATGTCCTTGACATTCGTTGGTTCTTACTGAGAATTGCTGTTAACGTTCAAGCACTTGGCGAATGTAACTGCTGGTGGACATGTAGCCAAGGTCGATCAACTTCGGTTGTTCGTTTCTTCAACGCAATCGAAAATTTCTGTTCTCAAAAATTCACTGACGAGGGTTAAGTACACGAAATGTGCATGTATGGTCCATGCTGCAAATTTATCTGTTCTGAAACATGTGAAATGATCCTGTTGAATTTGAAGACTTTCACAATATCAAAATTTTAAGTTCATTTATTCCGTATACGACAAATCTGATGAACCTGGTAATCGAAAGGTCGTTTTCTCTCTACTTTAGAATCTAAATGTATGAATATCATAAAAATCGACACATATTCAATTTATTCCGCACCATGCGCTTTAACTTTGTCCTTAGTTTAACACATAACCCCCCTCCCAATACACGTAATTTCTGAGATATGCTAAAAATTGAAGATAAGTAAAAACCGTTACATATATGAAGAAACATCCTTTCTTATAGATGTAGACAAAAGGGGTAGGGGCAAAATCTGCCGTTTTTGGCCCCATTTTTTGCTATTTTCAAAAATTGTTTTCATACTATTTTTTATCTTTCAAATAAGAGTAGAGATGTTGTTGTTTATTGAAACTGAATTGAAAATAGATATAATCAACTAATATGAGTGTTATTTCCCGCCAAAATTGTCCACTACTATGGAAATTAGTGGTAAAATGATAACAACCAGATTTTAACATAATAGTTTATAGTATATATAGAACAGGCGCATGTAACAAGGTTATACTTTCCATGTACATTCAGAATATGAAAAGGAATATCCCATATGAGTATGAACCTGTTACACGCCCTTGCTCTAGGGCTTACAATTGTAGGTATGTGTGTCCCTTGCCAAAAATCTGAATTTCTAATGTGAAGACATAGTGCTCAACTTTCGATCATTATGCCCTAAAAGGCTGGGTTTTCGAAAAATCACATACAATTTGTCATTTTTTGTTTAGAAGAAGCATAATGAATAAGAAAATAGAACCTTTTAAAATTTTTTGATTGGGGCCAAAAATGGTCACTTTTGCCCCTAACCCTTTCAAAACATTTCGACCAAAAGTAGATTTTAAATTAATTTTAACTATTTTTGCAAAACATCTAAGATCATTGTTATATACATTTGTTGATAATATACGTCGTTAGCCTATTCGTTCTACATGTACGTGCTGTCGGCAATTTGATATTTTCGTTATTGCTTTTTATTGAAAAGATGAATAAACAAGAGCCCCAGGAGGGCACAACGCTCACCTGATACCCATGCATACTCTAATTGACATACTGACATTGAATAAGACGTAAAATTGATAGTGCCAGTATCACGATTTGAGCCCACATTCTTTTTAAAAAGATTTTTGCCGGATGTAGACAAGATCTTTTTTACAGCCTTTAAAAGTACAAACAAGAAGAAATAGTAACATTTCAAAACATTATCTTTTTTACTGATTTGAATAGACGGATAATGTGATCCAAAGTCATATGCTCAGCTAGTGTATAGTTCAATTATTCAACATCAAAAAAATCATTTTGTAAAATTCCACATTAATGTGCAGCAAGTGATGAAGAAACAGACAAAAAGAATAAAACAATGAAATTAACTTAATACTCTGGTGTGTGCTGCTTTTAGGGAAACAAATTAATAGGCCCATGATATTGTAAAGCTTGTCCAACCAGCAGACCTACGACATCGTTATTTACTGTTAACTATGGTTCGCCTCGTGATAGGACTGTTACATGGACAAATTATTAGCTGTCAGAGTTCATGAAAAGTATGAGCTGCATCGAATTTGCTGATAAAAAATCATTTGGTCCGATAAAAACTCATGTTCTATCTATTATTTGGACGATAAAAATTCCCAAATGTCTAACCACAGGAACCTGTCGTTTTATGAGAGAAAATGTTTTATTATTCACAACCTTAAGCCTCTGTGTTCATGATTAGAAATGTTATACATACAAGATGTCGAACACAGTGGCTTAAGGTTGTGAATAATAATTTATTTTCTCTTTTAAAACAACAGCTTCCTGTGGTCCAACATTTCATTGAAAGATTTCAAGAACTCTGAACTGAATTATTTGTTTTCAAGAACTGCAGATTTATCAAATGTCCTATACATTCTCAAAATCCTCAGGAAGAGATTACTCATTTGTTTTCAAGAATTTCAGATATATCAAATGTCCTATACATTCTCAAAATCCTTGGGAAGAGATTACTCATTTAAGATGTTTCTTCAAGAAATCAGTCCGTATACAATTCATCTAAGAGAGTCTAAGACAAAGGAAATTTGAGCTAAGTTTATAAATGATGACAAGTATGGAAGTGTTCCAAGTACATGAATAATAACAAGTATGAAAGTGTTCCCAGTATATGCACATTAAAAAAAATCAATTAAAATACCAGTACTATTTTGTTTGCACGATAGATCATCTATTAATCTCCTGAAATGTATCACGTGTACAGTACTAACACGGTGGGTAATCAATTTATTTTTCTATATTTTTGCGCAAAATAGATAATTTATTACAAAAAGGAAAATGTGATGCAGTGTAATAACGCCCTTACTATGAGTTGTATCCAAAATAAGGTGGATATTAACTTTTTATAACGCACAAACACGATCGGCGTTCTACTTTCACTTTCATCTACACCAATCATGCCGATAGTTTTTTGGCTTTATAAAAGGATATTACCTCTCTTACGTTCGATAAAACTCGTATCTAAGGCATCCTTACACTGCATCACATTCCCCTTTTTGTGAAAAATAATTTGTAATACACGACATTTTAGATAAACCTAGTGACATCTGCGTTGCGAGATTACCCACCGTGACTATTAAATGGGCGTGGAGGAATTGAACCAATCAAATCTGTAACACAAGATATATGGCGACTTTGTTTACCATAGATACAAAAATAAAGCAGAGAAAATAATTATTAAATAGGGAAATTGTTATGAAATATGCATGTATGGAAAAAGTCAACATCTCAAAAATAAATTCAGAGTATATATTTGATTGCATGTGTGGCTGAGTTATTTCGACGTACGAAAATAAGTACACAAAGCCAAACTAGCTTGTATCTTTAAAAAAAATCATGAAAAATCTTAAAGTTGATATTTTGACAGAATTCTTTCACAGCTTCATTTCTAACGATAAATATAATAAAATGTAATGATCGCTGAGCGATATAGTCCCCTACCGGCGGCATATATTTATGTCCTGCAACTCTGCCTATAAATTACTCTTCAATTCAAAATATATGAGTTTAAATCAAACTTACTGTCTGTGCAGCTCAGCTCTGAGGTTTCATCTGCTTTTTCGATTCGAAAAAGAGGTCAAGCGTGACGAAAGTTGACCTTGCTCTGTAACTATCCAAGACTAAGCTGAGTATCAAATTTCACCTGAATATCTCTATTTGTTGCAGAAAAAAGTTGGGAAATCTGACCAAAACTGAATTTTCCAAGTCATAAAGGGGCATAACTCCTCGAAAAAGAGGTCAAGCGTGACAAAAGTCGAACTTGCTCTGTAACTATCCAAGACCAAGCTGTGTATCAAATTTCATCTGAATATCTTCATCCGTTGCAGAAAAAAGTCCGGAAAACTGACAAAAACTGAATTTTCCAAGTCATAGAGGGGAATAACTCCTCAAAAAATAGGTCAAGCGTGACGAAAGTCGAACTTGCTCTGTAACTATCCAAGACCAAGCTGTGTATCAAATTTCATCTAAACATCTCAATCCGTTGCAGAAAAAAGTCCGGAAAACTGACAAAATCTGAATTTTCCAAATCACCAGGGGGCATAACTCCTTGAAAAATAGGTCAAGCGTGACGAAAGTCAGACTTGCTCTGTAACTATCCAAGACCAAGCTGTGTATCAAATTTCATCTGAATATCTCAATCCGTTGCAGAAAAAAGTCCGGAAAACTGACAAAAACTGAATTTTCGAAATCATAAAGGGGCATAACTCCTCGAAAAATAGGTAAATTATAAAGCGTGACGAAAGTCAAACTTGCTCTGTAACTATTCAAGACCAAGCTGTGTATCAAATTTCATCTTAATATCTCTATCCGTTGCAGAAAAAAGTCCGGAAAACTTATATTCGGACGGACGGACGGACAGACGGACAGACAGACCGAGAGGAAACTAAGAGTCCCCTTCGGCGTTGCCGGTAGGGGACTAAAAAAAGGAGAAAAAAACCTGCAAAAGTGGAGTCCTGCCGGGGTTTGAACCACTACTCTTGGGTTCATTGGGCATGGAAAACCTACATTGTACCTATGAATGTTTTTCCTTGACAATCCAAAAGTGGATATCTTAACAAAATTCTTTCACTTGTAGGGAACCATGAGTACCTCATAGCTACCAAGTTTCATGACAATCTGAGAAAAAAGTAAGTTAGATATGATAAATATGCAGTAAATGAGTGTGTAAAATCATACACTTATTGAGTTATTTAAAGAAATAGTGCAAAAATTTGCATTTCTGACTAAGTCCGAAGAGACGTCAAAAATTTGACTTCGGAGTGGAACCAAAAATAACAACACTTCTTAAGACATCTCTCTAGATCATCCTGATGCTTTCGGTTTTTCGATACGTGCTTCCGTTCTGAAGAAGAAGTTTGTCAAAGGAGGGTACCCCCGTGACCTACTTTCGCCTGTGGTGGCGCCACAGGGATCCGGACGAAAAACAACAACACTTGTAGGGGACCATTAGTACTTTATACCTACCAAGTTTCATCAAAATCCCTTTAGCCATTCTTGAGAAGAAGTCGAAAATGTGAAAAGTTTACGACAGACAGACGACACACGACAGACGACAGACGCCGGACGCCGGACGGATCGCTATGACAATAGCTCACTAGAGCCTTTGGCTCAGGTGAGCTAATAAGGGAAGAAAATTTTTTGTTGGGGTCCCGCCGGGATTTGGAGCCACTCCCCTTGGGTCCATTGGGCATGGAAAACATACATTATACCTATGTACAATCTTAAAAAATATTCCTTAAAAATCCAAAAGTGGATATCTTGACAAAATTCTTTCACTTGAAGGGTACCATGCATGAGTACCTCATACCTACAAAATGTCATGACAATCTGAAGAGTGGTTATAGAAAAGAAGCAGAAAATGTATGAAAATCACCCCCCCTTCCTTTTTACATAAGAAAAAAATTCATAAAAAAATCAAAAAAATAAGATTTAAGCATAATATACATATCAAAGCAATAATTAAGTTAGATATGATAAATATGCAGTAAATGAGTGTGTAAAATCATACACTTATTGAGTTATTTAAAGAAATAGTGCAAAAATTTGCATTTCTGACTAAGTCCGAAGAGACGTCAAGAAAAGCGTCAAAAATTTGACTTCGGAGTGGAACCAAATATAACAAAACTTCTTAAGACATCTATATAGATCATCCTGATGCTTTCGGTTTGTCGATACGTGCTTCCGTTCTGAAGAAGACGTTTGTCAAAGGAGGTACCCCCGTGACCTACTTTTGCCTGTGAAGGCGCCACAGGGATCCGGACGAAAAACAACAACACTTGTAGGGGACCATTAGCACTTTATACCTACCAAGTTTCATCAAAATCCCTTTAGCCATTCTTGAGAAGAAGTCGAAAATGTGAAAAGTTTACGACAGACAGACGACACCCGACAGACGACGGACGCCGGACGCCGGACGGATCGCTATGACAATAGCTCACTAGAGCCTTTGGCTCAGTTGAGCTAAAAACGGAAAATTATTAATAACTTATATGACAACTGGAAATCGGGAAAAAGATTTTGATAGATAAAGCAAGAGGTACTGTGTGACCATGGGTTTCTATGGCATCATGACACATTACTAAAAGATATTCGGATAGTTCTATTGTTCTACCAGCCTCCTGAATCATCATGATTACCCATCTACACCCCGTCCGGCTTTAGCGTTACCTTTCGTCGATCGAGGCATTTAAACATTACATATACAGGTGCGTGTTTACATTGACGTCAGTTCCAAACAAACGCCTAATTACACCGTGAGTTGTATTCAGATTGTCTCTCGACAATGAGAAGTGCTTTCAGTCTGAAAAGTACCACTCTATATAACGTGCGACTTCGGGAATTCATTTTCTATGGTAATCGAGAGATTTTTTTACGATCTTTCATTTTATTGAGAAATCGGGTGATAAAATACAGATTCCGACCTTTTTTTAAAGTTTATTTTGTAAAACAATTTCGAATTTTCTTTAATGACCATCAAATGCTTACATATTTGGGAAATAAAGCAATCTAAATCGCGTTTCTGACGACAAAAACCGCCAGAAACATAAATTTCTAGCGATTTTTAGAGTTTTTGTCCCCAAAACACAGTACCACAATGAAAATACTGATGTTATCAGACAAAGATACGTTTTCATGTAAGAAATATACCAGAATTAAATATACAAAACTCTTTATTTCATCTATAAGTCATCTTAAGAATAAGTTTACTTGTCCCGTGTTGCGACACTTTTTTACGGTATAGAACCGTATTAGGCGACACTTTTCTATTGTAATCGCGATAGTTTTTTACGGTATAGGCGACTGTTTTTTAAGGGAATATATTACTTTCTGTTCATATAATATCGTCCATAAAACGTGTGAACTTGTTTTAGCACTTGAAATACATGGTATACGTAGATATGTTGATAAGCAGAGACATGTATGCTATGAATATATACAGGTACTAAAGCAGTTGTGCAGCAGACTTAGCTCCCCGAATAGCCCCGACTTAAAATTTTGATGACGTTGGGGAAGTTAGCAGTGTAATATCCTTTTAAGTTATTGATCGTAACACCGACGTGTCCCGATCTCAATACGACTTGACTACTATCTACCACAATCTACCTACGACTTCACGCCGACTTAGCCCAGGTTACCTTTCCGATTTAGCTACGGCCTGCCCCGACTCACCACGACTTGCGTGGACTTAACTACGACCTACCACGACTAAACAATGACTTCCGCAGACATAACTACGACTTGTGTTGCAGATTGATATACGATAATCATTCTTTTACAGTATCAGTCTTTTTGAAACCTGTTTTGGAGCGTCAACTACTAGATATAATGAAATACTTGCTCAAATCAAGACTTAGTCGGGGCTAAGTCGGGCATATCGTAGCTCAGCCTAACAAACAATTTAGGGTATGATACAGGAGCACGATTTCTTTTATATATAGGTGGTTAATTTCATCTCTTAAGGAGGTAATTAACACTTTGACGCAAAAGTCATTTTTTCTCAAAATGTGATACTTATCTGTTCTTAAATTATGCTATTCACTTTGAAGACGTTTACATTATATATTTCTTGTCCGTCCTTGATTATACAAACTTATATTTGATTCTATCAACAGGTAATTTTTCTATGAGACTTTGAAATATGCATTTTTCAACGTTTCCACGTTTACAGTAAGTGTTTTGAATTTATTTCTCTGACATGGTCGCCATTGCACTTTCTATATAGACATAACGTCAGACAGTGCATGCATTTTATATACTGTGTTCTTTATCGTGCATTAACATCGACGGCGGGTGCGGCTAGCCAACAGGGGATGCTTACTCCTCCCGGGCACCTGATCCCACCTCTAGCTTGCTAGGGGTCCGTCGATGCTCAACATAGTGCTCTATTGTGAGTGCTGTTGAGATTATCGTCAGGATCTTCTTTAACTCATGAATTTCTTGACGACTTCATACTTTTAAAAGTGTCTTTCCAGTTCTGGGGAAGGCATTGGAAATTAATATTGATTTAGCTTCCAAAATCCTCATAAATGTACTGCACTTACATATGGAAAAATGAGATGAATTGTGTTTTAATAAAAGGCAGGATACTGGAATTAAAGATGACATAGTCGCTGAAAAAATTTTGAGCCAATTGACCGCAATTGATAGTTAATTATTAGGAATCCTGTGGGTGAATCTTTGTCAAAAACTACGAAAATGAGAAACAATGCCCAGAGATGATTTCACGATTAAATGAGAAAAAAATGAATTTAGGAATAAAATATTACAAAGCTTTAGATTCCATTTTTTCTTCCACAATTATCCGTTTTTAACGACGTGTCGTCCGTTTTCCTGCGATGTAATTTTGTCAACAAATACAATGTGATAAAGATTGAATTTGCTATTTTATTCATGCATAGTTTCAATGTCATACGTTCGGTATTAATATTTTTATTGCATTTTGAATGCGAAGGTTTTTAACGCCTTTTTCCCAGATAACGTCGAAATGACGTCGTAGCTTGATCATTGATAAAACTCCAAATGTCCACAATTTAAAAAATCGCCATAACTTCTTGAAATGACGTCGGAAATTATTCAAACTTCATCTGGATACTTAAATTTGCATATCAATCAGCGTATCAAATGTTTTAAGGAAGTTAAGACTGTACTTTTCCTAGGAAGTGAGAAAATAAATAATGCGGTTGCCATCTTGGTGTTCAAACCCTCCTCAATGGCAATTGGTTTCGTATTATTCTATTTTCAAATTCTATGCAGGTTATCTGTACATAACAACACAACCATTTATCCCTTTGTTTTATGCCCTTGTAGTAGTATTATAAAGTAAAAAGTAACTGTCCATTAAATGAGATCTCCGTCAGATAAATGATATTTCGCAAATATCTAGTTACCGTAAAAAATAATCGCAGGTTCAATTCTCTCACCATAGAAAACAGTCGCTATACCCGTAAAAAAAGTGTCGCCATTACCGTAAAAAAGTGTCGCCATTACCGTAAAAAAGTGTCGCCTGAATGTATGTTATTTGTATTTTTCTAGCAGAAAGCATACCCAAACGACATTCAAACTATTATGTGTCTTTTATCCTATCAAACCGAACATACACATGACTGAAGCATCGAAGATTTGTTCGATTTACGTTTAAAAATCTGGCAAAAAACACTGCTTACTTGTCTTTTATGCTTTGGAGTTATCGATGTAGATATTATAAAGACATATTTATACCTTTTTTTTAATAAAGGAACTAAAACGGATAGAGTGTTTGGGAGAAAACTCTAGAAACACAGTAAATTACCCATAATGCATCAAAAACCAGAAGAAAATTGTCGCGATTACCGTGAAAAATGTTGTATTGCAGTCGCACGTTCCATATAATGAGTACCCACTAAAAATTTGAAAAATAACCCTATACATATATGGTAAAACCATTACATATATAAATATTTGACTTTGTTCTTGAACTAAAAAAAAATTGCTTTCTCGATGGAGAAGGGGGTAGGGCACTTAATATAGCATGCCGGTTTGCTGAAATACTTCTGAAAATATTTTTTGATATATTAAACAGTTTTTTTTTTCGATTACTGTAAGTACGAAGTATGTAAATGACCACAGTTTTATGTTTAATCAGGGAGAAGTAGTTAAATGGGAATTTGCTCCTCCCGCGATCCCGTTTTATACCCTTTTATGAACTGAGAAAAAATATTGATAAAAATCATATATTTCTTAAACATCAATCGAATCTAGAATTGTGATTTTGTCATACTTTATCATGCTCGGTATACTTTGTTTCTCTTTATAATTTGAATTTTCACGGAGGTAACGTCTCCTTTTGAGGACAATCGCACCTCAATGAACAATTTTACTATCATAGTAAATTCCACTCAATCAAAATCGTTCATAGTTGTTGCGACATTCTTTGTGCACACGGCGTCACGTGGTTTACCTTTCATAGCTGTCTGGCTTCACTAAGTTGAACTCTGATCACACCTCTGTCTGACGTTTATTCTAATTGCTACGGTCGACGAAAGGTAACACTAAAAGCGGACGGGGTGTATTTTGATTGTCTTTCTGTTGTTGTTGTCCTCTAAATGTTTGAAGATCTTTTGGTCATTACAAGATATATACCAATTTTTATTGCAACAAGAGGCCAAAGGGGCCACATCGATCACATGAGGAGCGGACGAAGGTATGAAAGTGGTAAATGTGTTAGAGGACCTTGAATTTTGTGATGTTCTCTGCAGCAATAAAAGGGAAACCCGGGCTTAAAAAATGTTACATCCAATCAGAGCTCTCTGTGGTCATGTTTAATTATCAATCTGCTGCTTTCAAAAAAGCAAACGTGGTAGATGATCTTGGCTACTTGCTTTCTGTACAATTTCGTTAAATTTAGAGTTGCTTTTAAAGCGAAGAAGTCGACTTTGGCAGCAGTATTTGTCGACAGAACTTCTTCAAAACAACAAACGTGGTATAAGAATTGAGACCTTACGTCTATGGAGCTTATGAAGAAATGTTGTGCAGAGGTTGCACAAGAAGATGTCGGGTATATATTAGCCAATCAGAGCTCTTAGGGGTTTTTTTGTTGATGATCGATCGACTAGAAAACAACGAACGTTGCGAACGACCTTCAGTGCTTGCTTTCTGTAAGTGAAAGTGAAATTCCATGCAGCAGTTGTAAAATATATGTAAGAAATTGCCAGCCGATCACAATCTCTGGTGGACATATTCTCGACGGATCAGTTTGACTGACACGAAAAACAAACTTTAACCTTGGTTACTTGCTGTCAGTCGATAAGAGCGCTTGGTGGCAATATTTGTTGAAGAGAAAAGAAAAGCCCCAAAGATGGTTGCGAAGCTTGAGTATTTAATTCCAGCAAGGTATCCTTAAATTCTTTGCACTGGATGCAAAAGAGATGTCGAACGTTTGCAGTCAAACAGACACATTGACGGCCATATTTGTATGTCAAAAATTTGGATCACACATCTTTAATGCAATTTGAAAGGCGATAGATCGGTCAGAGCTACTTGACAATTTTAACCTGACCTTACATAGGTGTATTTTATATCAGAATGGTAAAAGACATACAAAAGTTTTGCCATAGAAATTGATTCTTGCGGATAATGCTTCTTTAAAAGCACATATAGAATATATTCGGTGGTTGAAATATATATTTTTTAATCTAGCCTTTATGTTTCCCGAATGGTGATTTCAAATTTTCATTCGTTCTTACTCCTTGCAACAGTTATTTCAAATGTTGTCGAGATTGCCCTTGTGTAAGAGATGTACTTTTTTCCGTCATCTAAATTTCCGTAGTTAACATGGATCACGTATAGCTTATCTAAGCTAGCATACCTCTTCACAGTGTCTACAACCACGTGGTTATTGAGATCATTAAATGCACTGCTGCAAATGTTAATTTTTTTCCCATTGGATATAGTTAATTCACGAGTACAAATACCTTCATTGTAATAATAGTCATATCCTTGGCGGAAAAGTTCTTTTTCGTGTCTTTCAATTGGATTCAAATCTTCCCTTTCATCTACTTTAACTTCCTCCTCGGAGGACCAGTAAGGCTCATCGTCTACCTCCATGCGTTCTTGCCACTCTCTTCTCGCATGATATGGACTATTTTTATCCATTGCTCTGGGTATGTTCTGGCCACAACGGAAACATTCTGGAATATCTTCGTATTCATGAAACAAGATGGCAATATCATCAACTGAGTAATTGTTTTCTTCAAAAAGTAAAGAATAAAGTATGCTTCTTAGTTTATCTGCAACCTCATATGGCTTCACGTTAGAGAATTCCTTTGTGGAAAGGATTCCTTCTCCGTCAAAGTCGTGCGCAACAGAAGCTCCTTTGTACTGTGGGCTTCTTATCATTTTTTTAGCATCATTGACCATGCGGTTACTGCTTCTTATGATACTCTCTAGTTTCACAGGATTTTTTATCCTTTTAGGAAGACCACAGTCTGATGATGAAGAGTATTTATGATCACCATAAAATGTCCACAAGTAACCGTCTTTTTGTTTAACAGCGTTTTTCAACAGAGTGTACCATTTGAAATTATCCTTATGTTTAACGATCAACTGCGCATCATCGATAATAACGTTTCTAATACTTGTATCCTTCAGAACAGAATGTACTTTTCGAAGTTCAAAATAAGTCAATGTTCGGCAGCAAGTCTTCCTCCTAGAAGGAAATAATATAAATAAATAAATACATATATAAAGTAAATTCTTGATATGACATAACAATATTCGAAAATATCTCTAATGACGAACTGTGTTTATTCAACTAAGGTAGAGATGGATGTACATTATAATGGGGACACATCGCTCACTTGAATGATAGACAAAGGGCTTGAAAAGGCCAGTTTGATGGAAATCCATATAGTACTTTTTCCTGTAAGGTTTCGTAAAAATATTGGCGTCAATTTCGTCAATGCGTCATTGTTGTTTGCCATTCTACTTGAAAAGACAACCGTGGCGGAGGATTTTGAGAATTTTCTTCCATTAAGATTTCTTGAAATTATGTCGGCTATTGTGAAGAAGAAACAGATCATGTGTCGGCAAATCAGAGGCACTGGTGTTAATGTTTTTGACTCATTGGCATAAAAACATATCGGGGTGTCGAAAATGTGTCAGCCAGCCAGAGTCTTTGGGTGTGATATTTGCTAACCCATCGTATCATAAGTACTTGCTACAAAGGTCGTGAACTTCTACTCAGCGGTCACGGTATAAATGTCAAACATGTGTCAGGTAATCAGAGCCCTTGACTGTAATACTTGTCTGCTAATTGGCACGAAAACATGAAGTCAACTTGGAAAATGACCATGCGTCCTGTAAGGATTAATGAAATTATAAACAGCAATAACAGTTCAAAAATGTATCAGCAATTCAAACCACATAGCAGAAATGTTGATTGATTCATATTGAAAACACAAGCTTGGCAGAGAACCTTATGCACTTGCTTCCTGTAAGATTTTGATTGTCGAATTCTGTGCAGAGCAGATGTTGGAAAGGTGTCAGCCAATCAGAAACCTTAGCAAAAATATTTCGATCGGAACGAAAAGCACAAATTTGCAAGAGGACCTTGAGTACTTGCTCCTTGTAAAGTTTCATGAAATTTGCATGGCGGTTGTGAAGTTTTTGTACCACCAGGAGAGAGCCATGATACTCGATAGCGCATACAAACTCAAGGGATCCAGATTAAGCATCCGTGAGCATTTCCCCCCAGGAATGGAGGAAAAACGTAAGGAGCTATATCCGATAGCCCGTCGCTTCCGGGAAAGCGGAAACAGGATAAAGATCGTGGGTGACAAGTTATTTGTGAATAGAAGGCTCTACGACGAAACCTGTGAGCCGAATCAACGTGGTGCTGAAGCGAGTGGCCGAAATTCGCAAAATCAGGATGAAGAACAAGCTAGACGCGTTCCGCAGGTGTCTAGAGTCAGCCGCGTTCGCGAAAGACAGGAACGAGAGGAGACCCGTGAAAATGTACGCGACGCAAACATGGAAGTCACGTATGAAGACCACAACACGCCGAATCGTGGCAGTTTTGAGAGTATACCCGGAAATAGGTTCGCAGGATCCACGGGCAGACAAACTGACAATCGCGTTCCGGTCCGTATAGATGGTCAGCATCAACGCGCATCGAGCAGCTAGGGGTCACAGGAGGAGGAACTCACTATCGGTGCCTGGAATGTTGGTAAAGGTCTCTGCTCAATATCAAAAGACCCAGAAATTATGTCTATTCTTTTTAAATATGATGTTATATGTTTTTCTTTAATGCTGGTTAAAATAAGATGATTCTGTACATTTGCCTGGTTATGATAGCTTTGTTGTACATAGAAACATAGGTAATCACAGATTACGAAGCTCACCTCGTGGCAGCAAAATTCAATTCAAACATATTTCTAAATACATTTATATTGGCTTTTAAAGGCAAAATCATTCAAGCGGAAAAAGTAGGTCAATTTCATTTTATGAAAGTTTGATCAAAGATACATCCAATATGCAAGTTTGGTACATGAAGCACTTATACTTTGCTCAATATTGGCTTTTAAAGGCAAAATTACTCAAGCGGAAAAAGTAGGTCAAGGTCATTTTATGAAAGAATGATCAAAGATACATCCAATATGTAAGTTTGGTACATGTAGCACTTATACTTTGCTCAATATTGGCTTTCAAAGGCAAAATCACTCAAGCAGAAAAAGTAGGTCAAGGCCATTT
Organism: Pinctada imbricata; assembly: GCA_033119305.1. Taxonomy (NCBI): domain Eukaryota; kingdom Metazoa; phylum Mollusca; class Bivalvia; order Pterioida; family Pteriidae; genus Pinctada; species Pinctada imbricata. The sequence goes on along the minus strand of VSWD01000012.1, from coordinate 40,997,083 downwards.
TATGAAAGTTTGATCAAAAATAAATCATACATGCAAGTTTGGTACATGTAGCACTTATACTTTGCTCAATATTGGCTTTTATAGGCAAAATCACTCAAGCGGAAAAAGTAGGTCAAGGTCATTACATGACAGTTTGATCAATGATACATCCAATAAGCAAGTTTGGTACATGTAGCACTTATACTTTGCTCAATAATGGCTTTTAAAGGCAAAATCACTCAAGCGGAAAAAGTAGGTCAAGGTCATTTTATGAAAGTTTGATTAAAGATACATCCAATATGCAAGTTTGGTACATGTAGCACTTATACTTTGCTCAATATTGGCTTTTAAAAGCAAAATCACTCAAGTGGAAAAAGTAGGTCAGATGCTGCATCCGATGCATGGATCCATCTCGGCATCCAAAGATGAATCACTTGTGCAAGTTTGGTTACTGTAGCATTACTACTTGGTCAGATACTGAGCTACCCCAAACTTCTTAACCAAGTCACTCAAGCGGAAAATGTAGGTCAGATGCTGCATCTGATGCATGGATTCACCTCAGCATCCAAAGATGAATCACTTGTGCAAGTTTGGTTACTGTAGCATCAGTACTTTGTCAGATACTGAGCTACCCCAAACTTCTTAACCAAGTCACTCAAGCGGAAAATGTAGGTCAGATGCAGCATCCGATGCATGGGTTCACCTCAGCATCCAAAGATGAATCACTTGTGCAAGTTTGGTTACTGTAGCATCAGTACTTTGCCAAATACTGAGCTACCCCAAACTTCTTAACCGGACGCGGACGCGGACACGGACGCGGACGCGCGGGGGTATAGCATAAGCTCACTCAACTTCGTCGAGGTGAGCTAAAAACAGGAAAAGGTGGATGCACCGCTATTTTTTATAAGGAACTATATTCTAAAAAGAAAACGTTTTAGTTTGTATTGTTTGGGTGAAATTCAAGCACGAAAATGCACAGAATATGTTCATAGCTTTCTGCTATTTTCCGCCCTAGGGTAGTGTCTTTTATACACGTAACGATGTTGATTTGTACCAATCTCTTGAAGAATCAATTTTCAAATACAAACAAATCGGTGATGTTTACATTGGTGGTGACTTAAATAGCAGATGTGGTGACAAAGATGATTTTATTTTACATGATAATATGAGCTCATCATTGTTAGATCGTTTAGAACCTCTTATTTATTATGAAAACGATGACATGATCAAAAAAAGAAATTCTATGGACATAAATGTAAATAACTTCGGTAGGAAATTTTTAGATTTATGTAAAATGTGTGAAGTGAGAATTGTGAATGGTCGACATGACGGTGATTTAACCGGTAGTTTTACTTTTCACAGTGCAAAAGGAATGAGCATAATAGATTATCTATTAGTTCAGAAAAATAAACTGTCAAATATCGTAAAATTTGCTTCTGGGGATTTTAATACATTTTCGGACCATTCACCATTGTCATTGAGTATATATCTATTAGCATATCACAAGTGAAAAATACTGAAAGTAACACTGAACAGAAAAAAGTAAGAGCGTGTAGTACTTCAGTGAAATTGATAGAAGAAAATGTGATACTTTAGATGTGATACTTTAGATGATATTAATCATTGTATACACAAATTTTCAACAACACTAAGTGATTTAGTTCTGCCGCATTGTAAAGTTTATCACGGCACAATGAACACGGGTGATAAGGTCAATAACTCGATTTTATTAAATGATAAGGAATTATTGCCGATTTTGCTCATTTCTGATTGGCGGAGACGCTGTTTGATACAGTGTACCTCAGAGTGAGTTCACCGCTAACGCTCCAAAGCGGTCTATTCGGGATTAGCGCTTGCGGTACCAGCGCGTGCGTTGAATTTTGTAGTGTTAGATCTTTGACTTCGCGTATCATTACAATGCAAATGTTAATAAAATCCTGATAATTTAATAAAGCAGTTATTGACTTCTGATTTCGGTCTACTCGTGACTGTACAGACCTGGTCAGGCATTGGTTAACCTCGGCCTTCGGCCAAGGTAAACCAATACCTGACCAGGTCTGTATAGTCACGAGTAGACCTCAGCAAAAGTCAATAATTGTATATTATTAAATGATCAGGAATTATTGCCGATTTTGCTTATTCCTTATTGTTGGAGACGCTGTTTGATAGAGTGTACCTCAGAGTGAGTTGACCGCTAATGCTCCAAAGCGGTCTACTCGGGATCAGCGCGTGCGTTACCAGCGCGTGCGTTTATTTTTGTAATTACGCGTATCATTATAATGCAAATGTTAATAAAATCCTGATAATTTAATAAAGCAGTTATAGACTTTTGATTTCGGTCTTCTCGTGACTATACAGACCTGGTCAGGTATTGGTTAACCTCAGCCTTCGGCCTCGGTCAACCAATACCTGACCAGGTCTGTATAGTCACGAGTAGACCGAAATCAAAAGTCAGTAATTGTATAAAGCAGCATAGGCCATGGTTCACTGACAAACGTAAGACACGGTACTCCGATTATAAGTTAGCATCTTTTTTATTGTATTTTGATGACCTTTATTGTTATTGAATTTGAACTTCCTGGGGTTAATAATTACTGTTTTATGAAAATAATAAAAAATGGTTGCCATGGTAACATATGTTCCCCATAGCTTTTTCACGGTTTTTGGTTTAAACAATATTTATTAAAAAAAAGCTCATCATGACATAAACAAATAAAACACATAACTTGAGATTGGAAAACAAGTGAAAAACCACTTATACTAATTCCTCTCTCAACCTATCAAGAGAGAAGGAAAATAGGAAAATACAAACAGCATTTTGAAATCAATATATCAAAATTAGCTAATTATGTTGTCATCGTAACTAGCTTTTTCTACAATATCAGACACTACTAGTGAGCTTATTTAAAATTGTATGTCCTAATCTATATTCTGTGGAATAAAAACAATTTCATACGTTCCCTTCTAATTTTCAATTATTCCACCCAGTTTCGAAGTATAATACATCTTTTGCTGTAAATATAATAAAGCCTGTAACTAATTTCGCTGCAATTAATTGTATTTTTTCTGGATTTTCGTCATCCCTTTTACAACACCCATCCCACAAAAAAATGGCAGAATGAAAGAAAGGTAGATTTCACCAAGAGTATTAGGCACGATCCATATTTTGCTATTCTGCGACGGAGGGAGGGGGGCATGGAATTTTTCGGGAAAAAAATGCTTTGAACTGCGCCGAAAAAAAATTGCATATGATGTGACAGAAAGAAAAGTGAAAATTTGCCCCTAACGGGACAAAAATAACCCCGGCAGCAATATATTTCGAAAAGTTATCTTGGGATCAAGGTCAAACGTCCATTGGGACCTTGACCTTTGACTTTGGTTCAATGACACACCCTGAGGTCCTAAGGAACATTTCTGTGAAATATTATTGAAATGCATCCACAGGGGAAGGAGTTATGCTCTGGACAAGGTTTTACAAATGATGTCTATTGGGACCTTGGCCCTTGACCAATGACCTTGGTTCAAGGTCATTGCACACGGTTAGGTCCTAAGGAACATTTCTGTAAAATATTATTGAAATCCATCCACCGGGGCAGCAGTTGTGCTCCGGACAAAGTTTTACTAATGATGTGTATTGTAACCTTAACCTATGCCCTTGGTTTAAGGTCATGACACACCCTTAGGTCCTACGGAACATTTCTATTAAGAAATATTGAAATCCAACTTGGTTAAAGGTCATAACACAAAATTATGTCCTAAGAATTATTTCTGTGAAATATTATTGAAATCCATCTATAGGGGGAGGAGTTATGCTCAGGGATAGGTTTTACTAATGATGTCTATTGTGACCTTGACCTTTGAATTTAATCAAGGCCATGGCACACCCTTGGGTCCTGAGGTACAATTCTGTAAATTTCAAATGTAATTGAAATCCAGCCACAGGGGGATGGAGTTGTGCTCCGGATTATGTTTTACTAATCATGTCTATTGTGACCTTGATCTTGGACCTATGACCTTGGTTCAAGGTCATGACAGACAATCATGTCTTAAGGAACATTTCTTCGAAATATTATTGAAATCCATCCACAGGGGGGAGGACTTATGCTCTGGATTAGGTTTTACTAATCATGTCTATTGTGACCTTGACGTTGGACCTCGGTTCAAGGTCATGACACGCCCTTAGGTCCTAAGGAACATTTCTGTGAAATATTATTGAAATCCCTCCACAGGGGGAGGAGTTATGCTCCGGACAAGGTGTAATTGACAGACAGACGGACAGACATGGTGATTCCTATATACCATCCAAACTTTGTTTGCGGGGGGTTATACAAATCTCAGACTAGCTCTTATGATTCCGTGTATATGTTCTGAATTTGAATAATTACCTCAAATTCAGCTTTATATTTCTAAAAAAAAATTCGGCTTGTTTCAATAATTTTGGCTCGCTTCGCTCACCATATTGCGCTATTTAAACACCATTTCTTTCATTGCGGGTTGATAAGATCTCATTTGAAATACATGCATCAATAGTTTTGTAAATGTTTAGGGGACGACAATTTGATTCCGAGGGGGGAGCTGAAAATTTTTATCGAAAAAGAAATTCGAAATTCTTGCTCTAACTTTACCTAAAAAATAATTTTGCCCTTCTCCGGGGCGAAAAAAATAATCTTCCCCCGACCAAAAAAAAAAAAAAAAGAAAAAAAAAATTCCCCAAGCGCCCCCACCCCTTCCCCGGAAGATCAAATGAACCGTGCCTAACATGAGAGGGGTTTTTTTTTCAAGAAATTCAGTTTTGCTCATGCTTACTTGCGTTTATTATCCATACAAGGCAATTACCCGTGCAAACACGGGTATAATGGAATGAAATATTAAAAAAGGAATGTTGACATGAGAGGCAGCTAAGATGTCTCAGTTAATGTATAAAACGTGGCTGTACTTTATTTCAGTTGAATAGGCTACATTCATTTACCAAGAGAGAAGGTAGGGAAAGAGGGAGGGGGGGGGGGGGGTGTTGGTATGAAGTAGTTGTAATAAGTTAGCATAGCGAGCGACTGCCAAAATCATCAAAACGACCAAAGATCACGTACATGTTCGTCGTAAAATAAATTCCCAAATGTCCAAAATAAATGTCCAAAGGACATCATAAACGCACTTCCAACTATACGCCCTATTGAAAAGGGAATTATTCTGTTTTAATTTTACTAATCTATAATATAACGACATTCATTGAAGATAACATGTGCAGGAGATCAATACAGAAGTCAGGGTGGACGTTTCCTACCTTTCCTATCATACTGTCCTATGGCAAATTAAAATTAAAATTTTAAACATGCATTAATGACGACTTTAAAGTCGTCATTAATGCATGTTTCAAATTTTAATTTTAATATGTCATAGGACAGACGCTTAAGTTTTGAGAATAAATTTTAATTTAAAGTTTGAATTTCATTTTAAAAAAAAATGTTATTCCACATGTGAAATTATAATTTAAAAGACATATTTCTTTATAATATAACTTTTGAAATTACTTCTTGAGTTTGCAATTTTTGTAAAACTTACAATTTTTATTCAGATTTATAATATTACTCAAAATTTTTTTATAATTGATTTATGACATCAAAATTGGTATCGATAGATTCGATTATCGATCAGGCAATCAAATTTGATATTTTTATTTTAAAATTATTTGTATGTAAAAAGTTTTTTTGTAAAAATCATTTTTGAACATTTCTATATTTTGGCTTTTAATCTCTCGTTAATCTCTGAACAATATAACATTCCTTTCCTTTTTGTGACTTTACTTTTTCCGTCTTAAAAATAACAAGAATTACTTCAAAATTTACTTATGGCTATTAGAAAACAAACAAATTACACGACATCAGAAGAAAGTTCGGACAGGACGCCGAGATGAGTAAATTAATTCTTGACATAAGTGTGAAAGTCAATTATCGGTTCCTGTCCGGCTCGTCTTCTTTGTCCAAAATTCTTAAATTTGATTGGTTGATTTTAGTTTTTCAAAATTTGGGTAAATGTGTCGATCAAAATTCTAAGAAAGTTATTGGTCAGTATCTGGAAGGGTGGGGCGTTTTTCGGAGACGGTCAAACTTCGGCCATATGGGTCACTCTCCGAAAAACGAAACAACAATAAGGATTGAAAACTTATTAAAGTGTAATCTTGATACTTTCAGGTATGAGACTATTTGAATTTTACATTTTTACTTAGAATAAATTCCATTTACATTTCAATTTAAGTTAAGTACGTAAATCTTTTTATAATTACCGTTTTAAAATTTTGAACTTTCTAAATAAGATACTTTCTCTTCATTTCATATTATTATAAGTTGTTAGTTGTACATAATTATTTTACTAGTGTGTTCGCTTTTGATTTTATATATGTGTTCGTTATCATTTAAGTAAAATTGTTATTATTGCCGCCAGTGACCAATTTCATATGTATTTTTATTGAGTTGCAATTGTCATGTTTCAAAGTAATATTTAATGGTTTATATTTGATTTATTAATGAAGTATACAGAATTCTAAATTATTGTGAAGGGTAACGTTCATCACTGGTGTGCATGCGTTATCTTGTCAACTGTTATATTTCAAAATACTCTCCGAATATACGAACCAACAATAAAGATCGAAAACTTGATAAAGTGTGATCTTGATACTTTCAGCTTCCAGAAAAAAGCAAGAAGCTAGAAAAAAAAAAAGAAATCCCAAACGGCGGCCCGGGGATTCCATTACGGACCCCGCGGCCCGCCAACTTCAAGTTGGGCTGTGAGCGCATGGGAGATCGATATGATGGCGCGCTCGCAGCACCGACACAACGTTGCTAGGACTCTGTGCAACGTTTTACGTGTCAATACCGACACCCTCTTCATATGCCAGCACTTAGTAAAATGAAACCAGAAATGTGCCTCAGCTAACATTAAATAAATTATTTCAAAGCATATATACTGATCAAGAGATTAAGAGATCCTTCGTTGGTCTACCAAAGTTGCTTCATTTTTTTTTTATCTGGTACAATGTACGAATGTCAAAACTACATGTACATGAATAGATAGATACGTGTAGATGCTGCAAATTCAATTTTGAGAAATATGATATACATATAGGAATCTAAAACATCCATTTTTTTCTCATTCACTGGGATTAAAAGTATACAGCATCGCCGAGCATTAACTAAAGTGAACGTCACGATGTGCGCTACGTCACGTTACGACGTTGTCGGTGATTGAAAGCGATAAGTTTCAGAAACAAGAGGCCCAAGGGGGCCACATCGCTCACCTGAGGAGACTGTATGTATGTTTTCAATCAAAGTCAAGACCTGAAGGAAATCACTTTTAGTGAAGCTTTGAGAAGGACAAGGTGTACAAGTTACTTCCTGTAAAGTTTGGTGACATTCTGTGCAGTAGTTTAAGAGGATAAGTCAAAATGTGTCATTCAAATAGAGCCTATAGAGGACATCTTGGATTTCCAATCGGCTCGAAAAACACAAACTAAGTAGAGGGCAATGAGTACTTGCGTCCTGTGAAGTTTCAAGAAATTCTGTGAAGCATTTTCAGAGGAGAAGTTGAAAATGTGTCAGCCAATCAGAGCCTGTGGCGGCCATCTTGGATTTCCGATAGGCTCAAAAAATGCAAACTTGATAGAGGGTATGAGTACTTGCATCCTGTGAAGTTTCATGGAATTCTGCGCAGCGGTTTCAGAGGAGAAGTCGAAAATTTGTCAGCCAATCAGAGCCTGTGGCGGCCATCTTGGATTTCCGATCAGCTCGAAAAACACAAACTTGGTAGAGAGCAATCAGTACTTGCTTCCTGTGAAGGTTTGTGAAATTCTATGCAGCCGTTTGAGAGGAGAAGTCGAAAATGTGTCAGTCAATCAGAATCTGTGGCGGCCATCTTGGATTTCCAATTGGCTCGAAAAACACAAACTTGGTAGAGGGCATTGAGTAGTTGCTTCCCGTGAAGTTTCATGAAATTCTGTGCAGTGGTTTCAGAGGAGAAGTCGAGAATGTGTCAGCCAATTAGAGCCTGTGACGGCCATCTTGGATTTCCAATCGGCTCCAAAAACACAAACTTGGTAGAAGGCATTGAGTACTTGCTGCCTGTGAAGTTTCATGAAATTCTGTGCAGCGGTTTCAGAGGAGAAGTCAAAAATGTGTCAGCCAATCAGAGCCTGTGGCGGCCATCTTGGATTTCCGATCAACTCGAAAAACACAAACTTGATAGAGGGCATTGAGTACTTGCTTCCTGTGAAGTTTCAAGAAATTCTGTGCAGCGGTTTCAGAGGAGAAGTCGAAAATGTGTCAGCCAATCAGAGCCTGTGGCGGCCATATTGGATTTCCGATCGGCTTGAAAAACACAAATTTGATAGAGGGCATTGAGTACTTGCTTCCTGTGAAATTTCGTGAAATTCTGTGCAGCGGTTGCAGAAAAGATATCGAAAATGTTAAAAGTTTACGTCGGACGGACGGACGATGGACAGACAACGCGCTATGACAATAGCTCACGTGAGCTTCGCTCAAAAAAATTAATACTTGTAGGGGACCATGATTTCTTCATTCCTACCAAGTTTAACGAAAATCTGTTCTGTGGTTCTGGAGAAGAAGTTGAATATGTATGAAAATCATCCCCCCTTCTTCTTGAGTAATCTAAGTAACCTGAGAGAGACAGTTATACAGAAGCTAAAGCAAAATAACAGACCCCCTCCCCATCCTTTCACTGTGTTATTGATAACATTGATCTGTTCTTACATTAATATTTTGAGCTGCTCTCAATATTGTAATTTCAAAGTTGTATATCTAAGTCTTCACAAGATAAATTTGAAAATACTTATTCATCTTTTTAAAATTATTTAGTTTCCTTTTCAATACTTATTTAATAATTTAAGATATATAACATTCAAATGAATCGATAATCCAAAAATTTAAACCTCAAAAACATAAATCAATATTAAAGAAAGACAACTCTTGCATACATGAACATGTACCAACTTATACGAAACTAAAGTTACCAGGGTACAAGAACTTGAACTTACAAGCCTTGGGTCCATGTTCACAGTAAACATATCTATTCATGATTGAAAAATTACTCATAAAAATCTGTTCAGCAGTTCTGGAGAAGAAGTTGAATATGTATGAAAATCACCCCCCCCCCCCTTTCCTTTTCACATGAGAAAATAATTCATAAAAAATCAAAAAATTAAAATTTCAGTATAAAATACATATCAAAGCATTTAGTAACTAAAATGTGATAAATGTGAAGTAAATAAATGTGTAAAATCATACACATATTGAGTTATTTAAAGAAATAGTGCAAAAATTTGCATTTCTGACAAAGTCTGAAAAGACGTCAAAAACGCATCAAAAATTTGACTTCTGAGTGGAACCAAAAATAACAACACTTCTTAAGACATCTCTCTAGATCATCCTGATGCTTTCGGTTTGTCGATACCTGCTTCAATTCTGAAGAAGAAGTTTGTCAAAGGAGGGTACCCCCTGTAACCTACTTTTGCATCTGGTGGCGCCACCTGTTGATGGATCCGGACGAAAAACAACAACACTTGTAGGGGACCATGAGTACTTCATTCCTACCAAGTTTCATGAAAATCTTTTCAGTGATTCTGGAGAAGAAGTCGAAAATGTTGAAAAGTTTACGACGGACGACGGACAGATGACAGACGCCGGACAGTGCGCTATGACAATAGCTCACTTGAGCTTTGCTCAGGTGAGCTAAAAAGCGTCAAAAATTTGACTTCGAAGTGGAACCAAAAATAACAACACTTCTTAAGACATCTCTGTAGATCATCCTGATGCTTTCGGTTTGTCGATACGTGCTTCCGTTCTGAAGAAGAAGTTTGTCAAAGGAGGGTACCCCCCGTGACCTACTTTTGCCTGTGGTGGCGCCACCTGTTGAGGGATCCGGACGAAAAACAACAACACTTGTAGGGGATCATTAGTACTTTATACCTACCAAGTTTCATCAAAATCCCTTTAGCCATTCTTGAGAAGAAGTCGAAAATGTGAAATGTTTACGACAGACACACGACAGACGACACACGACAGACGACACACGACAGACGACGGACGACGGACGCCGGACGGATCGCTATGACAATAGCTCACTAGAGCCTTTGGCTCAGGTGAGCTAAAAATGAGTTGAGAAATTGATCAGAATATCACTCTATTCTATTATGCCAACTACTTCGAAAATTAATGCTTTTAAACTTTTCAGACAATTTTTACTGTCAAAAATGGGATGAAATAAATGCCCTTCTCCAGCATGGTTACCATGGCAACGAATTTTTTTTTCGAAAATGATAAATTAACTTCATTTACTACGTCAATGGATAAAAATTTACTTTCCACTGAGTTATATTGATTTCTTAGATAAAGTCCAAAGTTGGGATAATGTTTTAGAAAATAATGTGCAGAGTAACCTCCCTTTTTGTCGGTATATGGAGGACAAACGGCTACACTCTTTTCTTCATGAAATATTGCAATTGATGAAGGAAGGGATCTTCTTTTATATGTAGACAGTTATTTTCAATTTCCATTATTCCCTGAAAACGCGGTTCACATTCATACATGTACCTCCTTAATTCATAATCCCTATGGATTGTCTAGATGCATTAAGTTGTCACTATGGTTCCTGAAGAGGAATATCCTTTAGTTTCCAACACTCAACGGATCTAAATCATCGACACAATTATAGTAGAGTGCTTTGAATTATCAAGTATACGAAGTTTCAACAAATCCATTCAGCGATTCCGGATTAAAAGTCGAAAACGTTTAAAACGATAACGAAAAGCGCTGTAATTTGTTTAACGTTGTCGATTAGAAAATTTGCAAGGAGCTGTTAAAGGCCGGGTTTCTCAACCGAGTGGTAGGGATTTCAGTCACGTGATCTTTCAAGCTGACAAATCGATCTATCGGTTACCGCACTAAAATTACCTTACGATTTCTACAATGATTTTTGATAAAGTGATATTTATGCTTTATCTATATATATATTGTATTTTTTATGAAAATATGAACAGAAGCGGTGATATTATCGATTTTTTGGACGACAACGCACGAATTTGTACACCTCTCGCTTCAAAATATCTATGGCACGAGAAACGGCTAATGGGGGATTAGAGGTTCGTTCTGTTTGGCGACTATTTCAGCTTATTTATAAATATTTATTACATAAAACTTATGTATGGTTAGATAGATGGGACTCTCCGATTGATAACCGAAGTTGCGCAAAAGCTGAACTCCAAATATAACGAAAGTTGTGACATATTTCAGTTTTCAGGGGAATGTGTATTACCTTTGATGTCATCCTTTCTATTTTGCGCACTTAAATATTAAAAGTGTGAACATTTCCGATTATTTTGATACAAACATGATAAAGAACATCAAATTTCATCATGGTTTACATAGCTGCATTCCGATTTTCCCGCCTCGACCCCCTTGATTATTTACCGCGTGATAATGTCATCCATGTCGATTTCACACACGTTAATCAAGAAAGTGTTCGATTTCTTTTATATTTACTTTAAAAGGGATGTGTAAAAAGGAACAGGGAAATATATATACATCAAACTTCCATTTACGATGATATGAAATGATAAACTTTTTTATTCAAACCTATCGTACGTACTCTAAAGGATTCGCTCGTGTGTGCTCTTTGTGGATTTTTTTTTTGGGGGGGGGGGGGGGCTTATTTAAGCAAAAGCATCGCATAATGGAATTTCTTTTAATTTTTAAAAATTTTTTTATTCTTCCTCCTTTATATTTTTTTTCTAATTAGGCTTAATTTCACAGAAAAGAACCATATTGTATATCTTTATCGACATTAAGATACATGAAAAATGATTTCTTTTTTTGCCATGGCAACTGAAATGAAGTGCTTTAAAAGCAATGCTCACACATTTTTGGTATTATTTTGATTATTTTTCACGTCAAATACGTAAAAATTAAGTTTATAAATCTTAAGATTTTCAGAATTTGTATATTTAAATCGATGTTGGTCATTTTGTTTTATAATGGTTACCATGGCAACACAACTAAATTATCATTGTAGTATAAAACGAATAGCTGAAGTCTTTACAAACAAAACGATGTACAAATCATTCAAATAGCAGTAAGATTATTCAAGTTACAGCTATTTCAGTACGCTGACTGACCACTTCAAGTTAAATTTGAATGGTGCCACATCATGAGAAGTTTTATATTGAATACAATAGGAAAGTGTGTCACAAAATTGACACCAATCGTCAAGCTTTCAACTTCATTATCTCTGTACTCGATCAACCGATTTTAATAATTTTTTCTGTGAAATGTTTCTATTACACAGAGCAATGTAATAATCTAATAATACATGGATCTAAATAATTAATGAATTTTAAGGTAAAATCTCTACGAGTGGTAATTAATATGCATACCTGGGTGATGTAGTGAATATAGCGGCGTTCCCTGACGTGATATTCATAGAGTCACTCGGTGTGCGACATCAAAGATATACCGACAGGTAAACTCGATTACTAAGGAGATACCCTAATATTATCCGTTTTAAGCTGTCAGTCAATAATTGAGACTTCAAGTGGTATAAGGGATTAATCAGGCCAATTAGATCGTGATCGCAGAGTTTACGTTGAAGACTATGGAAAATTACATATTTCAGCAATATTTGCCATGAAAATGATTGGGGTCCAAATATGGATGGATTAAAAAAATTCTAAACATTAATGTTTATCAAACTTAACCCCCCCCCCCAAAAAATACAAAAATCGAGTTTATCGTTTAGATTTTTCGCCAATAATTTTAAAGTATCTATCAAATGGAGATAACTCCAAAAATTGACCCTTTTAAAAAATCCTTTTTTCCAATACATATCATCATGGTACAAACGTTTGTGCAATATCATAAGCGATAGAGAAATATGAAATAACTTAAACACATAATTTCAATATTTTTGACATGATTTGACAAAATCATTATACATTAATTAAATACCTTAACATAATTTGTTGTTGAAAATATATGAAAGGGAAATTTGTCTAACCTTATAACTTCGCATACTGTTGCATTCTCAGTAAAGTAAAGCACTTCATCAGGGTGACAATTTGTTTCTCTTTGGACGGCTTCAATAAAGCAAATGGCAATCACTGTTTTTCCAGTTCCTGTAACATTATAAACATGCAATTAATTAAATATTAATCAAATTCTAAGTGTTAAAGCTATTTGCATTACCAGGCTATTTCTTCCTGTTCGTATCATGGAACTGCGTTGTCACATAACTTTTACAGTTGCGCGTACAATGCAGGAAAATCATTTATATACATCTATTAATTACTCCCCATCAAATCAAATTTATAAGATTACAAGGTTTGAAGATTTAAAAAATTAATGAAACAGGCTTGGTCACTTTTATTTTAGAAAATATCTATATATCTAAGAAAGAAAGAGGGCTAAAATTTAGTATCAATAGTGTTGAGACTCGCTTGTGAATTTTGTATCACATCACAAAATTTGGTCATGTCCCACCTGTCAAAGGATGATGAAATTGATATATTGATCAGAAAGAAAGCATGTGACATAACATTCATTAAACATTCATACCTGGAACACCCTGGATAAAGTGACACTTGTCTTGAATCCTATCGTGCAATATTTCATACTGCCTTGGAGTTAACAAATTTAGAAATTCTTCTCCGATTTGATTGCACAAATCTGACGGTATTTTAATCATATTGATAGTAAAAGCATCTCTGAGTCTTTCGCACCTGAGTCGGTCGAACGATTTATTCATTTCTACAGGGTAAATGTCTCCTCTAGACAATATGTTTTCGAATCCTTCTCTGACATCATCCTTTGTAAGCTTAAACTTCGATGCATTAGTATTTGGAAGAATACATCCCTTTAAAAGATATATTCCATCCGCAAAATATTCTGATAGTTTGTAACGCAGCACAGTGCTGGAAGAATTGTTATATTTCAGAATCTGGTGTTTACATGTACTTTCACAACAACTGCCAGAATCCAACGTGACGAATGTTGGTTGCAAATCGGTGTTAAAAATAAATAAATCAAGGAGGCAGTGATTTTCGCATACTCTTGGTTTGTCAACTTGTCTTGATAGCATGCTTCCGAGTTCCCTGTGTAGTACGGCAAGACCTGTCAGATTGCTCATGAATTTCTCCTCGACCACCTCTTTCAATATTTTGGCAACGTAGTTGTCTTGAAGTAAATGATTTGGACCAAAATATTCTGCAAAAAATGATACATGTAGATGATTAGAACATCATTCTAGAGCACTTTACAACATATGTTTATGAATACATTGTACAATAAATCACAACACCTCAGTTCGGAATAGTTTTGACAAAGGACAGTACTCCAGTGAACACATTCGTCTGTATGGGTGTCACCGTTTCAGGAATCTGGACGAAAAGTAACAAAGGGATCATATGCGCTTCATACCTACATGTACCAATTCAGCTTCGTACGAGTAAAGGAAAATGTGGGCAAGGAGTGGAGCACAATTGGTCCCCATTGGAATTCCGACAATTTGCTGGACCTTTCCTCAAAACCCAACAAAAATGTTGTCGTTCAGAAAACTTTTAAAACATTTGAATAATATTTTTTTCAGTGTACATATTAGAATCGGACTTTTCTTTTACAAAGTAGGCTTTGTCATAGTTAACAACAATAAAGGAGAAAAGTCACTAACTACCAAATATGGCGTAGGTTCAAAATTTTGTAATATTCTACATTGTAAAAGAGTAACATTTGCTGATTAAAGTATTGCTTCAATTTTGAAAATAGCTCGATAAATAAGGAAGCTATGGCTATTTCATTGACGCCACCCCAACGCCGCGTTTACTTATAATGCGTCGTTGACGTCACATAAAACGTCTTGTTAAGTAAACATATTGATGGGTATACAAGCAATTAGTGCATTGATCTGTGAGAATCATTTCTATTGCAAGTCATATCCAACTCATTTAGCTAGAAAACAGGTGCTATAAAGTTACACATTTCTTTCATCTGCCAATTAAAGATCTGTATCTGAATAAAACCGCAATTATACATGATGTCGTAGTATTGGTCAACAGTTGAATTTATAAATTATGATGGTGTGTTGAAGTATTCTATTTATTGCGTTACTTTCTGACAAAATTTAAATCATATACATGTATTTCATAAGTTCAGCATGTTGTTATGTATCAGTGTTATTTATCTGAAAGTAAGAGAGAAAACAAATTAACTGTTGACATCTGTCTCCATTTTGGATGTGCGTAACTCTTTAAGTTACGTTACGCCGCTAAACAACAGTTATGCAGGTCAAACTGGGCGTTCAAGGAAATCTTAATACATATTTAGTTCATCACATTATAAATCCTTGGAATTCTATTGGTTTAGCATGCGGGGACTATGAGAGAATAGTGCCCCGACCGGGCACTATTGCTTTTTTGCTTAACAGAGTTACGTCGCTTGGAGAGTAGTGCGCTATAAATAGGTGTCGCCACTTCCTTGTAAATAATCTCAATTACTAAATTTATTCTTTTAAAATATCGAGGTCATGTCATGCGCTAACGCTTGGGCATTATTATTCAAGCGAAAAATGTAGGTCAGATGCTGCGTCCGATGTATAGGTCCACATTGGCATCCCAATATGAATCACATGTGCAAGTTTGGTTACTGTAGCATCGGTACTTTGCCAAATACTGAGATTCCACAAACTTCTTTTAAAAGCGGACATGGATGCGGGGGAGCTAAGCTTTTATCTATCGTACGTTTACAAAGCGTTTTGTGAAACGTAAGTTTTATGTACCATGTGTACGTTTAGCATCTCCCCGTTTTTCTAAAAAAAATTAAGTGAATGGCTAGTACATGTAATACCGGCTGTTTTTACTATGCTTACTGAAATAATGAAGTATTGAAACGTGAGCTTAACAGAAAATACACACACCACTGAGTATTAGTATCCAATATACTTTTGAATGTTTTTATTAATTATTTCTGTTTTCTTTTATTTTTTATTTTTATTTATATTTTTTTTTTTTGGCCACACGCTGCCGAACGGTGTTGTCGTTTATACAAGATCATAAGAAAGCCGCTTTCTGAGACTTAGAGCGCTTGCCTATCACAAAATTAACATGTAACACCGACTGCAGAACGTTAACTTAGCGTGTGTGTAACGTGTTTATAATGTACATGTATGAATAGCGAACAACAACGTATACCCACCGAATGTCTAGCGATCTCGACGTATGCGGAACTCGCGCAGTGTTCATAGGACGCTTGATTGCGTTTTTGAGAGTTTTAGATCCTTTGCGCCGAAGTGGTTTATATAATTTATACGCCAGGTAGTCGTTAGAGAACGCTCCGTACATATTACAAACACATTGCACAAACGCTAGATTATCGTCAAGTTTATTTCATGAGCATGTTCCGGAGCGTACGCTCACGCTGCCAATTTTGTGCAGGCATAATTATTTTTAATCCAAGAGCGTTCGACAGCGTAAAGCTCCTTGTGAGACGTCCCTGAAGCATGCACAACGATCATTCAGCGTGTTAGCTAGCGGCATTCTATGCTGGCATACGCTGCTGTCAACCACTGTAGTGTAACAGGAGTTCCGCCGATGTCACAAACTTATCGACAAGCTGTGCCTTTTGAAGTGCAACGTTACATGTATCAGTGGCGGATCTAGGATTTCAGAAGAGGGGGGGGGGGGGGCAAGGTTTCAGTTCGAAGAAAATTGTTCACAGAAAAATTGACAAGCAAAAAAAAATTCTAAGACGACAAACGTGAATCTCAAGGTGATAAAATTAAGAAGTGTGTGTGTGTGTGGGGGGGGGGGGGGGGGGTCATTCCCGCTGCATGTACAAGATGTAGAGTTTCTTGATACATCTGCCTTGGTTTAAACTTTAAGGTAGACTGGCGAGCGTAGCGAGTCGGAAAATCTTATGATATGAAGTATTCATTTTGTTTTAAATTCAGTCATCCATACAATAAATGTACATGTATGTATATACAACTTTATTCTATATTGACGAGCGGAGCGAGCCGTACAGTTTTGGAATAGATGGTTACATTAAGAACTCATTTTCCATGCTCTATTTTTGTTTGGGGAAGGTTTGGAAGATTAGGGCATTGCAACCCCACTATCCACCTGTCTAACCTGGTTAGATCGGCCCATGAAAATGAAGCATTTGGTAATTATTCAAGTGTTAATTTGATTTTGAATTTTGCATATGTTTATGACATATGACAAATGAAGTGTGGCGAGTGAAGCGAGCCGAAAACTTCCCCCAAAAGTAAAGAGATTAAGCATAAAAAGAGTATTCTTATTCAATACCTTTGGGTGAAAAAAGGGGGCCCGGGCCCCCTTGGCGCCCTCTAAATCCGTCACTTATGTTTTTTTTTCATAGTGATAGAGGGACAAAGATACATACGGAGAGACGGCCAGAGTGATAACTAAAGTTCATCTGCCAAGTTGTTGGTCCTACTTTTATAAATAAGAAAATAAACATGAGTGCATACCTCCCTGTTTGATTTTGCTTGTACATCAAAACGTCAACTGGTCACTCATCGTAATATTATTGTAGATCACATAGATCGGACACCTTGCAAATTTGAATTCTAGTTATTGGTAATAAATGTGCAAAGTATCGAAATTCTATATCAATCACTATGTACTCCTTTTGATAAACAAGATTTAACATAATGCTTTGGAACATTACATTCTACCAACGGTGATTTTATGTATGAGCGTTTCACGTTTTGTAATGATATATATACAATTTTATGCATGCTATATATAAAGGACTAGGTGCGCTAACCCTTTATATCGGCCCTATAATTTCGACGAAAAATGCTTTTGATAAACGAACTATAAATTATCACTTTTTGCAATGTTGAATGTTTGAGAAAATACGGCGTCATAATTCTGAGCCCTCGTAACGTCACGCGCGTTATGTTTGACGTCATGTTATTTGCCCTGAATGACGCAAAATAAAGGAAAATCATCGTCTTTTACATGCAAATCTTCAAAATTCATCTATGATCCAGGCCTCGCCCACGATATTTTTTCATGCAAATTCAAAGGCCGATCAGAAATCCATCGATTGTTACAAAAATTATCATGGGCAAGGCCAGGATCGATACTTAATTTCATAAATTTCTATAAAAAATTCGCTCATTAATTGATATTTTAATACGTTTTTAGACGTTTTCAGCGATGTATTATTCGGTGTAGGACTGTGAAATCAAAATAAGCTTTTCTGGTACGGATTCACCATACATTTGACATTTTATAAACTAGAATATTATGGATACATATTGTATATGAAAAACTTTGAAAATAGGGCCGATATGACGGGTCCCTGTAAAGTGCAAAACGAAACAAAAAACGAAACGAAACGAAACGAAACGAAACAAATCGAAACGAAACGAAACAAATCGAAACGAAACGAAACGAAACGAAACGAAACAGATCGAAACGAAACAAAACGAAACAGATCGAAACGAAACGAAACAAAACATAAAACTTAAAGAAAATTAGAAAAAGAGGAAAAATCGCCGAGAACGAATATTTCAAGACAAGATCTTATTGAAGGGTCCGGGGGTACCACTCTCTTCCTGTCGCTTCCTCCCAGTGGGGGGAGGGAGCGATTGGCGGTCAAGACAAATGTTTGAACTTTAAAGTGTAAATTTGTGCAATAGTGAATTTATTTGGGTTATTTCCTTTTTTAAACCTTGAAAAAGGAAAAAGACCTGTTTAGATGAAAAAACTAAGGTGAGCGAAGCGAGCCTGAAGTATTTGAAAAATGAATTGAAAATAGCAGCGAGCGAAGCGATCGGGAAAAAAATTTAAGGTATATATAGATGAATTTCGTGGCAATTTTGAAAATTGAGATTATGTACATGAACGCATAAGAGCAAGATTATTTATATTAAAAGTAATTTCCTATTTTTTTTTTGGGGGGGGGGGGTTACTGTTACCCTCCCAATCATCTGTCCCTCCTCTCGCCCCCTTCTTCCCTCCTCCCTTTGTCCCTGTCCACCCCCTAATTATTGCCTTCAACCGTTAGTTCTTGTGGCTGGAGGGTTTTTTAAAGAATCAAAGTTGACAATTAAAACATAATATATACGGTATATGCACAATTGCATTTTAAAGGAGAGTGAATGGGATGAATAACCTCGTCATAGACGGAAAAATATTATTTCGCAGGGAGGAGTCTAGCGCAGAGGAAACGGAACTGTTCCGTTATGTGTATTTGAAAATTTTATCAGAAAAATGAGAACAATTAAAAACTAAGGGGCACATTTCGTTTGAAAAAGAATAACACTTTTTTTCCCTAAATAAGCCCCCAACCCGTTTTATGATCTCATGACGGTGTCATAGCGTGGTTTTCTATCCCCTCCCTTTTCTTCCTCTTAAATACATGAATGGCATTTGAAATTTAATTTTTTTAATTGTCAACTTTGACACTTTCAAGAAACCCTCTCGGTACTAGTTACAAATGTAGAACTCTTGGATTAATGCAATATTACATGCTGATCTTGTCTTGAAATATTCGTTCTCGGCGATTTTTCCTCTTTTTCTCATTTTCTTTAAGTTTTATGTTTTGTTTCGTTTCGTTTCGATCTGTTTCGTTTCGTTTCGATCTGTTTCGTTTCGTTTTGTTTCGTTTCGTTTCGATCTGTTTCGTTTCGTTTCGATTTGTTTCGTTTCGTTTCGTTTTGATTTGTTTCGTTTCGTTTCGTTTCGTTTTTGTTTCGTTTCGCACTTTACAGGGACCCCGATATGACAGGTTACCGCACCTACTTCTTTTAAAGGATACACGCTGTTGAAAAATTATAATTTGACATAGAACAATATTCTAAAGTCTAAGAAAAAAATGAGGTAACCCTCTGGGTATCGAACTCGGATCGACCGCGTGGTGACCTTATAACATTACCTTTGCGCCACAAATTGATTTCGGGCGCCGCAGCTTGAGATATGAATGAACAGACGTTCTTCATTGACACTTTGCCAAAAACTCTATATTTTGCTTTAATGACTATACATCTTACTACAGAATATTATTATAATACTAAAGACTTCGATTGATAACATACAATTATTGCCGGAGAGATGGATCTAGGATCTAAGCTATAACGATACATTCATGCGAGTTGCTTCCCTTCCAATTTTTTCCTCACTTCGCGTCGCAGCTCTGCTCTCTTCTCTATTTATGATGTTCTTTTTCAGATGGTTATTTTTTTTTTATTTGTTTTGCCTTATCTAGCATGCATAGTTGCTATACATGCGTCTCGTTGCCATGGACGTGTCCTCACGGTGTGTATTTCGTTGTTCTCTGTGTATTATATATCGTCTTCGGAAATAATAAACAGAATGATGACCCAACACAATTTTCTCTTGTGAAATACTTATCAAGTATAGTTTATCTTAAGATATGTTTTGTGTTGGGTCCGCTTTCTGTTCGTAGTAATTTTTTTGTGTTTTATAATGGAAAATTGCAGAAAAATGCCGGAATCGTAGGATCATAAAAGGTTCCGTCATGTACTTCACTAAATGTAGTTTCCGATAGCGATCCAGATTAATGGATTTTTCAACACAAAAAATTCCCATGCATAAAGTCTCCAATGAACTACTTAATTTTTGTAAATTTTACTAGGCTGTATAAGGAGTTAGTGACTTTTCTCCTTTGTATTTGCGATTGCCGTTCTTTACTTATAATTTTTGCGAGTCCTTCTTTCAATTTAGAATGTGGGATTGTAGTGTTAAGTGTCGAAAAATCAAAGGCTTTGATCGAATGGACTCTACTAAAATGAGTGGATTTTAGACGTTCTAAAAGTTCCTTCGAATTCTTCAAAATCCACATCTGGGTGAAACCACTGCGAGAATATACTGTCGAACAATAGTTTTGAAGCCTACAGATTTGGTAGAACATTTTGAGAAACCAGCGATGAAACGTTGTTTGTACGGATTCTTATGCGTTTTAGGTATGCAGTATAAGTATGGTAAATCTAAATCTAATTGTTAGTGTCGAAGCCAAAGGAAGCAAGAGCCGATTTGTGGTTACCTATTACTACTGAGGCAGAAAGGTTTATTGTGGTGTAAGTGGGATTTCCAGGTGTCGAATTTAAACCCAACTCTTTAACTAGACTGTCGAAATAGTACTTTTTGCAAGTAAATGTGTAATTATTTGAGGCTTTGTCTGCTGGTGGACTGACATAATATTCTTGCAGATAGGCAAGCTCTGTGATAACATCAGGGTCTTTAAAGATAGACTCGAATCTGGTGTTCACAGTTGATTTTAATCGGTAAATTCTAGATAAAATGCCAGTGATGGATTTTATCCATTCGGAAAGGGTGTCGATCTGTACATCCTCTTTCTTTGTCCAACATCTTGCATGTTCCGCAAAAGAGTCCATGATGATTTTGAAATTTTGGTTCCTTATAAAGGAATACTTTCTCTGTATTTGGGACCTTGTTTTAACAATTCTTTCAATTTGTCGTTCTTGACTATACTAAGGGCACCAGTAATAACGTGCCCACAAGGAGAGTAGTTGAAATGTCATGTTTCATTTTGGCAAATCTAACCATATCCCTGCGTCGACTTGAGTACATGTGTAACCGTTTACACTCTGCTTACAAACGAGTTTAAGTCCATGCTGCAAATTTGTCTGCTCTTTAAAAATGATGCTTTTGAATATGAAGACGTTTAGCATTTGTACATCTTGGTGAGTGTAACTGCTGGTGGACCATGAGTCCCTAATGCACATGTAGCCAAGTTCGATCAACTTCGGTTGATAGTCTCTTCAACGCAATCGAATATTTCTGTGATAAAACTTCTTGAAAATTCTAAAACGTGGGGCCTGTAGCATCATATCCAACCCATTCTGCTACATCTTTCGGTACTTTTCCCCTTCGAACAAAGAACTAATTATGGTCCGCAATTTTAAGAGAAAAAACAAAAAACGAAAGCCACATGTATAGCAGTGCTCAAAGAAAGTTACAAAGAGAGAGGGAGAATAGCAAAACTAGAAAAAGCAAAATCATATGTATTCAATCTATCTAAATACAAGCTTGACAACGAAGATATTCTCTTATTATCAAAAGGCCTAAAGTTCATAACAACCCTAAACACAAAAAGTAAAAAGAATCAACTAACGCGATCATTTAACGAATTTGCCCGAAAACTGCGATGCAAATACCATTTTAGTCATAAAACAGAGCCATATGAAATGCAACCATTCAGATTAAAATCTGGGATAACACCTGACTCCACCACCTGTGAAAATCTAGAAAAATATATCAATCTGACAAAATTAGAATTATCATCTATCCAACTCAGGAAAACTCAGGATAATCTGTCAATACGCAAAAGACAGGCAATACAAAAACTGAAAAATATGAAAAATGTAGTTATAAAAAAGCCGACAAAACAACACAATAGTAATTCTTGACAAAGAGGAATACAAGAAAATGGAGTTGAAATGCTAAAGTCACTCCACTGCGAAGAAGTCGAACAACCAAGCCTCAAAGACATTGAGGATAAAATACAGATATAGTTAAGTGAAATGAAAACAAATGGCACATTCGACACACACACTGCGCTTGTAATGAACATCCAATTATGCCACCTGGTAGACCAATTATATTACAAATCAGTACAGCAACAGAACGAATTGGTCATTATTGTGATTATTTCTTAACACCGATTGTCCGATTACAAGATACATACATTAAAGACACAACGGACTTTGTAAACAAAATAGTCACTGAAGCTAAAGCCAGATTGTCTTTTGATTACATATGATGTACATGTAACAAGTATGTACACTAATATGACATTTGATGAACTTCTTGATGCTGTCGGTAGGCCATCTAATCAAAATATACTGAAAACTCAAGTTGAACTTAAATTAAAAAAATGTTTTTCCAGAAAAAAAACCCAGATGTCTCCCCCTCCCTCTAAGTTACTTTGACCTTAGGCCAAAATGATGTGAAACCTTTGAGTCATGGGCAACATCATACTAACACATGAAAGTGATTTATTATATCGTTTGAGGTAAAGCCCAAACATGATTAGCATATTCAATTGCATTATAAGCATATCTAGTGAAATTGACTTTGGTAACATGACCTTGGATATAGGTGATCTGAAATCTACATTGTATGGATCATGAGCAACAAAAAACTGAATTAGTGATTGGATACACGGTTCAAAATATAAAGCCTAAACATGATAAGCATAGACAATTTCAGCCTGGACATGATTAGCATATACAATTTCATTACCGAAGTAAGAGGTGACCTTAATCATGTGACCTTGGGACAATGTAATAAGAAAAATAGTCTTGAGAAACAAAATACTAAAACATGAAAACAATTGTAAGAAGAGTTCAGGGGATATAGCCCAGACAAGATTAGTACGTACGATTTCATTCAAAAGAACTAAATGATTTTGACCTTGGGCACATGACCTTGGGTCAAGATGATTATAATGTCGAAGGATAAGAAACCCTCCTATCCTGAGCAACAACATACTTAAGTATCAAAGTGATCCAGTAAACGATTCCACAGATATAGCTCAGACTCAATGGCATTTCAATTTCAGTAAAAAATGTAAAACTTGACCTTGAGGTGGTGTGAAACCTTTGGGTCATCAGCACCATCATACTAAGATATGAAGTGATCGTATCGCGGTTCAAAAGATTAAGCCTGGACATAATACACGTACGAGTTAAAGAAGATCCTGACGATAATCTCAACAGCACTCACAATAGAGCACTAACTTGAGCATCGACGGACCCCTAGCAAGCTAGAGGTGGGAACAGGTGCCCGAGAGGAGTAAGCATCCCCGCTTCGCACATGAAAATGAAAACAATATCTAAAATATATGCACTGTCTGAGGTTATGTCTATATAGAAAGTGCTATGGCGACAATGTCAGGTAAAAATATTCAAAACACTTACTGTCAAACCCCTCACGGGGAACTTTTTTACGAGCTCCACACGGCAAAGGGCATAAGTGTGACACAAATGGGTTAAAGAAGATCCTGACGATAATCCCAACAGCACTCACAATAGAACACTAACTTGAGCATGGACGGACCTAGAGCAAGCTAGAGGTGGGAACAGGTGCCCGGGAGGAGTAAGCATCCCCTGTTGGCTAGCCGCACCCACCGTCGATGTTTGCTCATGAAAATGAAAACAATATCTAAAATATATGCACTGTCTGAGGTTATGTCTATATAGAAAGTGCTATGGCGACAATGTCAGGTAAAAATATTCAAAACACTTACTGTCAAACCCCTCGCACGTTTCATTTGAAATATGCTAATTTACCTTTACCTTGACCTTGGTCACATGACCTTAAGTCAACGTGATGTGAAATCTTCGGGTCATAAGGAACAAAAAAAAAACAAAGGAGGAGATCTCCAACATCACCAGGTTGTAGCACCCACAGCAAAACCCCAAAACACCCAATGCAAAAGCACAAAGCAGACAAGCACAGAAAGAGACGCGTAAGGGACAACGAACGTCAACGCACAACACAGACACATCAAACACAAAGGACTACACATAAACCAACGAGACCAATGGGCAACCGGTGCCGACTTAGGACGGCCATCTGCCATGGAAATAGCAGAAGATTTGGTTATCCTGGATTACGTGCGCACAACCCTCCAACTTTTCCGATTATCCAGAGGTCTCGAAGAACGTACAATTGTGGCGTAAAACAACCTCCTCACTGTCAGATGACCACATACAAACAAGACCGAAAAACGCAGAGGTCGAAGCAATACAGATGAATATGTAAATGGATATTAAAAGAGGACGTACGTAAGACAATCCGTGCTCTGCCGCCGCGAGCTTATGTATGTTAGCACCCGAGGAGTCCGACTGACATTCAGAGAGGAGAGGTGGTCGGTTCCATGTCTTCTCTAAAGAGGTTTGGACAGGGCCCGTCATGGAGTCCCGTCGTCATACTAACATACAACATACTAAAATATGAAAGCGATCGTGCAAACAGTTCAAGAGATATAGCCCACACAGGAATGTATGTACAATTTCATTAAAATTGTACTACATGACCTTGACCTTGGGTCAAGGTGATGTGAAACCTTCGGGTCATAAGCAACAACATACTAAAATATGAAAGTGATCCGGCAAACGGTTCAAGAAGTATAGCCCGGACAGTAATATATGCATAATTTCATTAAAAATGCACTAAGTGACCTTGACCTTGGTCACATGACCTTGGGGCAAATGTGATGTGAAACCTTTGGGTCATAAGCAACATCATACTAAAATATGAAAGTGGTCCGGCAAACGGTTCAAGAGATATAGCCCTGACTGGAATGTATTCATAATTTCTTTAAAAATGCACTTGGTCACATGACCTTAGGTCAAGGTGATGTGAAATCTTCAGGTCATAAGCAACAGCATACTAAAATATGAAAGTGATCGGGCAAACAGTTCAGGAGATATAGCCCGGACACGATGTGTGACAGACGGACGGACGGACAGACGGACGACGAAGGAAAAACCAATATGTCTCCTCCCCGTTGGGGGGGGGGAGACATAATTCTTGACAAAGAGGAATACAAGAAAAAGGGAGTTGAAATGCTAAATTCACTTCACTACGAAAAAGTCGTACAACCAAACCTCAAAGACATTGAGGTTAAAATACAGAATACAGTTAAGTGAAATGAAATGAAAACAAATGGCACATTCGACACTCACACTGCTAAGTATCTTACAAATGATGACCACAAACATCGTGTGGGGAGATTATACTTGTTCCCTAAGATACAGAAACTGAATTACGATTTGATAAACAAAATCCGGCAAGGCGATTCTAATGAAATTCCAACTATGCCACCTGTTAGACCAATTATATCACAAATCAGTACAGCAACAGAACGAATTGGTCCTTATTGTGATTATTTCTTAACACCGATTGTCCGATTACAAGATACATACATTAAAGACACAATGGACTTTGTAAACAAAATAGAGTCACTGAAGCTAAAGCCAGATTGTCTTTTGATTATATATGATGTAACAAGTATGTACACTAATATGACATTTGATGATTTTCATGACGCTGTCGGTAGGTCATCTACTGTCCGCGCGGCTCACTTCGGAAAGTGGATAAACGCGATTTTGATAACTTTGTCATGCAAAAATTAAGATAAAATATATATCACTAAATAGATCTCGATTAGTCGTAAATTTTGGTATATGTTACATGGTAGAGGGTTTATGCAATCAAATTATACAGACAATATTAATTTTATATGGGACGTTTTCAATGTTAAATTTCAGCCTGACGTCGCCGAGTTTAACATTGTGCCTATGGAGAGCGTCACGACGTCACGGGAAAAATTAGCATGGGAAATAGCCCATCTAAAAGGTGTTTTGTCTATTAATTTTGAATGCGTGCACTGATTCTCATATAACTTATACCAAAATTTACGACTAAGCGAGATCTACTGAATGGTTTCAATTTTATTTTAAGGTTTGCACGATGAAATAGTCAAATTCGCGTTTATCCAGTTTCCGAAGTGAGCCCGCGGACAGTAATCAAAATATACTGCAAACTCAAG
Source organism: Pinctada imbricata (assembly GCA_033119305.1). Taxonomy (NCBI): domain Eukaryota; kingdom Metazoa; phylum Mollusca; class Bivalvia; order Pterioida; family Pteriidae; genus Pinctada; species Pinctada imbricata. The sequence goes on along the minus strand of VSWD01000012.1, from coordinate 40,970,477 downwards.
TTGAACTTAAATGCCCTACCAAGGAAAACATAATAGATTTACTCAGATTAGTTCTTGAAAACAATTATTTTGAATTCAATTGCGAACATTATAGACAGCGCATAAGTGCAGCTATGGGAGCAGTCCCAAGCTCCGAAATGTGTTATAGAAGGATGTACGAAATAACAAATGCAATGTTATCAAAATCTGAGTTTAGAGAAAAAATGAATTTCACGGCCGATACAGAGATGACGGCTTTATCACATACATGTACAACGGTAATTCACAACAGGCAGAACACTTGTTTGAATAAGGCAATACACTTCACAACCTTCTAAAATTTACATTTGAAATATCAAACCCAGAAATAACATTCCTTGACACAACAGTATATAAAGGGAACAAATTTAACACATACAATGTGCTTGACATAAAGTTGCACTTAAAACCTACAAATAATTTTTAATACCTGCACAGAGAAAGCGAACATCCAAAATCTGTATTCAAAGGTTTTATTAAAGGGGAATGTTACAAAGACTTGTTAGAAGGTGCACTACTTGGTTTAAAAGAAAAATTAATAGAGCGTGGTTACCACGAACATGGAATATTGTCGATCATACAAGAAGGCAGGACCATGACAGAAGCGACGGAAATAATGCCACATGTTGAATGAAAATTTTAAAACAAAAATACTGCCGAAACACACACAGAGTGTCGGGTCCTTTTGATGAGACGTGCGTGGCTGTTCGGTACCAAAAATGTACAAAGATAGACTCAAATCTGGTGTTCATAGTTTATTTTAATCGGTAAATTCTAGATAAAAGTCACCCTCTGATGGATTTTATCCATTCGGAAAGGGTGTCGAGCTGTACATCCTCTTTCTTTGCCCTCTACGTCTTATATATTCCTCACAAGAGTCCATGATAATTTTGACATTTTGGTTCCATGTAAAGGACATACTTTCTCTGTATTTGGGACCCTTCTTAACATTTCTCTCAACTTGTCGTTTTTGAATATACTAAGGTAAGTAATAACGTTTCCACAAGGAGAGTAGGTGAAATCCGATGAAGAACATTCGCAAGAAAGTGGATGTTGTGAGGGATTACTTAAATCAATACACTGCAAGAATCGTTTGTAATTGTACATTTTAGATGCAACTGTTGGTGTGTAGCTATAGGAAATACAAGGAGTTTCTTTTCTTTTGAAATATGGTGGGATTTTTTTCTGTTACAGTTTTGTGGTTCAAAATTTGACCAAGATTCAATTTATCAATACCTTTGTCTGCAAATCTTACTTTAATGAAAGGACGGTTTGTTTTCTCCTCTGATTTATCTGATCTAACTGCTTGAAATAAACGAAAAGTAGAAATGTCGAAGATGACTCCTTGTAGTCTGTATTCTGGGGATCGTGTATCGATAATTGTGAGGTCCTTCGTATATTTGTAGATTTTGTGTAAATTCCGTAAAGGAACAGAGTATAATTTTATACGAATATAATGCAGGCCTAGAGATTCATTCAAGAATGGAACAAAGCCATCGACGGAGAAACTATGTATCTCAAGCCTATTATATTTACGAATGTTATGACTTCAAGGTCTTCTTTGTGGTCTTTTGAATAAGCTAGTCACATTTACCGATTGACAACCGGAACTTGTTCAGTTTCCTATGCTGCTGATATTATTGCTGCACCCATAGGGCGTTGCTGAGTTAAAAGTTTTTATCCAGAACTCATCTCGGTTGCGACGGAAAGGTGTGCTCAAATTGGGATTGTTTGTAGGGTGATATATTTTCTCCAGGATTCTGGCCTCCATAGATAAAACAGAATGATCAGCCTGGTCAAAATGCCGATAAAGAATTTGACTTCCTTCATTATTTATTTTTGACCGATGACCTGACATTCTGGTCCGGAGCTGACCTTTGGTTTCACCCACATAAATCAATCCACAAAATGAGCACTCTATTCCGTAGACAACATTAGATATCTTACAGTTTAGGTTTTCATAACTATGCGTGTTTAATGTTTGTTACAGTTTAGAAAATAGATTTGCGTGTTAAATGTTTGTTACATCATAGAAAATAGATTTTGATATTTGAACTGGCCATACATGTTGCGTGTAAAATGTCTGTTACATCTTAGAAAATAGATTTTGATATTTAAACTGGCCATAGACGTATGCAGTGTTTAACAAAAGATTTGAGTAAATCGTACAATAAGCAATCATAAATAAGCCACACAAAACGATTTCTTATTCATAAAAACCCAAAGAGAAGGAGATTGAGTCGTTTTCATCGATTACATCATCCGAGGGGGGCGTGGTGGTATTGGACCAATCAAAATTGTAACTTAGCACAGGATTGATGGCGACATGGTTACGAAACGTGCATGCCTGATCCATGCTGTAAATAAATTTATCAGTTCTTAAATGATGCTATTGAATTTGAAGATGTTTAACATTACAATAGATACACAATTGAAACAGAGACAAGTCTACGTTAAACACAAAAATTTTCTTGAAACGCGCATGTTTCTTCAAATAAGATTAAGACTATATTTGATCACCTTTATTCCCCAGTTAATCGATATACTAGTAAACGTATGCACACTTGTCTTTCTGGTAATCGTGATGTAAACATACCCCTGTGTAGTTATGCAGAAAAGAAATCGCTTCGAAGGTACATAACATATGCTGAAGATGGGAGATGAAACTATGACAGTGTGTCATATCACACCAGCAGACAAATCCTCAAATAACTACACATTTACTTGCAAAAAGTACTATTGCGACAGCCTTTTTAAAGAGATGTTTTTGAACTCAACACCCTACTTAAGGTCGTTCGGTACAAGCGTCATATCGAAGTTACGTTTTCCGTAAAACGAGTACATTTTGATATGATTTATACATATTCTAAAAGCTAGCTTTAAATACATTTTGTTGTGTTAACTAAACCTATTTCAGTAGAGCGACCAAATTGAAAAGGGGACTTAGTTTTCGAGTTTAATCAACACCCCTAACACAGGCCTAAATTTGGTCTTAACTTTTAGTTAAATACCCCTGCTTTCAAGAATAGCTGTCGTAAAGAATATATCATGGTCAGATTTTGTTTAAATTGGGTTAAAATGATAAAACCATGAAAAATAAAAACGAAATATTTATCGGTTACATCCTCTGTATTCCTATATTTGGTTCTGTTGTGTACAGAGAGTCATTGCAATCCTTGCATTAGATATGTAAATATGATATAGAATTGTTTTTGAGGTAGAATATTTTCTCCTCTCCCGGAAAATGGCAGTTTTATGTATATTTCTATGAAATATGAAGAATCCGTCTTAATATCTTATCTAGAGCCCCGAGACTGAATTTTTGTCTCAAAATATATCGACAAATATATGTTCATTATTTCTGACGCCTTTTTATCGAAAATTTTTCAAGAGGTTCATAAACAAATATAAAAAAACTAATGTGTATACACTTTTAAGTTAAGCTTCATTTCCCAAAGAGGATTCCGTAGATTAAGATTCGGTTGGCCACATGTTACAGTTTCTATCAAATCGTACCTTTTTATCGTGTTACAGTTTCTATCAAATCGTACCTTTTTATCGGTATATATACGTATGTTTGATAAAAGTAACTGCCGAAAGTTGAATAATGTCATCCTGTTGACAAATTCATGAAAAATAGCCCATTTTGATATGTCGTTTGAAGATCACGTATGGCGACCCGATTGTGACAACTTGTAATGAAAATACGTTAATTGAAAAACTGCGCATGAAGTTTCTATAGAATAATAAAAAGTATCTTACGACGTTTATTTAAGTACTACAGTGATGTAAATATACATGCCAAGTACAATGGTCAGAGTTTGGACTCTTCGTTTTCAATCTTTGTTTTAAACATTGAGATATGCCTTTTGTTAACATTGTGCAGTTTTTCAAATTTATCATCCGTACTTACCCCCGCTCAGATTCGTTGCTGTTACAAATTAAGTAGATGCTTTTCATGATGTATTGGGTTGGAGAACCCCCTTAAGGGGCCCAGGGGATCCAATGGAAAGTCTTCAAGTGTCACAGAATGGGGGGGGGGTGTTTTGTGATGCTGTACATAGCACAATATTTACATTACTAGTCATGCTAGTAGATTCCCAATGTTCAACGCACAATAGGCAACTAGAATTATATCCCAATAACTTGGGTTGCTATTGTGACGTCACGTTCAATTTTTGCATGTAGGGAGAATTTACCAAAGTTAAGATAAATTTGACGCTGTTACAGGCAAAATGTGCGATGCAAATGTAAATAAAAATGACCGATAATTAGAATAAAAGTAAGCATTATTTTCAAAATTATCGATGTAAAGGAGTAGGTGCGGAAACCAGCCATTTCGGCCCTCTATTCAAAGTAGTTGATATATCCATTATATTCTAAATTATAAAATGTCAAATGTATGGTGAATCCTAATCAGGAAAGCCTGTTTTGATTTCCCAGTCCTATACAGAATAATACGGTGCTCAAAACGTCTAAAAATGTTGAAATCATTGAAAATATCAATAAATGAGCGAAATTTCGATAAAAAATTATGAAATCAAGTAATGATCCAGGCCTTGCCCATGAATATTTTGGAACCAATTGATGGATTTCTGATCGGTCTTTTAATCTGCATTAAAAATATCGTGGACGAGGACTGGAACGGAGATGAATTGTGAAGATTTGTGTGTAAAATACGATTATTTTCTTTTGTTTTGCGTCATTCAAGGCAAATGACATCAGAACATGACGTCATACATCACGCGCGTGACGTTATGAGAGCTCAAAATTATGACGCGGAATTTTTTAAAACATTCAACATCGCAAAAAGTGATAATTATTAATTCGTTTATCAAAAGCATTTTTCGTCGAAATTATAGGGCCGATATGAGGGGTTAGCGCACCTAGTCTTTTGTCGTCTTCGTTAAAATAAACAATACTTTTATTCATATTCATATGTTAAAATTAGACTTTGATGTAATTATGTGGTGTTTAACTCCGTAACAGTATCGAGGAAACATCTAGTTTATTTTGTAGTGAATTGGTTAATTTTATGTTTGAATCAACATTCTCAAATTTCAAGTGAAAGAATTGAATTTTTCCATTTTACCTATTTATCTTAGAATGTGTGCTCATTCATCCATGGAGTTGAAATTTGAAAAATCAATTTAATCCAAAAAGTTTATTTTTACTTCATTAAGCATAATGACATTTATTTCGGTCACCTGGACTATCCGTTCGTAAACAGAAGTAAGTTTTTGTTCAGAAATCTATGCTTTTGAATTTTACTAATTTTCCGATTTTCTGTGAAATTACAGAAATTTTTACAATACGAATTTTTTTAAGACACCTCAAACTGATGGCCCACGTTATATTCTTTCGTTTGATATGAAATTTAGCCCTGTGTTAGGGGTGTTGATAAAAATTCAAATTTAGCGACATGGTTGCTCTACTATTTATGCAGTTGGTTTTCCTGAGTAATAACGTCACAAAGTAGGTGTAGAATGCTACCTAGATATCATATTTTTGCGCGGTTCGTATGCGCTAAACTGCATAATAACAACGTCAAATTAGACAAAATATACACCTTATGTGGACAAAATGCCCTGAATTGGATTTCTAAATGTCAGTCGGACTCCTCGGGTGATTACATACATGAGCTCGCTACAGCCGGCAGAGCACGGACTGTATTACGCATGCCCTCTTTTTATATCCATTTACATATTCATCTGTATCTCTGGGGCCTCTACGTTTCGCGGTCTTGTTTGTGTGATGTCATCTAACAGTGAGGAGGTTGTTTTAAATCACAATTATACGTTCTTAGAGACCTCTTGGTAATTAGAGAAGTGAGAGGGTTGTGCGCACGTAATCCAGGATAACCACACCATTTGCTACTTGCGTGACAAATGGCCGTCCAAAGTCGGCACCGGTTGCCTATTGGTCTCGTCAGTTTATGTGTAGTCTTTTGTGTTTGATGTTTACATGTAGTGTGTCTCTTTTCCGTCTCGTGCTGTACTCGTCTTTTGTGTTTTTACATCGGGTGTTTTGGTGTTTTGCTGTTGATGCTGCAACGGGGTCTTGTTGAAGATCTCCTCCCTTCTTCAAAGTGATAAATTTCTTTAATCGTGAGTTTTTAATTAAAATAAACGTTGCAATTCACATATTAATGACTTTTTTCGACTCTTGATCTTTGAAGACGTTAAACATTTCATATACTTTTAACAAATATTCAAAATCCAGTCGACATTTCTCCTTATAAAAAAGAACATCCTATGTACTAGATCTACTCTTCATGTTTATATAATAAAATCATCCAAAACATCCCGTTTTCCCGCTATTCTCACTTCTATTTGCGTCGATGCTTCTATATACGTTAACAAAGATGGGACTTTTATCTTGCCGTTGTAATAATAAAGATATACTAAGCAATATACTAAGCAAGATAATTTCTTATAATTATGTCATCCAAAGAAAATAATACATTGATTAGGAAAATATATTAATTCTGTGCATAAATCCACAAAAAAAAGTCAATAACATTGATATTCTGCAAATTTTTGCATGTTATTTCTCTTTATTTTGTCACATTAAGGTTAGAAAAATTACCTTTTTATCTCCTTTATAGTTATAATTAAAAAACGAATCGAAACAGATTCATTATTTTCCAGTACATTTTTCTTGATATCGTTTTGAAAATACTGATATCGAAAAATTAATCAAAACATGGACAATTTTTTTTTGTTACAGGCGAAAGAATTTTTTTTCTTTTTTTTTTTTTTTTTTGGACACGTTTTTCGGTCAATTTTGGCGATCGTCATACTGCGCCGTCATACATACTGTAACAACGCCTTGACTGTTTCCACGCCGTCATCGTGGATTTCTTGATTTATTTAAATTATATTTTCATCTTAAACATTTCTAAATTTTGAAGCGATGTGCGCCCTATGTGCCCTGCAATATGATCCATTAAAAGGTGAACATGACAAATTGTATAATTAGGGAAGTTTTTAAAAAACTCAGAATAAAATCCCAAACAATTGAAACGATGTATTAAAGTCGTCAGAGGGGCTGACGTTTTATTTTTTTTTGGGGGGGGGGGTAGGGGGTTGGGGGATCACTCCCACCTCTGCAACGGCCAGTTAAGCGAAGGAATGGTGCGCTTGCTTCTAAAATCTGAGGCCACGATTCTTAAAGGATTTAATGTGGGCGGTTATGGGAGTCGCCCACCCTGTCTAAAAATGTTTTTATCCGGGTACTTCGGTTTCCTACTGTTATAAGGACCCTCCTAAAACAAAAAAGAGGCTTCTGAGCCAACGTCACACTTTATTATAAATGGTTGTGTAACCTTTTTTCTTATAATGCAACAAATAATTGAAGTTCATTTTTAATCATTTTATTTTTTTTCCTGCGCTGCATTTAATTACTTCACGGGTAAAATAAAGTGGTTCGGAATATTAAAAATGTTCTTCTAAATATTATTTCCAAATCACAGTAACTGTTTTGTTTTGTTTTTGTTTGTTTGGGTTTTTGTTTTGTTTTTGTTCTAGCAAAAACTATTCTTATTTTAATGTGAAATTTTTGGGGAGTAAAGTGACATGTTTTATAGAAATACGTTATACATTTATATACAATGTTATTGTACAAAATTTCACTTTTCTGTCAGAGCGTCGATTATAATTCTTTACGTTACGGAAAAGGTCAATTAAAAAGTAAGTATCTCGAACTAGTACTATATCTGTATTGAATTTCACATGTAAACAAAAAAAGAAGATCGAGGGGTTTAAAATATGCAAGAACAGCGAAGACATTTCCTAAAGACCATTAATGGCAGCAAGATAATCAGACGGATTAGGACTGAAAGAAGACAACGTGCATCAAAAATTGCAGATTTTTTAAAAGCTTTATTGACAAAAGATGTTCAAAAATTCGTGTACTTTTCTTTTCTTTTCAGTTCTCTCCTACAAACCAATAGATATTTTTTCCTGTTTCCATAGCATTCCGCGTACATATTTTGGAAGCTATATACTAAATTACTATTGTTTGCGTTTATCAAAGGGTTCCAAGTCAGAATCTAAGTCCATTTGTTGGGTCTCTCTAATGTGTTATTTTGAGGTAGCGTAAACTCACTCCCTTTTACACAGAGATGCCGCCGTCTATTAAAGCAGCTTTTTTCTTTAAATTTTTGTTTTCTCTTAATCTGCAAGAAATAGTTGTCGTCTTTCATTATCTTGTAATTCAACCTTTTTTATAATTTTTTTCGTAATGAGTCTTGAAACAAATAAGAATGACGTTTTAAAAATACATTCTTTTTTTTTTTTGCGAACGTTAAGCTGACGTTGCGAAAGGTTAGAGCTATTTTTTTGCTCACTCGATTTCAGAAACAAATAAACCTACTGTTGATATAGAGATATTATTAGATTAAGGAGAGCATACTCTTTAACTCATTCGCTCATATATTTTCCTCCGAATAATTTTTCTCGTACTAGTGCTTATTGAACTTTTTGTGAGATGCCCAATGAAATGCATGTTAGTAACTACACCGCTCAGTAGACAATTTACGCATCGCGCAAAAATAAGTCATTTTACAAATCTAACGATTTCAAAAAATCATTATGCCCATAATCAAACGCAATATTTGATGTAAACATCCAGAAAAGATCTTTCTGATTCCATAGATACCAATTTCATTTCAATCTGTTCTGAAATAAGCGAATTTTGGAAACATGTAAGGGATGTATATGATGGCTAGAGTTACGTTCCTTAGGTGTACAGAACTACTTTAAACCTCAATAAACCTTTCTGCCTCAGAAATAAGATAAGTTGAACCACAAATCAGCTCTCGCTTCTTTTGGCTTTGGCACAAACAATTTAGATTTAGATTAATCATACTTATATTGTGTACCTAAAATGCATAAAAATCCACACAAACAACGCTTTATCACTGGTTCCTAAAAATGTTCAACCAAATCTGTATCGATCTTACTCACCAAAGTCTTATCTGAAATAAAATCTCAGATATTAAAAGATATTGTTCGACAGTATATTCTCGAAGCGGTATTTTTAAAGAATTCGAATGAACCTTTAGAAAATTTGAAATTTACTCATTTCAATATAGTCCATTCGATCAAAGCATTTGATTTTCGACACTTAACAATACCACATCATAAACATTTATTCTAAAATTAAAAGCAATGCGTTTACAAGCAAGAATGGCAATCGCAAATATACATTTATTGTTGTTGAATATGACAAAATCTACTTTGTAAAAGAAATGTTCGATTCAAATAATAAGTACAGTGTTATTAGTCAGATGTTAAACTTCCTGATCGACAACATTTTTGTAGTGTTCGGAGGAAAGGTCTTCTAGCAAATTGTCGGAATGCCAATGGGCACCAATTGTGCCATACTCCTTGCCGACATTTTTCTTCACTCGTACGAAATAGTCTGGGATGTATCACTGGCTTTGGTGCAACCCCCCCCCCCTTGATCCTATAAAACTGGCCTAACTTTGTAGCATTTTTTTGCGCTCTTTCAGATAAAAATTATCTCATGGAAATTTCCATTGCAAAAGTGGTGTTTTGGGGGGAAAACATGTTTTTTGAGTCAAAAATCACTGAAAATAGGATAACTGTATATGGTTGATGTTTTTAAAAATTAAAAAGTGTGAATATATAGTATTTGTAATGCTCTTGCAGATGAAATAAGTTGCAAGTTCCGATTCCTATTTCTATTGTGTGTTTTGGGGTAAAAAAAAGTCGAATTTGTGCCAAAATTTACAGAAATTTGAGGAAATTTTAATTCATTCCTGCTTCTCAGCTCCTCAATATTGCATATGATCGTTCAATGATTATTTAAAAAAAAACATCTTTAAAGTCTCCTCTTTCAAATGACATATACCTTATATTCTTATTGTTTTGCAAAATCCTCGAAATTAATTATTTTATACAGAAACCTGTATTTTCAATTAGAAATCTCAGATTTCTGTATATTTATTTAAAGAATCCTTATTTATTATGAAAGCAATGATTGAAAGCTATTTTCTAATGTAACTTTTCACACTCTTTCAGATTATACATGTTTTACTAACATTTCATTCAAAGTCAAAGTGTTTTTGGTGAAAAAACATTTTTATTCAATTAAAAATAGCTGATTTCTCGAGAATATTTATTGAATCTGTAGAACTTCTTGGAATGATAGCAGGAATGTATTCTGAACTTTAATAATTTAGATTCACTCATAAATTACATGTATAAAACATAAAAGGTATATTTTCTACTTAATTTTGGGGCAAAATGCCTGTTTTTGTCTAAAAATAACAGATTTCTGGAACTGTTATTAATACCATTGGACACACTATCAAGGACAATATAATATTTATACATATTGGACGCCAGATTGTGCATATGTATGGATGAATTGTGCTCCGTCTGCTTGGAAAGTATCATTACTAGTAAGTTTCTTTGCTACTGTATAATAATGCATGTATTTTTAAAAGAAATATTTTAAATGACACATTTTGTTTTAAGTGACATGGTTTGCTATAAATGATAAGTTTATGTATTGGATTACCCATATTCACCTAAAAATGTTTACAAATTATTTTGATATAAATGAATTCAATTATTTCAAGTATAATAACTTATATTTATTCCTTTGAACTTCTGTAATTATTTAAATCCATGAGTGAAGTTTAAACAAATTCAAATTTTTACATACTGCATCTTTGATTTATCTGGGTCAAAATATATATTGCAGTATCACATTAGTATTTTATTTTCGTAACAAAGGAAGTATCTCATTGATATCACATTTTGGTATCATGTTGGTATTTTGTTTAAAAGGCAATGCCAGGTGAGAAGTATCACATTAGTATCACATTATACTATCCCATTGGGTAACCCATTAGTCTCACATTGTAGTATCCCATTGTTATCACATTGAGTTTCCCATTAGCATCACATCGTAGTACATTTTCCATTTATATCTCAAAGGTATCTTGTTAACCTCATTTGCATGTGAATGTTGGTACTATATCACAATAGTATCATGTAAGAGTATCCCGTTTACCCATTTTGGTTTGTTTGGGTAAACTTGATCACATTTATGCCATTCAATTATATGAAACCTCTCCAACTTTGATCAAATAAAAAATTTAAATTTAAAAAATATTCACAGAAATAAGTGAATTTTGCACATAAATAAGATTTTTTTGCCCCAAAATAAGACATAAATTAAATTTCAGCTATCAAATGACATTCCTATCCATTTATAATAAGAAACAGCATAATATCAAAGCTAAATCATATGAATTTAGGCAAATTAAAAGAGCTAGTACTTATTTCCTCAAAATAAGTGGTTTTTGCATAAAAAATGCATATTTTACCGAAAAAAGGTGGTTTGAATGAATAATTACATTTATTTTGACAATAATCTGACATGATGATTACTTTCTATTATGATGATAGCTTTGAATATATAGTTTTAGCAATGAAAGAAAATTAATTCATCGAATTTTTTCAGAAATCTATTATTTTTAGACAAAAAACAGGCATTTTGCTCCAAAATTAAGTAGAAAATATACCTTTTATGTTTCATACATATAATTTATGCGCGAACCTGGATAATTACAGTTCAAAATACATTCCTGCTATCATGTCAAGAAGTTCTATAGATTCAATGAATAGAGAGGTTGAGATTTCCTACGTGTAACCAGACGGACACTAGGCTTGGTACTTGACCAATCTACAGTCTTATACAAGCGCATCCTTGAGACTTGCACTCTGACTGACTGTGACGACGGGACTCCATGACGGGCCCTGTCCAAACCTCTTTAGAGAAGACAGGGCCCCGACCACCTGTCCTCTCTGAATGTCAGTCGGATTCCTCGGGTGATTACATACATGAGCTCGCTACAGCCGGCAGAGCACGGACTGCATTACGCATGCCCTCTTTTTATATCCATTTACATATTCTGTCTCTGGGGCCTCTGCGTTTCGCGGTCTTGTTTGTGTGATGTCATCTTACAGTGAGGAGGTTGTTTTACACCACAATTGTACGTTCTTCGAGACCTCTGGGTAATTGGATAAGTGAGAGGGTTGTGCGCACGTAATCCAGGATAACCACACCATTTGCTACTTGCGTGACAGATGGCCGTCCAAAGTCGGCACCGGTTACCCATTGGTCTCGTCGGTTTATGTGTAGTCTTTTGTGTTTGATGTTTACATGTCGTGTGTCTCTTTTCCGTATCGTGCTGTACTCGTCTTTTGTGTTTTTGCATCGGGTGTTTTGGTGTTTTACTGTTGATGCTGCAACGGGGTCTTGTTGGAGATCTCCTCCCTTCTTTTTGTACGGGTACGTCTAGTGTACAAGTTGAATTACACGTAAATGATGTTGAGATTTCTTTTCAAAGACCACTACGCGTACTTGTAAAATCTTGGTGAACTTGAGTTGAATTTTGAATGGTATTAATTCAGAGGAACATTGAGTTCGGTTAAATCTATATTGAAATAGAAACTTAAAATCATTATGAATTGAATGCCATACTTTTTAAACTATTTCATAGAATAAAGGGGATGAAATATCTTGAAGTAAAGACCTACGTGTACCTTGCCCTTTACACGTTCACTGGCCACGTGTAACTTGAAAAGCAAATGACGTCAAACGCAATAAATAATGACGTCACAATAGCCGATCAAAATACAAGTACACGTACAAGTTACACGTAGGAAATCTCAACCTCTCTAATATTCTCGAGAAATCAGCTATTTTTAAATGAAAAAAAATACGTTTTTTCCCCAAAAACACTTTGATTTTGAATGAAATGTTAGTAAAACAAATTGAATTTAAAGACGTTTAACATTTGAACTACTTGGTTAGTGTCACTGCTGGTGACATGTAACCAAGTTTGATCAACTTTGGTTGATCGTCTGTCTCTTCAACGCATTTGAAATTTTCTGTTATAAAATTTTTTTGAAATTTCTAAAAAGTGGGTTCTGTAGCATCATATCCCACCCATACTGCTACGTCTTTTGGTACATTTTTGGACATAATGATTTTCATACTTTTTGGCCATATTACATTGTTTAGACGGAGGATCACTGACGAGGGTTTAGTACCTGAAACGTGCATGTCTGGTCCATGCTGTAAATTCATCGGGTTTTAAATGATGCTATTGAACTTAAAGCTGTTTAACATATATATTCTGAAAGAGTGTGAAAAGTCACATAAGAAAATAGCTTTCAATCATTGCTTTCATAATAAGTAAGGCTTCTTTAAATAAATATACAAAAATCTGAGATTTCTAATTGAAAATACAGGTTTCTGTATAAAATAATCAATTTCGAGGATTTTGCAAAACGATAAGAATATAAGGTATATGTCATTTGAAAGAGGAGACTTTGAAGATGTTTTTAAAATCATCCTTGAACTATCATATGCAATATTGAGGAGCTGAGAAGCGGGAATGAATTAAAATTTCCTCAAATTTCCGTGAATTTTGGCACAAATTCTACTTTTCTACCCCCATAACACACAGTTATAATAGGAATTGGAACTTGCGACTTATTTCATCTGCAAGAGCATTACAAATACTACATATTCACACTTTTTAATTCTTAAAAACATCAACCATATAAAAATTATAATTTTTTCTTATTTTCAGTGATTTTTGACTAAAAGAAACATGTTTTTCCCCCAAAACACCACTTTTGCAATGGGAATTTCCATGAGACAATTCTTTTTAACTGAAAGAGCGCAAAAATGCTACAAAGTTAGGCCGGTTTTGGAGGATCAAGGGGGGATCGGTTATCGAATTAAACCAATGCATATTTAATCCTCAGTGTGAACCATTATGAATCTAATGCAAATAAGTTTCAATTAATTGCATATTAAACCTTTCGTCTGAACAGCACATTAGTAACTCCTTAATACAATTATGCATATGTGAAATGGAACCACATACCTCTAGAAAATCGTTTCCCAATTTCTGTAATGGAATCCCTGATTTCGTATATCCGCGTTTGTGATGGGATACCTTTAAACATCTTTAACTCTTGAAACCGATGCAGAAATTTACTTTCTTTCTGATCTTTTTTGCTTTTAGCTGAAAAATTATACATTTTATATTACAAAAGGTAGCTGTATTAAAATGATATAATTTCCATCACGATTTAAAAATGTACATGTATACATGAGCAAGTCAATATTTAAAGATACGAATTTTTTTAACAAATAATATAGCAGGTTAATATCTGGTTTATATGTTTGTTTATACCTTTACTTTGAAAATGTGTTTTGAATATCATGGTTTTGATACAATAAGATGAAAGTGTATCAAAGTTCCTCGGGGCAAGGAGACTTACCGAGAAACAACTTATACTTGTGAGTGACATTGCTAAAGCATATCATTTTGGACAATACAACTTTGTTAAAACAAGCTTGGAATGTAGGTAATTATTGGACTGTTTTAACAATGCTAAATAACAGAAAACTGTGCATTACATTGAACACGAGTTCAACTGATCAAGAAACATGAGGCCCATGGATTACTTTGCTGAGAACAGTGGAAATCTGACAGTGATGGTACTCAGCTTCTGAACCAATTCCAACGAGAAATGTACCAATGATTGAGATATTCATTATTTTAGAATGAAAACAGCAATATAAGTAATAAGCACTGTCCAAAGTTTGTGTTTTAGTTCTTGCTTCCTGAAAATTTTTGTAAAATTCTGTATGACCGTTGCTGAGGAGAAGTCGAAAATGGGTCAGTCAATCAGAGCCCTCGGCGGTCATATGTGTTGACCGATCTGTATGAAAAGCAAAAACTTGGTAGATGATCTTGGTTACTTCCTGTAAGGTTTCGATAGATAATGTCGGTGGTTGCGGATGATATGTCAAAAATGTAAAACGTTTAAGGACAGACGACGTACGAAAGGGAAATGCAATATTTCACTGCAGCCGTCGGCTCAGGTGAGCTAAAAATCAACCGGCAAAGGATTTAGTTGCGTTATTGCTACCAAGTGGTTTTCATACAAGTGTATATGACAAACGAGATGATTTTGGATTCAACATAGTAAATTTCCCCTGGCTTGACGGTGATGTCCCTAGATTACCGTCATACGGTATCTATATTTCACAGCTCATCCGGTATGCTAGAGCATGTACTGATGTTTTGGATTTTCATAATAGAAATCTACAAATAACAAAGAAACTTTTAGGTCAAGGTTTTCGCTTTCACAAACTAGTAAAGACTTTCTGGAAATTTTACAAAAATTATGATCAACTTCTTTTGAAATTCGGACCCATAAAAGCAACGGAGTATATTACTTTAGGTATTTCACAACCTGCATTTTATGGTGACATAATTAACAAAATAAGAAGGATCAAAGGTAGACAGCATATGTATCGAAAATGCGTCAGAGTCATCAAACGCCTTTTATACCGTGGATATGATCCTAATGTCACCAGACGGACACTAAGCTTGGTACTTGACCAATATACAGTCTTGTACGAGCGCATTCTTAAGACTTGCACTCTGACTGACTGTGACGACGGGACTCCATGACGGGCCCTGTCCAAACCTCTTTAGAGAAGACAGGGCCCCGACCACCTGTCCTCTCTGAATGTCAGTCGGACTCCTCGGGTGACTACATACATGAGCTCGCTACAGCCGGCAGAGCACGGACTGTATTACGCATGCCCTCTTTTTATATCCATTTACATATTCATCTGTGTCTCTGGGGCCTCTGCGTTTCGCGGTCTTGTTTGTGTGACGTCATCTTACAGTGAGGAGGTTGTTTTACACCACATTTGTACGTTCTTCGAGACCTCTAGGTAACTGGAGAAGTGAGAGGGTTGTGCGCACGTAATCCAGGATAATCACACCGTCTGCTATTTACTTGGCAGATGGCCGTCCTAAGTCGGCACCGGTTGCCCATTGGTCTCGTTGGTTTATGTGTAGTCTTTTATGTTTCTATGTTGTGAGTTGGTGTTCCTTGTCCCTTTTGCGTCTCTTTCTGTGGGTATCTGTTCTGTGTTTTTTGCATGGGTGTTTTGGGATTTTGCTGTGGGTGCTGCAACCTAGTGTTGTTGGAGATCCCCTCCTTTCTTTCATCTTAGACTAGAATTATTAGGTTCACATACAAAAGAAAAGTGGGGATCACCAACTATACATTCAACTTAAAACAATAATTTTCTTCATCATTCCGCAATATGTTTGCCTGCCTAAACCAGCAATTTCATCGCTTGATTAAAAAGACGGGAAAGGAACTGTTAGAATATGGGCCTGATTTAGCCCTGAGATCAATGATTTTTTGTCTGCTGCCCTTCCTTTGGATGAAATAGTTTGGTAGAATAGAAATATAAAGTATAAGATGGTCCCCTATAGGTATTATATAAAAATAAATTTGGTTTAAAACGTGCAAGTCTGGTCCATGCTGTAAATTTATCAGGTTTTAAATGATGCTATTGAATTTAAAGAAATTTAACATAACTAATTTTAAAATAAGCTTTGGAAAGATGGGGGTACCAATGCAATGTCGGGAAAACGACAAACAGCGTAAGAAAAAATACAAAATTGCATATGCTTTCATCTAATTGACTTGTATCATGTCTCGATACGTATTAATGTTAAAATCGAATAGGAAATAATAACAACGAAGGCAGTGTATCGGCCAACTCTACAATCCGGGAACAGAAAACTTTTAATTGTAACTGTAATATTTGTATAAATGATCGAAATACACTTAGAATGGATTGTTCTGTAATCTTTAAAGAAAAAATCGGAAACTTTTATCTATTTTACTGCTTATAAGTCCGATTCTCAATAAATAGTCAATCCCACTCCATTTTTATCTTCTTTTTTTTTTGATTGAATCACATTGTTCTACCCCGAGTTACAGAGCTCCACTTCGTTAGAAAATTTGTATTATTGATACACATGTACACCTTCGGTGAAAGTGACATGCTGTAACTCAGGGTAGAACAATGTTGGACGTCTTCAAATTCAATAGCACCATTTAAGAACAGATACATGTACATTTGCAGCATGGACCAGACATGCACGTTTTGGGTACTTTACCGTCCCCATAGGAAAACATTCCTCAAAGAATGTGGAAGTCATAATCATGTAATCATGCGGAAAACATGTGGACGTGTATGGAAATACACGGAAATTGTTTAATAACCATTTTCATATAAAGCTTGCATGAATCAAGTGGAAGTGGCATGAAATACAAAACTTTCCATGCGGAAAGATATGCGGAACGCATGTTATATCAAAACGTAGAAAATGTTTAATTAAAGCACAGAATTTTTGGACATAGAAAAATGTTCATATGGAATCAATGCGGTATTTTAGACTCTGGACTTCGAAAATTTCAAAAGAATCAACTTTAATTCTGCATAACAGTATTTAATCAAAATTTTTTTCAAGAAAGGGAAATACTTAATTATTGTTCCTTATTAAACCCAGGCAGACATAGAGAAGACTCACCCGTGAAAATAAAATCCCTCGAGAATAATTACATTTCTATAGTGCTATTTACAGCAATTATTTATTGATATGGCCCATGCTCATTTGAGAACATGATATGTAAATATTAAACGTCTTCAAATTGAATATCATCATTTAAGAGCAGATAAATTGGCAGCATGGACCAGACATGCACGTTTCGGGTAAATAATACCCCCCCCCCCACACACACACACACATATCTAACTGAATTAGATACGATAATCATATAGAATTTCACGTACTTTACTTCGCTTCTAGGGTTTTGTGATAATTCATATCTGAGCTATACATACAAGAAAGGAGACCAATGTGCATCCGGCGCCAACTTTGGACGGCCACCTTTCATTAGCAGATGGTGTAGTTATCCGGATTACGTGCGCACAACCCTCCTACTTCCAGATACACAGAGGTATCCATAGACGAACAATTGTTGTATAAACATTAAATTTCTCGCTGTAAGGTGATATCATAAACGAGAAAGTTAAACGCAGTGAACTCTAGTAACACAAGTCTATGGTATGCCGAATGATGACAATCTTGGAGCATCGCCATCAAGCCAAGGAAAATTAACTATGTTGAAGCCAAAGTCTTCTCTTTTATCGTATACATTTGTCTGAATTTCTCCGTTATTGATTTTGATATCAAGATCCAAAACTGGTGTAGCTAAATCATCTGTGTTTCCTTTGTTAAATATAATCATTCTATTTCGGATATCACCATTACCCCAGTTCAGACTTTTCCAAAACGTAAAAATGAAAGTAAGACCGAAATTAAAAAACACCGACTACAAGCTGAACTTGCCTGGATCACCAAACTTCAGACTGCGTACCCTCTTGGTTTAAACGATCAAATTTATGGACAAGGAAACATTTCCTCAGCTTCTACCAATATCAACATCTTTTCAATTCGCCCAAACACTAAAAGGAAGTATAGGTCACACGGGAAAAGACGAAACAGACAAAAAAGAAAACGATCCAGAATATACCACTCTCTCAACGATTTACTTACTATAGCACGCAATGGCGGAAGACATGAGCTGTTACATGCTCTGTCGTCAATACCAGTTATGCACTTGAAATCTATCTTGGATGAAGCAGAGGTTGCATTCTTAAGAAACACTGACTGATTCAGACTTAATATCATTGTCTCATTCGCACAGTATAAACTTTATCCTATTGTGAAAAACACCTCACCGAAAAGACGATTCATAAAAATCCCGTTTATTAACAAAGGTTTTGATCTTCTAAACATCTCTAAATTTTTTCGGGATCATCGCGTACAAAGTACCATTCCTCAATATTTTGAAAATTTAGAGCCACCTCTTATTTGTTATAAGTACAAGAAACCTATTCGAAACTTTGTTTTTAACTATAATAAAGTTACAACGGATCCTGACATACTTGAATCGTGTCCTGCTTCTTGAGAATGTGCAACTTCTAAATATCTCTACAAACCAGCTGGCCATGTTGTTACAGGCGACTTTTCAATTATCTAAGACAGACAGCTCCGTGGTCTTCTTAAAAAGGACCTAAGTATAGAATCCCATCCAAGATAGATTTTGTCAAATGCCGTGAAGTGCTTACGGAAGCCTTAGATAATTATACGAAAAGTTGGTGTAAATCAGAAGGAGTCGAACCGCATGCTCTGAATGACTGGAAAAACCTTATTTTAGATATAACGGATATTCGAATAGATAACTTCCATAAAAACCCTCATCTTTTTCAAAATCCACGTTCCAAATCAGAAAGATATTTCAAATCCAAACTAAGTAAATTGCATGAAAAATATGTCTTTGCACCAGCTGATAAAACAGCCAACAACACCATTATCATTTGAAAACGTTACTACATATCAACTTTGATTTCGGAACTTTCGTCTACTAATACATATATCAAAAGCAATGAAAGTGCATCTAACATTTTAGGCAAGCATAACAGTGAACTGTCTTCATTCAATATCTCTATTTCTAAATTGGATCTCCCAACACTATATTGCATACCGAAACTGCACAAGTCTCCTTACAAATTTCGATTTATTGCTAATTCTAGTAACTGCTCCACTACAATTTTGTCTAGAAATCTGACGTCAGCACTAACTGCTATTAAAGAAGACATAACTAGATATTGTGAAAGGGTTCTAAACAGGAACGATGTAAATTTATTTTGGTCTATTAAGAATTCAGGGGATGTGATTGAAAAAATGAAATCTAGAAATTACCAAGCCAATACGATTTCTTCATACGACTTCTCTAATATGTACACCACACTTCCTCATGACAAAATTAATGATCGAGTATCTAATCTCATTAAATGGGGTTTTGATCGAGAGCGAAAAACTTACATTTGTACATCTGAATCGAAGGGTTTCTTTTCCTCGACAGACTACAAATCATACAAATCATGGACATGTAGTGACCTGTGTAATGCCTTGTCCTTCCTCTTGGACAATATTTATGTTAGATTTGGTTAGGATCTATACAAGCAGGTTGTAGGAATTCCTATGGGTACTAACTGTGCGCCTCTTGTTGCAGATTTATTTTTATACACGTACGAAAAAGAATTTATCCAAAATCTTCAAAAGCAAAGAAAATTTGATGAGCTGAAATGTTTCAATAATACTTCTAGGTATCTGGATGATATTCTAACCATTGACAATCCTGCTTTTGAATTATATAAGAATGAAATTTATCCACAAGAATTAACCCTTAACAAGGCAAACCTTTCAAATACAGAAACACCCTTTTTGGACATAAACATCAAAATTGTAAACGGAAAGATTCATACAAGTGTATATGACAAAAGGGATGATTTTGGATTCAACATAGTAAATTTCCCTTAGCTTGACGGTGATGTTCCAAGATTACCGTCATACGGCATTTACATATCACAGCTCATCCGGTACGCTAGAGCATGTACTGATATTTTGGATTTTCACAGTAGAAATTTACAAATTACCAAAAAACTTTTAGGTCAAGGTTTCCGCTTTCATAAACTAGTAGAGAC
The DNA here is from genome assembly GCA_033119305.1 of Pinctada imbricata. Taxonomy (NCBI): domain Eukaryota; kingdom Metazoa; phylum Mollusca; class Bivalvia; order Pterioida; family Pteriidae; genus Pinctada; species Pinctada imbricata. The sequence continues at coordinate 40,949,963 of VSWD01000012.1, read as the reverse complement.
TTTCTGGAGATTTTACAAAAATTACAGTCAACTTCTTTTGAAATTCGGATCTATACATGCAACAGAGTACATTACTATGGGTGTTACACAACCTGTCTTTTATGGTGATATGATAAACAAAATAAAAAGGATCAAAGGTAGGCAGCATAACCATCGAAAATGCGTCAGAATCATCAAACGCCTTTTATACCGTGGGTATGATCCTAATGTCACCAGACGGACACTAGGCTTGGTACTTGACCAATCTACAGTCTTGTACAAGCGCATCCCTGAGACTTGCACTCTGACTGACTGTGACGACGGGACTCCATGACAGGCCCTGTCCATACCTCTTTAGAGAAGACAGGGCCCCGACCACCTGTCCTCTCTGAATGTCAGTCGGACTCCTCGGGTGATTACATACATGAGCTCGCTACAGCCGGCAGAGCACGGACTGTATTACGCATGCCATTTACATATTCATCTGTGTCTATGGGGCCTCTTCGTTTCGCGGTCTTGTTTGTGTGATGTCATCTTACAGTGAGGAGGTTGTTTTACACCACAATTGTACGTTCTTCGAGACCTCTGGGTAATTGGAGAAGTGAGAGGGTTGTGCGCACGTAATCCAGGATAACCACATTGCTACTTGCGTGACAGATGGCCGTCCAAAGTCGGCACCGGTTACCCATTGGTCTCGTCGGTTTATGTGTAGTCTTTTGTGTTTGATGTTTACATGTCGTGTGTCTCTTTTCCGTCTCGTGCTGTACTCGTCTTTTGTGTTTTTGCATCGGGTGTTTTGGTGTTTTACTGTTGATGCTGCAACGGGGTCTTGTTGGAGATCTCCTACCTTCTCTTTATTCAAAGTTAATTCAGGTAGATGAATTTGATTGTTGTAATGGTCAAAATGTGGGTTATCAATATTCAAAATACCATCAAGATACCTAGCGGTGCCGCTGAAACATTTCAAATCGTCAAATTTCTTCAGTTTTTGCAGATTCTGCGTAAATTCTTTTTCGTATATGTATAAAAACAGATCTGCGACCAGAGGCGCACAGCTCGTACCCATGGGAATAATTTGCCTGTATAGAGTGTTACCAAATCTTTAAAAAATGTTGTCCAAAAGAAAGGACAAGGCCTTGCACAACTTTGATCGAGTGCATGATTTGTACGATTTGTAAACTGCGGAATATTCTCCCATGGGTCGTCTGTGATCCTCAATCTAAACAATTTAATATGGCCAAAGAAATTGAAAGTTATTATGTCCGAAAATATACCGAAAGACGTAGCAGGATAGGTGGGATGTGATGCTACAGGACCCACGTTTTAGAAAGGACTATATATGGTTTATATAGTAAAGTGGCCCCCTTTCAGGGCAAAATTTGAAGTCTGCATGAAGTAATGAATTTGTGCCAATATTTATTCTTAAATGTAGGCTACTTATGAAATGATGCATATTCTTTAATTTCCTTCCTCACTTTCATAAAATTTGGGCTTCAAAAATGGCATATTTTGCCAAATTTCTTGAAAAACGTCATTTTGGCGCTCACCGGTTTTCATGGTATTTATGCAAAATTGACAATGTCTTACAAATCAAGGAGTAGTTTTTGTAACTAGATTGATAAAAATAGAGATATTTAACTTTCTAAAAATGACAACAAAATTCAATTTTGGAGAAGTCGATTTTAGGGGGCCACTTTACTATATAAACCATACATACTCCTTTGAAGAAATTTTGATAACAGGAATTTTCGAATGCATTGAAGAAAACGATTAAACAAAGCTGATCGAACTTGGCTACATGTACCCTCGGGACTCCTCGTCCACCAGCAGCAATTGGTACAAATGTTTAACTTCTTCACATTCAATAGCATCATCTAATAACAGATAAATTTGCAGAATGGACCAGACATGCACCTTTCGGGTACTTAATCCTCGTCAGTGATCCTCAATCTAAACAATGTAAGATTCCCAGAAGTATGAAAGTTCTGTCCACAAATGTACCGAAAGGCGTTGCAGGAAAGCTCTGATCATGAGATATTTATGTATTATGTGAAATGTCATAGCCCTAACCTTCTAGTTAAAAAGAAGGTCAGGATCATGGTCACTAGGACAAAAGTAATGATATCAAATGAAAGCTCTCGTCATGAGGAATATATATATGTAAATTATAAAGCCCTATACCTTATAGTTTAAAAGAAGGTCAAGGTCACAAGGTCAGATGTCTTGGAGTAAAACTTGTTATGATGAATGCGTGTATGAAATATTTAACTTAAGCCTTATCACTTATACTTGAAGTGACATCTCAACCAAAATATTACAATAGGGTCAAAGTTCCAAGTCAAGGTCGCTAGGTCAAATGAATCGGTATTAAACTGTAGCACCTGTTATGATGAATGTATGTATGAACTATGATAGAAATCACTTATACTTTAAGAGAAATTCGCTTCAAGAACTTTTTAACCAAAATATTACTACAAGGTCAAAGTTCAAAGTCAAGGTAACTAGGTCAAATGTCTTGGTATCAAAATGTAGTACTTGTTATTGTGAATATTTGTGTGAAAATAGAAACCATATCACTTATGTATGAAAAAAATATGCTTTAAGAACTTCTTACCAAAATATTACTACAAGGTCACAGTTAAAAGTCAAGGTCATTAGGTAAAAAATGTCTTGGTATCAAAATGTAGTACTTGTTATTGTAAATATATGTGTGAAATATAAAAGCCTTATCACTTAAATAAAAAAAGATATGCTTTAAGAACTTCTTAACCAAAATATAACTATCAGATCAGAAGTCAAGGTTAAGGTCAAGGTCACTAGGTCAAATGTCTTGGCATAAAAATGTTTTCCTTATTATGGTGAATGTATGTATGAAATATGAAATCCCTATTACTTATACTTCAAGAGTTATCTGCTTTAAGAACTTCTTAACCGGACGGACAGGTGTAAAGACGGACAGGGTGTTTCCTATATATCCCGCAACTTCAAACTGCGTTTGCGAGGGATATAAAAATCATATGATACAACTAAAGTTAGATAGATGTTTTTTTATAAAAAAATGTCGCATCTGTACATGTAAACAACAAGATCCATTAATTTATTACTATTTAGGGTATAATTGCTGTTTCATAAACGCATTCCATGTCACAGGATTTCAACAAATGCCAAAATTCTTGACCTCTTATCTTTTAAATTGAGGTTTGTCCGTCTGTTCTGAAGAGAATTAGGATAGGATATCACTATCGATTGGTAAGTAATAGGAATTCCATATTCCGTTCGTATAATTATTGTGGAAAATTATGTTACCAATATCTCAATCTCGGTAACCTTTACCTAGTAGATGTTTTACCTATTTCCTAAAACGCAAAGATTAACTAAAGAAATATTTTTAATTTGTACCAAAATGATAGAATTTTATCGAATCTTGACGCAGCCTCAATCATAAAGTACTATTTTAGATTATTTTTCCGTTTGTCAAATTATTTGAGATGACTTACATGTAATGTATCTATTATTTGTAATATCACCATAGGATCGTTGCATTTATATATAAGTACTAAGAATTTAAAATCCCTGCCTGCGAGATCCGTACCCGTTGTTGGTAAGACATTGTAAAGAACTTCATTTTACTGTCAACAAGATAGAATGACGTGTATTAATTACAACGTAATAGGAGTATATCTACTTAAATTTGTTAAGGCGGGAAAACAATGATTAGTTTTGTCCTCAATTATAATTTTATATGAATATCTTTCTCCTTTTAAATGCCAAGTGAAAGACAACTCAGACAACTAAAAAATGATTATCCCCTCCCCCAACTTTGTTGCCGAAGGGATGAAGAAGGCTTGTGTAGACTCTAGAGGAAACAGTTTACTTCTTATCTTCATCAAATGTTAAACGTCTTTAAATTCAATAGCATCATTTAAAACCTGATAAATTTACAGCATGGACCAGACATGCACGTTTCGGGTATTAAACCCTCGTCAGTGATCCTAAGTCTAAACAATGTAATATGGCCAAAAAGTATGAAAATTATTATGTCCAAAAGTGTACCAACAGACGTTGCATAATGAGTGGGATATGATGCTATAGGACCCACGTTTTAGAAATTTAAACTTTATTTTAAAGCTTTTAAATTCAATTTAGGTTTGAAAAATTATATTTCCATGTTTTCAGATTGTTTTATTGCATTTTCAAACTTCTTAAATTTGCTTTACACCTTTATTGCATTATGATAAAGAGTTTTATCAATTGCAGAGATTCGTATGAAACCCTTTCCTGGAATTTGAACTGAATAAACATCCATTCCGACGCACACTGAACTCCCCACTCCCCTCCATAAGTCAGGGAAAAAAAAGGCACGTTATATACACAATATAGGCGATAACGTAAGGCTCCTTTTTTCTATTTTATTCTCAGCGACGCTTTTTATATAGACGATAACGTAAGGCTTTTTTTTTCTATTTTATTCTCAGCGACACTTTTTATCGCGTAGCCAAGCCATATGGCTATGTTACGGGAGACCTGCAAGATGTGTCTTAAATAAGATATTTTATATTTTTAATTAAAAACAAAACATATAGAATGTTTTTTTCACAACTACAACTGTTTATTTGCGAAGCGGGAGAAAGTACAAGCTGCCGATAGAAATTTTTGTTTATGTTTGAGACGAGCGCTCTGATTGGCTTATCGTTGGATCACTGGATTATAGAGATAGGAGTGTGTAGGTCCTGTCGTTAAAAGCGCAGAGTGTAAAAATGGAAAATTGTCTCAGTTTTTCATTTTCCGTTACGGATTTTGGAAAGGAAAATTCAGTTGTGTTTTAGTACAGCCTATTACAGTCCATTATCTATTTTCCATTAACAATATTTCAAGGAGGAAAATTGAAAATTGGGAGCTTTTTCCGTTCTCAATTTCATTTTTTAAAATGAAAAATTGAATCAATATTTCATTTATCATTTTCGAAATGAAAACTGATTTTTTTTTCAATTTTCTATTTTCTTTTCTTACTGTTGCAAAGGAAAAGATACAGCGTATTTGAGTTCATTTTCAATTTGAAATACTGAAATGAAAAATCGAATCAATTTTCCATTTTTCATTTACTAAATTAAAAATGAAAAATGAAAAATTGGTTTAATTTTTCATGTTTTATTAATTTTTCCGAAATGAAAAATTGAATTGTGGTTTAGTACATGTACACGGACCGATTTAACCCTGACGGATCTAGCGAGGCTGATATAATTTGGTATAGGGTCTAGGGAAAACTTCAGTTTACTATTCTTTCATAATACATAAAGGGAAAAAGTACCCTCATACAAATGTACCATTAACAAAAATCCTTATAGTTTACATCCTATCAAGGAATAATAAAATAGCCATGCATATTATTTATCAGCTCGCTTCATTTGACAGTTATCTGTTCATTTCATTTCTGTTTTATTTTTTAGCATAAATTAATTTCAGCCGTAGATATTCGGATTCCGTCGCTCGCATTTATACTTTATCCCTTATGATGAAGAAATGTAATGGTATACTATACATGCTAACGCTTTTTTTCTTTCCGGTTATCTCAGTCGATATCTCAGCTTACTAGAGTCATTAGTGTATATGTAGAATTAAATATGAGTGTACATTTGCATATGATGGGGTTGTTAAAAAGAACGGAATGCACTGAAATTGATTATAACAGATCCATTCATTCATACAAAGATTAAATCAAGCGTGCAGTAACAGTGAGAGAAATGAAAAATACAAGAGAATAAAACATGAAATAAAACAAACGAACAAATATTAATTAATTAGTACAGAGTTTCTCCGTCCGGGGATCCCCCGTCGGGGTCGTAGTTTGATAGAAAGGAGGGGAAGAAAGTGTCATATTTTGCGCCACAGAATGAATTCAGATTAAGTACCCCTTGGCCAATGATACACTTATCATTAAAATTACTCAGAGTTCTTTTTGATTGATTTATTTTATCAAAATATATTAACAAGAAGGCAATACTAACAATTTTAAAAATGAATGCCACTTTTGTAACCGTCTTTTCATTTCATTTCATTTATTTATTTTATTCATTTATTTTGAAAATCGCAATTTTGCGAAATCAAAATTAAAATGATCGATTCCAATTGTTGATTTCATAATTTTACATATACACTCTATGTGTATAATTCAGCGACACAGTTATCGTTGTTCCGATTTGCTATGCAAAGCTGAAGAAAACAACAACAACAAAAAATCTAACGCGATGCATTGTCGTTGAAACATTTTAGCTTTACGTTAAATATATACACCCAGACAAAAGTTAAGCAACAATGAATTTTTTTTAATGCAAAATGCTGGACCAGGTTTGATACAAAATATTTGAAAATTATGTATCATGATATAGATATGACCTTTGACGAAGACAATATTACTTTATTTAACATAATTGTATTATGCAACTTATTTTAAATCCGGATAGAAAAAGTCGATTTGACAGCCTTATATAACATGTGACCGACCTAGATATGTCCTTTCCTATGAACTTTTTAAAAAAAATTCTTATCTATGGGATAGAACTGAACGATTCTAGCTTGGTTGCCACTCTGGCAACCTTGGGCAACTCTTTTTATCGACGGAATTTCAAAATGGCCACCAAATGCCTTCCACCAATAGATGAAATTAAATTCTTTCTTTAAATATTAAGTTGGTACATCAAATTAGGGGTATTGAGGGTCAACAAACCCATTTCCGATGTCATTTTTACAATTTGAGTTCATTCAGGACCAAAAATTCAAGATGTACGTCAAATGTCAACCTCATTATGGTACAATGTGAATATTTCAATAAAACGTTCGTGTAACACATCTTATCTGTAGTTGCAATTGTCCTAGAATACATTTCTTTTGCCGTTTTGGTTGTTTCAGCTGGCACATTCTTCTGGGACAACTCTGCTTATCAGGGAAAATTAAAAATGGTCACCAAATGCCTTCCAGCAATAGGGGAAATTTAATTTATTCTTCAAATATTAAGTGTGACCCATCGAATCAGGGGTTTCGAGGGTCAACAAACTCATTTCAAATGTCATCTTGACATTTTGAGCTCATTCTAGGTTAATAATTCAAGATGGCTGCCAAATATCAACCTTATTATTGTACAATGTGTAGATTTCAATAAAAAGTTTGTGTTACACATCTTATTTGTAGTTGCAATGATACTTGAATACATTTATTTTGCTGTTTTGGTTGTTTCCAGTTCTTACATACTTGTAGGACAACTTTTTTCATCTTGAAAACATTCAAAATTGCCACCAAATAGTCCCCTACTACTGAGTAAGATGTAATAATTACTTAATACATAAAGTGTGGCTCAACGATTCAGTGGTTTTAAGGGCTACAAAAGACGCATTCAGTATTACCAGCTTGAAATTAATCTAGAACATAACAAGAGCTTAAGTCAAAAGAACAGTGACAGGGAAAATGATCTATGTCAAGAATACAGACCAGGCAGAAATCTTGGAAGAACTCTGCTCCTCTGAATTCCTTTTGCAGACTTTCGAATAGGAGAGTCACTTACGTATTTGACAAGATATTTTGACAATTCATAGCCCTATTATGTAGATTCTTGCTTTAGGTCGACTCTTATCTCCCTTTCTTAAAACATACAATATTTGCAATTTATTTTTATCTTTATAATAAAAAAAATATTCTTCGCTTTTATGGTTGAGAATGTTCAATCTATGTAAAAAGAGCATTTGTAAGTTCAAATAAATGTGTTCTAGGACCATTGCAACTACAAATAAGATGTGTTACACGAGTGTTTTATTGAAATATTCACATTGTACCACACTGAGGTTGAAATTTGGCAGCTATCTGGAATTTTTTTGTCAAGAATGAACTCAAAGTGTAAAACTGACATCGGAAATGGATTTGTTGACCCTCAAAACCCCTAATTTGATGTACCAAACTTAATATTTAAAGAAAGAATTTAATTTCATCGATTGTTGGAAGGCATTTGGTGGCCATTTTGAATTTCCGTCGATAAAAAGAGTTACCCAAGGTTGCCAGAGTGGCAACCAAGCTAGAATCGTTCAGTACTATCCCATAGATAAGAATTATCAAAAAAAAGTTCATAGGAAAGGACATTTCTAGGTTCTGAAATTTTCAAATCGACTAAAATGGGGACGGGTATGATTTTAAACAATTCAAGTCAGACATTAAGTTCATGGATTTGATTTATCTCGGAAAATTCGCTGTTCAGTACGGTTGCAATGAATCAAATTGGTAATCTGATGAATTCAAAACTGAATACGGCATTAAAACGCTGAGATAGTGTGAATTATCTCTTAAGAATTAGGAGTATTTCTTTTAAATATATCGTGTCAAAAACGCGTTTATGGAACCGAAAGTGAAGTTAAGTTCCTGCGTACCAGTAGAACTAAATTTATTAACAGACAAATATTTGGATCATGAATAAGACATTTTGATATTGTATTTTCATTGCTATCGTTTTTATCAAAGAAATAAAGTTTGACAACGATATCTATTTGGATGCTTTTTCTGTATTTTCTTTAAAATAACAGCTTCGTGACTACTATTTTCCACCCTACTTCGACCAATATAAATCTTCATGTAGAACAACCATCTGCCAAAATGTCTCTTCCGGTTAGGAAATTAATCCGTCGAATCGTAAAATTTCTCTTTTTATGACAAAATTAAAAACCGGATGTGTATCCCATTCGACCAAATTGCGGCATAATTCGGCTGAAAGTCACCATTAACATCGGTGAACATGGAATATATAGCAATTATGAGCAACAAATATCTTAAACGGGAATTATCGGCATTTATTAACAAGAGCGATTGAAATAGGTTAGTTGGAATAAACCTCAACCGGAAGTCCACTGAGAGAATATAATATTAAATTTTTGAAAGAAAAACGTACTAGATTTTTGAGTCTTGAGCTTAATGTGGTTTATTTCATTTTCAAGGACCCGTTACCTTAAATTTTCAATACATCTATTCAAACTTTATTCTAAATTATTTTCCCTGAAAAGTACATTCTTTTCATTTGAGGCTCTATACAAGGTAATTGTTTCAATTTCGATATAATTTTTGTGTTATATGATAACAAAAGGTGTAAGAATTGGTATTTGATATAGATTACAAAATCTTAGCGGTGCTATCATTAACGTATAAGGACTCTGAAATATTGGGGTGTTGCTTAACTTTTGTCTGTGTGTATAGAAGTGCACACACTACCTTTGATTTGTCTAATTAGATTTGTGGGCAGTGGTTACTTAAAATTCCTTCATATACGAAAATTCCATGTAGGACATTTTTTTCGGTGAGAGGGGAGAGGGCATTTCACCAAGAAAAAATTCTCCCCTCCCGCTGGTACATGTACATGTATAGGTAATAATACTACTATTTACACAGAGAGATAATGAAGATGAAATGGAAACTGAAATATCAATACAAAGAGATAACAAGAAAACTATTGATGCAAAGCATCAATTCGCCTGGAAAATTAAAATACAAGATACCTGTAATTCAGTCATTCTCGATTTATGACTCGGTTTGACCTTATAAAATGTTCAAAAATAAAGTTCATGCGATCAGTTTTTTTTTCTTCTTCATCAAAAAGTATAATGATCGAAATTTCTAAATAAATTGATTTTTTACACACCGCATTTTCCTGTAATTCTAAAAGTACCATTGAAAAGAGGTACCCTACACACGGTAACGGAGGTTAATTCTTCCACAGCGTGATATGAATTTCTTTGAAAAAAATGAATAAAAGAGGATTTTCTTACCTCTATTTGCATTTTCATTCATTTCATAACAGTATCTAGTGATGTATGCGTAGCAGAAGACTACATTCTCTGAATTAGTTCATTTTTCCTCCTCCGCATATGTGAAAGCTATAAATTGCTATCAATTCAGGAAGAAACTAATAACAGAAGGCGACGTAATACGAAATATAAAAAAGTGATTCTTTTTATTCATATTGATATACACCATACCTTTCGATAATAACTGCAACACTTCTTCTGGGGATATCCTCTCAACTTGTCCTGTAATTTGATTAATCCGAAATGATTCGGGTCCTTTTGAAGAAGAACATACCACTCCAGGAAAGCTACCGATGCTTATTTCAATGACGTATAACGGGAATTTAGATTTTCCCATGGAACGTGATGAAACTTCATGAAAAAAGACTTTGAAAAAAGCAGATGGATCTTCTAGTCTAAAGATTTCCACTTCTTTGGAATTTTGGTATTTATCGTCGTTTCTCTGAAACCATGATGTATGGGATTTGATCACATGTTCAATATCCTTTTGTACTTGTTGCATATCATCTATTTCTAAACCCCGTACTGTAGGTACCTTGTTTTGTTTGCCTACCTCCTCAATGCCATAAAGAATAGAACCTCCTTCTTCAGAAAACGAAGAGGTAAACTTTGGTATATTTTCCTTGAAGCTGGACTCAAAACTTATCCCTTTTATATGTTTAAACTGCAGAGAACTACTTTCGCCCCTATGGTATGTTTCATCTGCTACAAGTCTTTCGCGAACTCGAGAATAAATACACGGGATGTCGCTATTATTTGTTGACGCATGTAACCTATGTATTGTATATTTTTCTTTCTTTCCATAATTCCTATATTCAAAGGACTCCAAGACATGCAAATTTGTTGAGCACACCACGTGTGATCCCGTAACAAATATATCCATGTAAGAGCCACTACGACTAGTTTTTCTATAGAAGTTTTTTCTAGACTCATAACCTTCAGATGATTCAAAATCAGCTGGCATTTTCTCAACATCATCTCCAATGCTGCTCCAGAAATTGTCGGCAAACTCAGCATTTTGCTTGTCTAGATTTTGTATTCTAATTATTCCTCCACCTGAATTTTTTAAGGCACAGAAGTTTTGAAGGAACTCCGTCTTCTGTTTTACCATGTGTTTTCGTTTAAGATTAAATGTCCACAGATTTATTTTCATTTCAATCACGTGGTCCGAAACATAATCTTTCAAGTTAGAGTCATCATCTCTAAAGATTGTTCTGCTATTATGAGTGGGGAATCGCCACCTCCGCTCTCTGTTTCCAATATTACCTCCACCTACAATTAAAAATGAATATATTAAACCTTGCTTGGAGGCGATCTTTAAAACTCGAAAATAGAAATGATATTCCTCCCATTAAAGCAGTGTATCTATCCCTCCTTATATTTGCTATACATATACACAATTTGTTGCTTCCAAAATAATTAATTATAAACAAAATGTGAAATGTCTAGGTGTACAAGACCTTTTATAAAACCCCATACAATGCACATGTTCAATCTCTGCCTTCATCTACCAACCATGTGGTCATGTGGTTACTGGTGACCTTAATATCGTCGGTAACAGTAAACTTAGGAACCTTTGACCGTGTACTAAACCACAATTAAATTTTCCATTTCGGAAACGTTAATGAAAAAATAGAATATTGAACCAATTTTTCATTTTCTATTTAGTAAATAAAAATGGAAAATTGGCAAAATTTTCCAGTTTTCATTTTAAGATTTCAAATTGAAAAATGAAAATGGAAAATGAACTAAAATACGCTGTATTAAACCACAATTCAATTTTCCTTTGCAAAAGTCAAAAGCGAATATGGAAAATTTAAACCATTTTCAATTTTCACTTTAAAAATGAAAAATGAAAAATTGATTGAATTTTTTCATTTTTCATTTTAGAATATAAAATTGAAAATGGAAAATGCTTTCAATTTTCCATATGCCTTTTTAAAATTTTATTTTCTACATGGAAAATAGAAAATGGACTGTGATAGGCTGTACTAAACCACAATTCAATTTTCCTTTTCAAAATACATAATGGAAAATGAAAAATTGAGCCAGTTTTCCTTTCCATTTTTACATTCTGCACGCTGATGCAAAAATGGAAAATAAAAAATTGAATCAATTTTCAATTATTCATTTTCTTTTAAAGACACACGACCTACAAACCCCTATCTCTATAATCCAGTGGTACAGCGATTTGCAAATCAGAGCGCTCGTCTCAAACGTAAACAAAACTTTCTATCGACAGATTGTCCTTTCTCTCGCTTCGCATATAAACAGTTGTAGTTCTGGAAAAAGTATTAGCTTTCCAAAAAAGCTCGGTCGATATCAACATTTATTTAATCTCGCAGTAATTTTTTCCTTCGTCGAAATAGGTTTAAGATTTTATTCTTAGAATAAAGAGTAAAGAGAAGTAATAATAAAAATCTGCATGAAATTCATGATAAAATAAAGCTTATGTTTGTGAAACACGAATGCCCCCGGTGGCATCTTTTGTTTGTATAAACTTCATTTTCTGTTAAGTATGTGAATGGTCAAGATCAATAATTTTGATATCAATGGAAAGGTCTTGTCACAAGGAATACACATGTGAAATATGAAAGCCTTACCATTCAAAAATTATGTCCAATGTTAAAGTTTTTGAAAAGTATGTCAAAGGTCAAGATCACGAAGCCAAAACTTTTAGTATCAATGGAAAGGTCTTGTCACAAGGAATACACATGTGAAATATGAAAGCCCTATCACTTATCATTCAAAAGTTATGCCCAATGTTAAAGTTTTTAAAAAGAAGGTCAAGGTCAAGATCACGATCAAAACTTTTGGTATCAATGGAAAGGTCTTATCACAAGGAATACACATATGAAATATAACAGCCCTATCACTTACCAAACAAAAGTTATGCCCAATGTTAAAGTTTTTGAAAAGTAGGTCAATGGTCAAGGTAATGAGGTCAAAAATGTTGGTATCAATGGAAAGGTCTTGTCAAAAGGAACACACATGTGAAAAATGAAAGCCCTATCACTTACCATTCAAAAGTTATGCCCAATGTTAAAGTTTTTGCAAAGTAGGTCAAAGGTCAAGGTAAAGGTCATGAGGTCAATATTTTTGGTATCAATGGAAAGGTCTTGTCACAAGGAATACACATGTGAAGTATGAAAGCTCTATCACCTTCAGTTCAAAAGTTATGTCCAATGTTAAAGTTTTTGAAAAGTATGTCAAAGGTCAAGATCACGAGGCCAAAACTTTTAGTATCAATGGAAAGGTCTTGTCACAAGGAATACACATGTGAAATATGAAAGCCCTATCACTTATCATTCAAAAGTTATGCCCAATGTTAAAGTTTTTAAAAAGAAGGTCAAGGTCAAGATCACGATCAAAACTTTTGGTTTCAATGGAAAGGTCTTATCACAAGGAATACACATATGAAATATAAAAGCCCTATCACTTACCAAACAAAAGTTATGCCCAATGTTAAAGTTTTTGAAAAGTAGGTCAATGGTCAAGGTCATGAGGTCAAAAATGTTGGTATCAATGGAAAGGTTTTGTCAAAAGGAACACACATGTGAAAAATGAAAGCCCTTAGGCTATCACTTACCATTCAAAAGTTATGCCCAATGTTAAAGTTTTTGCAAAGTAGGTCAAAGGTCAAGGTAAAGGTCATGAGGTCAATAATTTTGGTATCAATGGAAAGGTCTTGTCACAAGGAATACACATTTTAAGTATGAAAGCTCTATCACCTTCAATTCAAAAGTTATGCCCAATGTTAAAGTTTTTTTTTAGGACAAACAGACAAACAGACGGACAGGCCAATAACTATATGCCCCCGACTCTGTGATTCCGGGGGCATAAAAACTGGATACCAAATAGAAACTTATGTGTTGATCATTCTGAAAAATTAGAAAATAGGCACATTTACACTAGACAAATCAAGACGCAATGCTCATCATAGTCATTGATAAATTCTTTGCAATTGGGTGGCCAGGTCGTAGGAAAATTCAATCAAAACAAAAATTAACTTAACCAATCGAAAGCATTTCTGTATGCATTCGCGGGAAAAGCGGAATCAGAATTTTGGGGGAAATTAGGGGAAAGTTCTAAAATGTTCCTATTAAATTCAGACTGCTTATCGATTTTTTTTTTCTACCGATCATTAATTTCTTCGTTGCACTTTTTATCAATATGCGTTCAAATGGTAAGAGCAAACAAAATGTTATATTCTCAACGAAACAGCTTAGCTCGGCTGGACGGTGAGAAATGTTTAGCCCATTGGCACCTTAATTTAGAATTGCTATACAAAAGCGTTGTCATGACGACATGACCTATTTTTCTGAAGTGGATAAAGTACGAGAACATCGGAATGCCTGTCTCTGGTCACATGTTTTTACTAGTCACAAAAATGTTATTTTCTATCTGATAATTGCCCCTATTGCAATGTTGAATCTGATTAATCAATTCGGAAATTGATAGCCTATACAAATCCAAAATAGATCGATTTCATGAAATCGACCAATAACGTTATAATTATGTTTTGTTTTTAAAATAAAAATTATAAAATATGTTACTTAAGACACATTTTTGCAGCACTCTCGTATTACTATAACTTGAGAATAACATAAAACTAGTCCATGTTTCAGACTTTCCGTTGCTTTTATTGTATCAACATAAAGCGCACATCTGTGCATGAATTCCAACAGGCCTGTAACGTGAACTCGCTTCAAATAATGGCTCTTTTAAAAGAGACATTGAATATGAATACTTGTTTCCGTCTGACAGTTAAAAGTTATATCGAAATAGAGTTTCGGAATAAATTGGCAATTCAATACACATCTAGTAGTCCGGGGAAGTAACCTTTCATTTTCACTGCTAATCAGATAATTGGATTAACGCAAGGGGTAGACGTTGTTTGCACGCGCAGCGTTCCCAAACGAAAAAAATTCTAACTCATACAAAACCATCAGATCCATAGGTTATTACAATGGTTTTTATATGTTCCATTTATCAACTCATATCCAGACCATTTGATTACATATAAGGTCATATGATCCTGACGCGAGTTGTTTCTTAAATGTGAGTCGATTGAGAGTTGGGTATGAGTTGCTTGTGGTTTGTTATCTTCGTCAAATAGAAAGAATGAGTTATGTATGGTTCATTAACTTAGTTCTAATTGTTTGTATGAATTCTATGTGGTTTGTTGACTTTGTGGACCAAACGAAGTGAGTTATATACGATCTGCTATCTTAGTTCGAACTGCGTATATAAGTTTTGTGTGGTTTGTTAACTTTGTGGGCCTAACAGACTGAGTTTGGAGTGATTTCTTTACTTTGTCTTTTTGAGCAGTGCTACTTTATCATACTTAGGTTAAACCCTGATATGAATGAATGAATGAACGAACGAACGAACGAATGAATGAATGAATGAACGGTCGAATGAATGAATGAATGAATGAATGAATGAATGAATGAATGAATGAATGAATGAATGAATGAATGAATGAATGAATGAATGTTCCTTAAAGATGGAGTGGAATGCCCCAGCTACACCCCAATTAAAAAAAAAACTTCTTCTTGAAATCTTTATCTTAGATCGATTTAGATCCTCAATGCAATACCATTTAGTACAAAAACGTAGTATTAATAAAGCTTTATTTCAAACGTTTATGATAACAGCATTGACCATATAAATAATGTTTAGAAGTCTTGAATTGAAGGCCCCGAATTTTATGGAGCTTCAAAATGACGAGCAAAAAAAAGGGAAAAAAAAGAAATAATTAAAAGTGCATAAACATCAAATATGTGAATGCAATATCTTAACCATCTTATTCAGTCGTCGCTAAAAACAAAATAAAATAAAAAACCCTGCTTGAACTGTTCATAACATGCTGCGTCGGAGACTGAAAAGTACGAAACAGAAGGTGGTCGAGTTGTTCGAGACGATTTATTTTTCTCGGCCAATGAAAATCTGTGAAATTTCGAATGAAAATCTCAGCCGCCCAGTTCGATCGGAACGAGACGGAAAAGATCTTTTAAAGAGTAGGTGTACGTTAATCTGTTAGTCCAACTGGAACACGAATCAAACGTATCTAAGGCCTATTGTCCTAAGATGGTTCCAGAATCACGTCGACGGAAAGGTATGTAAACAGTACGAGAACACTCAAGAGATAGAGGAAATTCAAGCTACTGTCCTGTTCACTAATTCCAGAGCACCCTATCTTCCCGGTTTTCTCTAAAATATGTTAATGTCATCTTCCAAAAAGATATCAATTTTATAGTACTCCTTTAGTTGTTTCAGAAAATACCATTCTTTTGTATGTGCGTCAGCTAAGTTAGAAATAGGACGGAAAATTATAAGTCTACGGGGATTTTCTATAGTAAAATCGCTGAAAATGTGTGACGTCGGAGGCTTTGACGTCACTGTTTACTATTGTTGACACGGAGAACAATATGGCGGCGGCTTGAAATTGACATGGGAATTTCCCGTAGACATTTTATTTTTCCATATTGCGGTTTGAAGGCAGCTGATAGGGTAACTTGACGTTAATTTCCAGTTACGACTAAAGGAGGTCAATTCTCGGAAACAATAATTTGTTGCAAAATTCTTCAGACGACAGAATAAATCGCCCAAACAGGGTGCTCTGGATTTAGTGAACAGGACAGTAGTTTAAGAAATTCTCTTTACTAACAATTTATTGTGCACTTCAAATCTGTTTTGCATCGAGATGAATATACACATTCATGATTGAAATTTCCATTTTGTAAGTGATGACATGCATTATAATGTCTAGTATTTTATTTACAGGTAATCATTGGTCAGCCAATTCTAGTGTCTGCATGGGAGGTCCAAATGTGTACGTAGAGCTTTAACGGCTTAGAATTGAGATGGATTTCTTTCCTTGAAGCAAGTTCAACCTGGCCCTGATGTTTAAATTGAGTTTGAGGTAATACTGCTACATATTTAGAACAAATAACCTCACTTCAGAAATCAGAAAATAGTAGTTTTTACTCAATTCGATATGTCGTAATATTTTCTGATTACAATGTAGCCATTTTAGGGGAAAATCTGATAAAGGCCTGTAACTAACAGTGTAAGTTTTATGTATGTAAGTCAAATACTATACTCACATATAAAAGTGAGTTTTTTTATCATACAACACAATTTCTTATTGGCAAATCCGATATAACCGTCACTTTTCAGGAACTCTGCACTGTACATGTAAAACAGTGTGTGAAAAACATTCATACAAATATATATGCGGAGATGCATTGGCCATTTTGTTGAAGAATACATGTAGTAAATGATATGAATAATCAGGCATCTCAATGTAAATCTAATTATATAAAACAGGTCCGATGCGTTTTGCCTATTCACAGCATACATTGTATGTGTCATGCACTACATGACATGTACACATGTGTTCTGCGAGCTTGTCACATACAAATTCATTAGAGAGCATGCCAGGGTCCAAATATAGAGGAGGAATGTAAACGTCTTCAAATTGTATAGCATCATTTAAGAACAAATAAATTGGCAACGTGGACCAGACATGCACGTTTCGGGTACTTAACCCTCATCAGTGATCCTAAATCCTAAATCTAAACAATGTAATATGCCAAAAAGTATGAAAGTTACTATGTCGAAAAGGGTACCGAAAGACGTAGCAGGATGGATGGGATATGATGCTACAGGACCCACTTTTTAGAAATTTCAAGAAATTTTGATAACAGAAATTTAGATTGCGTTGAAGAAACGATCAACCGAAATTGATCGAACTTGGCTACATGTGCCCTCGGGGACTCCTGGTCCACCAGCAGTGACACTCACCAAGTGGTATAAATGTAAACGTCTTCAAATTGTATAGCATCATTTAAGAACAAATAAATTGGCAACGTGGACCAGACATGCACGTTTCGGGTACTTAACCCTCATCAGTGATCCTAAATCCTAAATCTAAACAATGTAATATGCCAAAAAGTATGAAAGTTACTATGTCGAAAAGGGTACCGAACTCCTGCATTTAGGAACTGCATAAGATGGATATAGGTAGGTATATGTGCACTATGCATATGCTACAAATAGGCAAAATATATCGGACCTGTCCAGTAAACAAACGATTGTAATGAATGTTACTGTCAGTTCTCAATTGGAAGCTAGATTATCGCTATTTAGCTTATAGTTATACGTGTACCACTAACTACATGTATTTGATCATAAAATTGACAGACCATGATTCTCTCTTTTTACATACCTGTACAATGTAGTATGAGCCTATGACCATCATGACACTTTATTAAAAAAATAATATGAAGTTTGATTTTACTTTAACCTTGAATTTGTTACAGGAAATACATATAGTGAGTCTGTGATATTAACGAGGGGTGAATCAGAATGTACAGTCACTTTGTGCTAAACGAGACTGATTATGTGGCCATGGATAAAGCTCTTTAGAGTTTGCAGTTCTGTTATTTAAGAAGTTATGGAGTAACTACATATATAGATAACGCCTTCTACCATGTCTACCCATTGTGGCAGTCGATGCACAAACCGTATATGTGTGTACATATTCCGACCAGATGTTACAACGTGCAGAAAATTATGTTCCATTTTTTCAATGTTTTATTTGTTTACTTTATAATAATTTACAATTAAATGCATGTTCATGTAACTTGATGAATAGAGTTGAGTCAGGTAAACATTCACTATTTACCTGTACTATTATGTTAATGCAACTACATCATGTACATGTAACTTGCAATGCCTTGAAAATCTTAAATTAATAAAAGATGTGATTTCCATGTTTTGAAAAGTTTCACATATTTTGTATCAATAATCATTGTACATGTATTGGTACACTCTGAATACAATTTATATATACATGATAACTTTGCTTGAAAGTGTATGTAACATGTGAAAATTGTTTTACTTGCTTTGAAACTTAAAATTTTATGTCACCTACAATTAGAGATCAACATACATGTAATAGGGATCTGTTTGTCTGTCCAACTGTCTGGTAATTGGTTTTTCACACAAAAATGGCTACAACTTAATTGATATACATTATAATTCTAACATATAAAGCTTGCAATAATTGTAAAACACCTTATGAACTTTCAAAGTCACCTTCAAGGTCACATTGTTAAGCATACTTAGGATCACTGACGAGGGTTTAGTACCCGAAACGTGCATGTCTGGTCCCTGCTGTAAATTTATCATGTCTTAAATGATGTTATTATACCTCTACTGATTTTTTCCTATATAAAAAGAGACTCATTAAATTTAACTAAATCCCTGAAAATCGCCTGATAAGACTATTTCCCTGCAAAGGGGTGCGTTAGTTGAGAAGACTATTTCCCTAGGGAGTTAGTTTCAAAATGGGGCGGAGCTTCTTTGGGGGTGTGTCAGTATCAGCCAATCAGCGCCGTTGAAGGTTGATCGGATGATGTGAAGGTTGATCGGATGACGCTATCAATACGCGAGCAGAGTAATCCGCCTCCTATCCGCTTAGCACATAAATTAATCCGCAATAAAATAAAACAATCAAAAATTAAACATGTATGAGTATGATAAATGATGTTTCTGTTTATCTTATCATCTGAAATTAATATTTTCCGTTACTCAGTCATGCAGTCGAGAAGGCAAGGCAAAATCATTAGAATTTCCATTTGAACCCTGTGAACCTAAGAGATATGTTCGTTTCAGTACAATGTTTGTTTCTGTATACCTAAGAGATATGTTTGTTTCAGTATAATGTTTGTTTCGGTATAATAAAACAGTTAAAGTTTACCATTGAGGGAGTTAGCACGATTCTGGTTCCCCTCGACCAGACCTATTTCCCTCGGCTTCGCCTCGGGAAATAGGTCTGGTCTCGGGGAACCAGAATCGTGCTAACTCCCTCAATGGTATACTTTAACTGTATACTATTGAATTTGAAGACGTTTAACATACTACGGTACAGGTGACACACCTCTTAGTTTAATTTTCAGTATGAATATGTATACGATAAGCTCTTGAAACAATATATTACATTGTACATTGTACCTGTATTATTAATATCGAAATACACGCATGTATGTTCTATTGTTAAAATTTTGATGCATCATCATGATCATGTTTGTAATTAATAATATACATGTAGATTTCCTTGATTATACATGTATTAGAAAATGATTTATTTTATTAATGTCAATTGGAAAAAAGGATTAAAATGCATTTATATGAAATGAAATAAAAGTTGATTTTGATTTCAATACGTAAATGTGTATATATACGGAAAAATGAATGTTGTTGCAAATTAATATCGTTTCGTATTATTTTCACTTAATATGTAACATGTGTACTGGTACATGCATGGGATGATGACCTAAAAATTTGTGACAATACATGTATGTATACACATGTACAAGGTTTTTATGCAAGTTGTTATTAATATAGATAATAGATCATATCTGGATCATATGATTTTCATGCAGTTGTTAGGTGGTTTGGTTGTGAGTTGTTAGGTGGTATGGTTGTGAGTTGTTAGGTGGTTTGGTTGTGAGTTGTTTTGTGGTTTGGATGCGAGATGTTTCTAAATGGATCATACTTGGATTGTACATCTACATGTTCACAAACTTGCAGTTTTCATACGATTTGTTGATATCCAAATATGTATGCGATCCGTTAGCTCATTTGCATGTGAAATTTCAACCGGGAAACTCGCATCAAAACCATGGATCGTAGAAGAATCATATGAGCTGTATACGAGTTGTTTTCAATGGATCGTACTTGGATCATAACATATATTTAAGGTTTTCATGCGATCCACCAATATGCAAATTTAATGATACGATCCGTTAGCTCATTTGCATGTGAAATTTCAACCGGGAAACTCGCATCAAAACCATGGTTTGTGTATGATCTGTTTATACGAGTTGTTAGGCTATTTTTTTCGTTTGGGTTACTTTATGTAAAAGAAACACATTAAGCGAGAATGGTCGATTCTCGAATCGATTTTAAAGGTAATGGTGCTACGCATGGTCAAAATCAAAATAAATGAAATCAATAATCCTATATATCTAAGAAAAAATAGACAAAAAACAAAATCTAAAATCGTACGCGAAATTTTCGGATTTTTATGACAAAATGGTGTAATCCGAAGCATTTAAAAAAAATTCATTCCCCTATTTTGATTTTTAAATTCAATCGGACTTCAAAGATTTTTCACAGGTAGAGAAGCGCGAAGGGCCTGTGGTTTCATCTTTTATTTTTCCTGAAGAATGTTACTTGCAGTTTGTATGGGGTTTTTTTTTGCGCCAAAGTTATCCGTTTGTAAGTTTGCCAAACCATAACACAAAGTGGTTCATGGAATTGCTTGACTTTTTTCAAAATCTTCTCGGGGAGGCACCCGAACCCCTTTCCAATGGGAGGGGCAGATTTTACGCAGTGGGAGGGGAATCATCTTCCATTATACTCTCCCTACATAGACCCTTTAGGCCTTGCGAGTCATTCCAAAAAAACTATGATTATCCTCCCCAGCCTATTTGAAGTTCTAGGCCCGCCGGTCCCTGCTAACCGTCCACATCGATGCGCCCCAGCTACGCCCCGACACTGATCAACCAATATTACATGTATAGACGGCAAAGTAATATTTTAGTGAAAATCCGGCAAAATGCAAGATATTTCCAGGCACGTATATATACTTGTAAAAAAACTAAATACCATTCAAGAAATATACAATTTCACTACTACAGTAAATCTATCATGTGGATGCCATGTAGAGGTCACGTGATAATTACATGTTTTGTACTATATAAACAATTAATCTTTGAAATACATGTCTCATATGGAGGCATGCGCTGTTCAGCAGGCGTAAGAAGATATAGAACTTTATTTCTTGATTTTTTACTTCATTTATGTAGACACATATAACGTTAATACATACACACAATAAATATACTTCTGTTATACTCGATGACAAAAATTGATCTTTATAATTATGATATCTTATTCTTCATTTACGATTGGGCGCCACATTTCTGTTTTTTTAACCAACATAAGTACGTGCAAACAAAACGTTAATATATACAGCCTATAACTAAGTCATTGATTTGGTTTTTTTTTTTTTTTTTTTTTTTTTTTTTTCTTTGCCCCCGTAATCGAAGATTCGGGGGCATATAGTGTTTGGTCTGTCCGTCCTTCTGTCAGTCTGTTTCTCTGTTTGTCTGTTTGTCCGCAATAACTTTAACCTTGGACAATATTTTTGAATGGTGATTGATAGGGCTTTCATATTTCTCATGTGTATTCCTTGTGACAAGACATTTCCATGGATACAAAAGTTTTTTACATTGTGACCTTGCCCTTGGAGTTTGACTTACTTTAAAAACTTTAACCTTGGCCATAGCTTTTGAATGGTAAGTAATAAGACTTTAATATCTCCCATGTGTATTGCTTGTGACAAGATCTTTCCATGAATTTCAAAACTTTTGACCTTGACCTTGGAGTTTGACTTACTTTTGAAAGACTTTAACCTTGGCTATAACTTTTGAATGGTGAGTGATAGGGCTTTCATATTTCCCATATATATTTCTTGTGACAAGACCATTCCATGGATATCAAAATTTTTGACCTTGTGAGCTTGACCTTGGAGTTTGACCTACTTTTAAAAAACTTTAACCTTGGCCATAAATTTTGAATGGTAAGTGATAAGGCTTTCATATTTCACATGTGTATTCCTTATGACAAGGACATGGATACCAAAATTTTTGACCTTATGGCCTTGACCTTGGAATTTGATATACTTTTGAAAATCTAAATTTTAGCCATGACTTTTGATTGGTAATGAGTTAAAAGAAGGGAGGAGATCCTGACGACAATCTCAACAGCACTCACAATAGAGCATCAAATTGAGCATAGACGGACCTCTAGCAGCTAGAGGTGGGACCAGGTGCCCGGGAGGAGTAAGCATCCCCTGTTGGCTAGCCGCACCCGCCGTCGATGCTCACGTACGAAAATGAAAACAATATCTAAAATAGATGCACTGTCTGAAGTTATGTCTATATAGAAAGTGCTATGGCGACAATGGCAGTAAAAAAATATTCAAAACACTTACTGTAAGAGATGGGGCTTTCATATTTCACATATGACTTTCTTGTGGCAAGATCTTTCATGGATACAAAATTTGACCTTGTGACCTTGACCTAAAAATGAGAACTACTTTTCAGCTGTTTTACCGACAAAAATGCCAACGGGGGCATTCGTTTTTCACAAAAACATGTCTTTTTATTTTCAAAAATGCTCTCAGGTTAACCCTACCTTAAAATGTTAATGTCTTCAAATTTACTGCGAGACAACATATTCCAACCAGAAGTCTCTGACGAGACTGCAGCTCTCCTGGTTGTTTTGTTTTGTATTTGTTTTTTGTTTACTCATTGACAAGTGAATAAGATACATACACATAAATATCAATTTCCATTTCTTAAGACCATAGGGAGCAATCATTCTAACAAATTAAAAGTAGCACAACAAAACACTGCAACTAGAATATCACTCATATAATTCATAATATCCAAGATAAAGTATTTAAAAAAAAGAATGCCACACCCATTTCCCAAGATCCCAGGGGACAGGGACTGCTAGCTCAAATGAACTATCGATGACATAACAAAACTGACAGATCCATCTTATTACTTAAGAATTACAACAACTCTCATTCATTAATACAGTGGTGATCGTAGTAGTTTACACACTGTTTTTCGGAAACTTCGGGCACACCTCGGAAACTTCGTTAGGAAAAACTGGTAATTCGGAAACTTCGGGCAGAATTCCGCCCTAAATTTACCGATGTTACCTAAAATTCCTAACTTTCCGAATTTCACCGGAATAACCTAAATAATTGTATTTACCCGAAATCCAAAACGAGGCTGCGTTAATATTTATTATTATTGTTTATTTCTTTTTATAAATATATTATTTCGAAATTGTTTTTCATTTGAAGGCATCAAATGTACAACTGATTCAAATTGATTGTCTTACGAGCATCATTTGCACCATAAAGTGGCGATAAAATTCATTTTCGTTTTCTATTATTGCAAACCACGGATCTGTAATTTTTTGCCGATAAGTCGAGGTTAATTTCCTCAAATTTTTAGAAAATAATATATATTCAAGGATAATTTTAATATAAAATTAGACAAGTGATCCCTCTCCTTTGCCTTTAGATGGCGTGGTATGGGTCACCCCCCCCCTCCCCAATCAAACACAGACATACATGTACATTTTTTCACTCACTACCGAGAAATTACATATTGCATAATGATGATAATAAAACAGCTTTATCTCTCTCTCTCTCTCTCTTTATTTTATTTCCCCCCTTTTTTTTATATGAATAGC
Source organism: Pinctada imbricata (assembly GCA_033119305.1). Classification (NCBI taxonomy): domain Eukaryota; kingdom Metazoa; phylum Mollusca; class Bivalvia; order Pterioida; family Pteriidae; genus Pinctada; species Pinctada imbricata. The sequence goes on along the minus strand of VSWD01000012.1, from coordinate 40,925,796 downwards.
TCTGCATTTTGTCGGATTCGGAATGTTCTAGGTCTACTTTCGGTTTCAAAACATTACTACGATCGAATTTTTGTAGCAGTAAAACTTGATGTTTTATATTTCTCCCTTGATGAAATGCACGAAACAGTCAGGAATTTGATGAAGAATGATCATAGCCGTGTTACATATTGAAGAATAGACTGGTATTTGTCAGTACTGACAGCAAGGTATCCAAGAATCTGCAAGATGTGCATGGTAGAATTGTTGCATCATGGCATGCATGTACATGTACTGATGAATGGTACCAGGGACGTATATAGTACGTATCAAAAACAACAACAAACATGGTTCAAACATAATGAAGGAATCGCAAACTACTGTCAGAGCCACTGCATTCAATCCAACAATCAACGATTGACGTACGGATTGACGTACGTTTCTACGTACGGCCCGGTATTCTGGAAATTCAACGGTAGGTTAGTACACGTAGGACATGTAAAATGATCTGATGATGTTTAATTTTGTTTGTGATTTGGGCTTGGACCGTTTTATTATGCTGCTGTTGACTGATAATCCTTACTCGGGTAGGGACTATCAGTCAACGGCAGTGTAATATAACGGTTATTATGTTACCGTTGATCGATAGTCCTTACTCGAGTAAGTCGACGGCAGTATAATATATAATTGACTGATAAATTGATCCTTACTCGGGTTAGGACTATCAGTAATTAGCAGCATATTAGAACAGTTTGTGCCTGAATAACAAAATTAAGAGATTATGATTTAAATCACTGTCCACCAGTCTTTACAAAAAAATTCAACCACTGGCCCGAAGACAAGCTAGACATTGAAAATGCCCCCATCTAAAAAGTATTTGGCTTGATTGCAAAGCAATTCCAGTCTATAGATTGACGATGTCCGCCTGTCTGTCTATCCGTCTGTCTGTCATCTGTTGTCAACATTTTGGTTAAAGTTTCTGGTTAAAGCAAAATCTAAGAAACTTTACCTTGACCTTTGACTTTGACATAGTTAAAGATTTTGGTTGAAGTTTCTAGTTAAAGCAAAATCTAATGAACTTTATGCAGTAGAAACTTTATGTTATACATGTAGGTTGCCTTTGACAAGACCTTTCAATTTATCTCGTAACATTTGACCTAGTGACCTTGAGCTAGGGCTTTGACCTAGTTAATGATTTTGCTTAAGTGTCTCATTGAACCAAAATCTCAGGAGCTATATACATAGTAGAAACATCATATTATACTTATTGGTTGCCTCTGACAAATCCTTTCAATTTATGCCATAACATTTAACCTGACCTTGACCCAGTTAGTGACAAAAACTTACTTTGCAATCCGGCCATACTGTCTTTAGCAGTGTTTTATTTGTTTATAAAATATAATTGCATTATTGCATTCCTCTACCATATAACCATATAATTTACGACTAAGTGAGAACTATACAATGATATCTATTTGGTAATAATAGGAATTTACCTTTATGATTTATTGTTAGATGATGTGATTTAGATGTTTGTTATCATCACATTTTTTTTTGTACTTGTTTTATTTCAGGATAATGAGAGTCAACACATACAACATGGTCAAACAGAAGCGAGTGATCATGGATTGGTGCGGCATAGCTTCCTTCCTTCATAATTTGTGTATCTTGGACACCAGAATCAGGACAAGATGAAGAAAAATTAACAGATTTATATTGCATGTAATACATGTATGTGGAATGGCAAAAACATGTGGTTTCTGATGTACTCAGATTGAGAAATTTAATGTCGCTTATAAAAATCACTTAGTTAGGCTGTTTGTTCATCTGTCTCTGACTGTCTGTCCGTTTGTCAGTCTGTCACATATCTGTCTGTAACTTACTTGATATACATCATTCAAACATTTTTTTTTAAACTTGCAGAGATAGTAAAGCATGATGAGACTCAGCAGGTCAAGGTCTTTTTCAAGGTCAAAGATCATTACGAAGCATTTTTAATTAAAAATTTTAAAATTTCATTTATTTTTCATCAAAATGTTTTGAAACATTGTATAATTCAAGAAATCGGCATTGATATATTAGGGCAGGGACAATACTGCACCCAGCCGATATGATACGTATCATGATACCCGATATCGGATATAATATGTATCGCAATACTTTATAAATTGATAAAACCTTCTCAAAATCCTATTTGATACTATTTATATTCATCCTATATAAGTAGCTTTTTTTCATTCAACAGGTTATATGTATTCAATACTAGCTTTCTGACCAGAATTTTTTCTGATTCCTATAACATGTACTTCATAAACCAGGAAACAAAATGTTTACATGTACTTTCATTTTCTCTGAAAGTTATTTTTGTTTTTGGCGTGGTGGACAAAAATCCAGAAAATTCAATAAAAAAATTTTTGTAAAATTTTAACTTTGGCGTGTTTGGATATATAGATACTTGGATCGAGAAAAAAAATATTGTGATGCATTGATGAATCAGAGTATTGTACCAGCCCTATGATATATGTCACAGGTTTTTAGATCATGTGTCACATAGTTGTGAACTTAAGTGAAAAGGGAGGGGGATGTTCATTGAAGATACATGATCATATATATATATATATGGCTACAGTATCTATAGCTAATTTATATGCATCATAATGAAGTATGTTTAGAGGCTATAGTCTAGCTCAAGGTCATTTTCAAGGTCAAGGCAATGTTTTAGGGTCAAACATGTGACAGGTGACATACCTGTTCTTGAACAGTGTTAATCTTGTACTCAAATGTAGACAGTAATTTACCATCTACTGCCATTCACACTTGCTTTCTTTTGACAGTTACAGTTGTAAATTTCTTATTGTCAGATTGATAGTATTCTACATGTACTTCATCAGTTGCAAGAAAGGAAATAAATTGTAAAGCAACTGGGTTTTGGTATCTAATATTAATTTTTTGAGCTATACCTTCTTGACCTAGAAGGTGTTGAATATTGATCCACATTGTACTTGAGCTGAATAAGCTATAATAATTACAATTACAATGAAATTGAAAGGGTTAAAAATCTTTGCAAAAATATATATACACAAACATGTCAGCACAAAATGCAAAAAAAAATTACCGAGCACATACAGAAGTTGGATCAGCCAAAGGTCTATAGATCATGTTTACACATGTAAATTTATATTTATGATGTGATTAGAATCATTAGATCACTTATTTGAATATCTGTTTATACATGATCATGCTCATCAGTTCATTATGTTACACTTCCTTTTGATTTCTACTTTACTCACTGCAAAGCAAATACACCGTGCATATATGCGGAAAACTTTATTCAATGTCTGTTATTCAGTATCTATGTCAAGGTTATCTTCAAAATCAAAGTCACATATTGAGGGTCAATCTGCAACGAGCAACTTGCCCTTTCCTTGAACAAATCAGTTTCCGGTCCTCCTGGTTATCAATTTTATTGTGTTGTTTGCAGAATTGCTATGTATATGTAGCACTCAAGGGTTTTTTAATGACCTGAATCTAGATCAGAGGTCAAGGTAACAATAGACTTTCTTGGCAAAACTTTGTGACAAAACTATTTCCCCTCTACATGGTTTTCAAAAACATTTGACATAATTACTCTTAGGACCCAAGGGTGTATTATGCTCTTAAATAAAAGTAAGAGGTCAAGGTCATAATATACTTTTTTATGAAACTGTTTAGAAGATTCAGTATGAATACTTTGAATGAATAGTTGGGTATAATTCATTCCTTTATGACAGATCTTGCATAGGAGTTTTTACCTCAAGATTGCAGACAATCACAGGTTTTCGGACATAGTCCGGCAACATATTTGTATCTCGGGACTTGTAAAAAAATTATAAATAGTGTGTGACGGTACGGTTATCGTGCCCCGTTAGCTCAGTTGCTAAGAGCGTCTGCCTCCATAGCATAAGGTCTCGGGTTTGATTCCCGGACCGGCCACATTTTTCATTCTGCCTATCACAATTAATCAGTGCAAAGGGCTGTCATAAGATTGAGAACACCTTGGAAAGGAATTTGTTAGATAATATATAGAGTTGTACATGTAATGGATAATGGTAGTAAGACAAAAAATTTAACAGATTTGTCGAACAAATTATAAAATATTGAGAAGGACAAAGGAACCCCATATAATTTTTATGAGGGGAGGGGCAGGAAGACTGCATCCCTCCCCAAGAAAAATGTCCAGAAAGTTTGCACCTCTACAAAAAGAATCTAGCCCGAAGGGTCTGCTGAATTATCTTTGGTCATGCATCCGCTAAAGAACAGAAAAAAAATCGGGCCCTGATCAAGGACTTATAAACAGTCCTTGCCCTGATCGAGGGTCTCCAAAATAAAAAAACAACAACAAAACCCTCCACGCCTCTCCATTGTACAAAATGCTGTTATTTTTAAAAGCCACGACAGGGACGTATTATATACCTCCCCGGCTAAGGACAGCTGAAATTCTAGAAAATCAAAAAAAAAAAAATCCCACACTCACAAACACACGATGAGGAATTATTTAAAAAAAAAACACAAAACACAGAACTTGCCTGAAATTTGCAAACAAGTTCGATCATTAGCTCGGTTTATAGTCGGTACACAGTATAAAATCGGCTTTTTATGTAGGAATATAATATATTACTTACTGTCTTTTGAAATTACATTAGTTTTCTCAATTTGAAATTAAGAAATCTCTAAGAATTTTTGAAAATGCCTAAGTGTTTCCACTGCGAAAAGTACAACTTCGTCGATCAGAGGAAATTCGAATTGTTTATATTCAACGATCATTTCTTAGATAAGATCTTTTCTTTAGTTCAACGATCTTTTCTTTTAATACTTTTCTAATATCGGATCTTTTCTGTTTTTTTTTATTCATTGTACACAGGGGGCCGAAGCAAGGTTTTTTTTTTTAATATTTCAATGACTGACGTGTCCCTCTTTCCATTTAATCAGCTACGTAACGTGTACACAGCGATTTTCCGCAGATTCCATATATCTTTCATATAGAATCTGTGGGAAATCGTTGTACATAGCTGATTAAATGAATCGAGGGAAAGGGGGGGGGGGGGGGTGATTGCAGAATGATTTCATGGAAATAAAAATAACCTGGCTACGGCCCCCTGTGATTTATTCAATACCAAATTTGACTTGTATACATCATGATGTATGTGCGACTCTAGACAATCAGGGGAGGGGAAGAGTTATAACAGCGTGAGCCCTAGTATTGCAAATTGCCAATAAAAAAGTATATGACTATGTTTGGAAATTTTCAAGGGATATACCCCCCCCCCTTTTTCAATTACACCCCAGAATTCCCGAACACATGTTGCATTCCTTTTGTGATCATAATGGAAATTTCGTTTTGTTGAAATCAATCTTAAAACTACCATTACCCCGAAAAACCCGAAATATTACACTTTTTCCTAAAAATCCTAACTAAAATACCTAACTTTCACGGTTTACCCTAAATTTCCTACCGAATTTTAATAATTCGGAAACTTCGGTCAAAGCGGTAATTTTCGTAAAGTTAGGATTCGGAAACTTAGGTAGGATTTTTCCGAAATTCGGAAACTTAGGTTAAGCCTCGGAAACTTCGGTAAAAGTGTGTAATCTCCCGCGATCACCACTGTAGCTTTGAAAGGTTGAAAGCACAATTATATAGGAAAAATAACCACACCTATTCTCTAAGACCCTGGGGATCAGGGGGTTCAAACAAAATATCAGATGCACAACAAGAACACAAAACAACCATATTGCAAAAAGAATGAAGCCTCAATCATTTATAGTGTCAGAGGAGTTGCGAGCGCAAGATTACATAGAGTTATATACTAGGAGAAAATGACCACACCCTTTTCCTAAGACCCTGGGGCTCAAACAAAATATTAGTGCACAACAAGACCAGTGACAGACCAATCATTTCCATTATTTATGGTGTTAGAGGAGTTGCGAGCACAGGATTACATAGCCTTATATGGGAGAAAATGACCACACCCATTTTCTAAGACCCTGGGGGTCAGGGGCTCAAACAAAATATAAGGTGAAAATCTAGACCACAGACCCATCATATTGCAAAAAGAATGAAGTCTCTATCATTTATAGTGTCAGAGAAGTTGCGAGCTCAAGATTACATAGAGTTATATACGAAAATGACCACACCCATTTTCTAACACCCTGGGGGTCATAGGCTCAAACAAAATATCAGGTACACAACTAGACTATGAACCCATAATATTGCAAAAAGAATGAAGTATCTATTATTTATAGTGTCAGAGGAATTGGAACACTAGATTTACATAGAATTATACAGGAGGAAACGACCACACCCATTTTCTAAGTCCCTGGGGGTCATAGGCTCAAACAAAATATCAGGTGCACATCTAGACTACAGACCCATCATATTGCAAAAAGAATGAAGTCTCTATCATTTATAGTGTCAGAGGAGTTTCGAGCACAAGATTACATAGAGTTATATAGGAGAAAATTACCACACCCATTTTCCAAGACCCTGGAGGTCAGGGGCACAAACAAAATGTCAGGTGCACAACTAGACCACAGACCCATCATATTGCAAAAAGAATCAAGTCTCTATCATTTATAGTGTTAGAGGAGTTGCGAGCACAAGATTTCATAGATTTTCATGACCACGCCCATTTTCTAAGACCCTGGGGGTCAGGGGCTGAAATCAAATGTCAGGTGCACAACTAGACCACATACCAAGTAAGATGCAAAAAGAATAAGCTTTCTATCTCCTATGGTTTCAGAGGAGTTGCGAACACAAGAATTGTTTAAGGACGGACGGACGGACAGACGGACGGACGCCGGACGACGGGGTATCGCATAAGCTCGACTGGTCAGAGACCAGTAGAGCTGAAAATGGAATCAATCAGATGTAGATCCTAAATATTTATAAGGAACGTTTGGAAAATTTAAAAGCCACCAATAATCAATTATAATACCATCATAAAGTCTTTCGATTTCTCCACGCTCTACACTACCATTCCACACCAAAAGCTCAAAAACAGACTTGCAAATATTATTCGCAACACCTATCTTTCAAAGAATCATGATTGAAGAAGTTCTTCGGTCGCTACGGAAATATGATAAAAGCATATCAGATGCCCTATCCAGTTTGATCAGTGATATTCTTGATTATGAATGGTCGCCATAATCACCAAACAAGAAATACTTATTTGATAAATGTATGTACACCAAAATGTACATCGAGACAATTACCGAAATTGACAAGTGTCCATGGAACTGTTGTGACGGGTGTTGCACGCGATTTGGAGACACTGACCCTCCCTGGGCACCTGGGTTCATTTCGGAATGTTGTTCATCCCAAGGTTCGCAACCGTTAAACTGGGAATTCTCATTATTTTGACTTGTCTGCTCGATTTTGAGACTAAATAACTGATTGGTACTTCTTTGTTGTTTATTATGAACGAAAAAGAAGGAGATAGCAAGAGTAATGATAATACGGAAGTGTTCCAACTGAAATTGATTAAAGACCAAAAACATAACTATTTTGCCGATAGAGCTAGAAAAAAAGTAATAATTACAATAAAAATACGGTAACGGGGAACAAGATTAACTCCTCCACACTGGTAAAAGCCTGGTCACAACCCGCCGCAGGTGCTATTAGGACGTGCGTGTTGATGCAGGCTACGTGCGCTACGTTTTTTTTTTCTGAAGACGCAAGGCAGGAAGTGGCAAGAGCACGGAAGGAGTGCGTCACGCACGTCGCAAGCACGGTTATATGGATAGTTTCATGCATCATATGCAGCGCAAAAAAGTAAGTGCGTTGTACGTACTTACGACTTGCGTGCAACTTGCTTACAACGTGCGTTCTCCATACGTCCTCTACGTTATTGTAAGGATGTCGAATTTACACGTACTCCTAACGCACGGAGTTCTCACTTCCTTGCGTTGAAGGTGCGTTGCATGTACTTGCAACGTACTTGCAACGTACGTGTCGTACTTCTTGTTGAATTCTCAGATAGCACGCAGACAGGACGCATCGAAAGTTCTCGTCGGTTTATGTGTAGTCTTTTGTGTTTGATGTTTACATGTCGTATGTTTCTTTTCCGTCTCATACTATGCTCGTCTTTTGTGTTTTTGCATCGGGTGTTTCGCTGTTGGTGTTGCAACAGGGTGTTGTTTGATATCCCCTCCCTTCTTCTGTATGCACTAAAACGGCTACATGTACGTCCTGTCTGCGTGTTCCCAAATCCGCAAGGAGGACGTACGGGACACGTACTGATAACGCATGGACACCGTACAGATACCCAAGGTTTGCCTACGTTTATGCACGCAGAGAGCACGTATGTGCACGTATGGCGGGTTGTAACCACCGCTTAAAGGAAATAAGCTTTGAAAATTATAACACGGAAGTGTTCGAACTTTTTACCTTCTTAAAGACAATTTCAAATCAATTTTAATTCACAAGACACGTGATTCGGATTGTTAATCCTTCTTAGTGAAGTCAAAGTGGTTATCAGACACAGCTCAAATTCATCTCAGTAGCGCTTTTTTTTATATGAATTCAAAAATGTTGATTTACTTTGCAAAGAATGTGTGTCTAAATTTCCAAAAGTGTTTATGCTGTTGCAATATGGTTCATGCGGTTGCATAGTTAAATAACATTCTTTTATGTTGATGAAAACATGTTTCCGAAATAGCGGAATAATAAATACACAATGAAATATGATAGGTCAAAACAAAGTTTCTTTCGGGCGAATGAACTGGAAAGAAGTAAATGAAAACGCTTGAAAACATCCAGTAACTGGGAAGGAAATAAGCATTTACTATAATAGTTCGGAAGTGTTCGAACCATATTAAGTACCCAAATCCTGCATGTCTGGAAAATGCTGCAAATCTATCTGTTTTTAAATGATAATATAAAATTGAAGACGATACATTTGTACCACTTGGTGAGTGTCACTGCTGGTGAACCAGGAGTCCCCGAGGGCACATAAACTCAAGTTCGATCAACTTCGGTTGACAGTTTCTTCAAGGCATTATAAAAGTTCTGTTACATTTACAAGAATGTTCTCGAAATATTTGAAACGTGGGTCCTGTCGCATCACATTATATCTATTCACTTATGCCTTTTATCATTTTTGGACATGGATTTTATATGTTCGACCAGTTTTCATTGTTTAGGAAGAATGTGATCATTATCTTTCAATCAAAAACCTATTAATGAGGTTTTTTGGCTACAAATCCTACAAGTCAATAAATCACGGCCATATACTGGCCTTTGTAATGCACTGTCCTTTCTATTGGACAACCTTTATGTTAGATTTGGTAAGAAACTCTACAAACATGTTTTCGAAAATCCTTATATATGTAGGTACTTACTGTGCGCCTATAATTGCATATCTATTTCAATGCACTTGTGAAGAAGAATTTATCCAAAACCAAAGAAAATATCATTTTTTATTATTTCAATTGGTACTTCTATTTTGAACATTTATTTCATATGAATATGCTACTGAATCGACCCTACAGGAAATTTGAAGCCGCGCACTCTCTGTGAAGTAAATGAACAAATCTAAATTCAATAAAGCCTACGCTCACGCAGCAAAATACATGTACGCCCGTTGGGATTTTTTTCACATAGCTTATGTATGTCTATATATACACACCCCATTACACATAATTTATCGATTATGCGACAAAAAAATACATAAAAACCCGTTACACATATCAAAGAAAGTCATTCCTTCCTAAAGTATACAAATCTAAAAAACATTTCACCCAAAAATAGATTTTTAAAGAAGTTTTAACTGTTTCAGTATATTTTCAAAGTATTTTAATATTCGAAGTCTCATAACTACGTAACGACAAATCGGATGAACCTGAAAATCAAGGCGGCTTTGTCTTCACAGTCTGATCACAATGTACAAATATCATGAAAATCTGTTGACGCATATTCAAGTTATTATGTTCCATGCACATATATTTTGCCCTCAGCTTAACATGTATGTGCATATACCCTCCCATTATACATAATTTCTCGATTATGCGGGAAAACTATTATGTCACAGAACATCCTTTCCTCTTACTGTATACAAATTTTCAAAACATTTCACCTAAAAATAGATTTTTAATGAATTTTTAACTATTTTAGAATATTTTCACAGTATTCTAAAATTCTAAGTCCCATTACTCCGAAACGACAAACGGATGAGCATGAAAATCAAAAGGTGGCTTCCTCTCCACAGTTTAATCACAATGTACAAATATCATGAAAAACCGTTGACGCATATTCAAGTTATTGCGTACAGACGGACGGGCGGACAGAGAAACAGACGGACAGATAGACATACATACAGACGGACTTCGCCATACCATAATACGTCCCGTCAATGACGGGCGTATAAAAAGTAAAAGAGAGCGCTACTGAGGTTAATTTTATTGGCTCCTCTGATGAGAATTTGATATTCGAAGCGCGTATCTGCTGCAGAGGGATTGGTTTTGGATTTTCTTCGTGAGAACTGAGAAGCTTTACTTTGCTCTTAATCAATTTGATATCATATACTGTGAAATCATTATATTTCGTGGGGGGTCAATTTTCGTGGTTTTCTTGGATGGCCTCATCTACGAATTTACATCCCAACGAAAGAAATTGGAGCAACTTTTAACGATAAAACAATATGCATATTTTACAGGCGATGGACGTATTATTAAGTTCTTCCAATAACGTGGGCACATACATTAATTGCTTTTTATTGCAATGTTTATCTGCACTGTTTTTGCAATTGTTTGTCACGAGCGAATCTTGTGAAACCCCCTTTTAATAGACATTTTTCAAGTTGACGTACTTCAGATTTCGCACTCCGGACTTCGTACTTATGGGGTAATATCAAAGAAATCAAGTGTATTAAGAAAAGTAAAATCTGACCACTAAATGGACTAAATGATACTAGAGAGCTATAAATATGTATTTACACACATCAAAACAAGTAAATTTCTTACATAAGTATTCTTACTTCAATGGAATAATAAAATCAGCATTTTGCCTTAATGACACAGTCCCTTTCAAGTGAGAAGTCCGAAATGCGAAAAGAAAAGGGAATGATCTCCAGCATGACCACCCTGCATTCACTCAGCGAAACAAACCCACAAGAAAGTGACACATAAATGACATCATACAAACTCCAAATAGCAAAACGAGACACATCAATATTCACTAGAACGTCATACAAAACAATCGTAACTTTGGACTTTGGACGGCCAACTGCCGGATACACAGAGGTCTCCATAGACATACAATTGTTGTATAAACATAAAACTTCTCACTGTAAGATGACATCATCAAAAAGATAGTTAGACGCAGCGGCCTCTTGTAACACAGATTCTATGTAGATGGATCTAAAAAATTCTATGACATGCGTATAACAGTCTGTGCTCTGCTGGCTGAAGCGAGCTCAAGATCAATCACCCAAGAAGTCTGACATTCCGGAGAGGACAGAAGTCCACGAACATGAAAATTTTCCAATTAGGTCAAATACAGATGGTAGTCTAAGGGTAAGGGACGTAACTCAAAATTGATCTCGCGAACGTTTGTTGTCTGGCGTAACGTTACCTGCGTTTGTTTTCACGACAAGCATCTGCATGACTTAATCATGACGTCATAATAGGGGAATTTCCCGCGCGGTGCACAGAGGTAAACGGGATCTTTTTTAAATGGTTGCTTTACATATTATTATCTTTTTTTTCATAAGGCACGGACCATTTGATATTCTGGGGGAGGGGCTTGGATTTTTTGTCGGAGCAAGATTATTTTTTTCGCCCCGGACCGGGGCAAAATTATTTTTTTCTTGCAAAGTTGGAGCAAGGAATTTTTTTTCTAACAATTGATGTGAATATTAAGAATGTATGACATTGTGTTTTTTCAACGGAAATTCTTTATTTTTGCTTAAATTGCTCAAAACATTACTAAATTTTTATGTAAAACTTGTATTCATCTGTAAACTGAGAGAGATAAAAGATTTGTACAATATGATATAATTTTCAGTAAACAAAATGTATATAAGGTCATGTAACATGTAAGAGGGCCTGAGGTGAGGCTCTTCTAGACAAATTTTCAAATTTAGAGATGCAAACTAGTGAAAAACTTAATCAAATTCTCCTTCCAAGAATGTATATAAAATTTAGACTCTATGGTGATGCATGTATCTATTAATAGTAATAAATGATATTGAAGATGTATTTAAGGAAGCCCCTTTTATTTCCAGTTACATGTATACTTTTGATATTTTTAAATATGAACTTGCCATTAAAGAAGGAAAGTTTGGCGAGCGAAGCGAGCCCAAAATTTTTTTATACAAAGAGAAAACTGAGGCGAGCGAAGCGAGCCGAAAAATTTTCAGGAATTTTAAGCGAGTTTCATGGTTATTCTTCAAATTCAGATTACTTGTAAGAGCAAGATTATTTTTTCTGTCACACCATAAGCAAATAAATTTTTTTCATCAAAATTCAGAGCAATATTATTTTTTTCGAAAAAAACCCAAGCCCCCCCCCCCCCCCCCCCCAGAATATCAAATGGACCGTGCCTAAGTATGAATTTCATTTTCTCCTTTTTATTTCCTGAAATTTAGAGGATTTTTACCCGAAACGTTCATGCCTGGTCCATGTTGCCAATTTACCTGTTCTTCAATTATGCTATTCAATTTGAAGACGTATAACATTGAGCATTACTTATAGATTAATGTGTTTCCGAGATTTATATTTATTTAATGGTATTTCTTTATTCTTTTGATAATTTCAGTATCTTCACGAATCGCTTGACCTACGGCATGTTTCATTCCGTAAATGTCGAAAGAAATCTGATGTTATCAGATAATTATGACAATGAATACTTCGATTTTATTTGAGCGTAATTAGTGTAAATATAGTACAATTAGCTTTATAAGATACCTTCATTTGATGAGAAGTTAATCTAAAAGAAAAAAAATTGTATCATAGAAAGGGGTTAAGAGATCCGGCTCGGACTTTTGATTTTTTTTTTTAAATGTACGAATTTCAAAAGGAGAGGTACAGGATTTGGTACGGGTTCGGTTCTAAAAAAACCGGACTACAACTTTACCCGCGCATTCGACAGTCCATCTTATTTTTTCTTCTTTTTTTTTAAATTTTACTTTTTGTTCGGTTGCTTCCCATGTTTAATCGGAATATCAACTGTGTCAAATGTACGAATTACGTCTAAATTCTGAAATAATGATAACTGTTATTTATTCAAATTAATTTTACAATTTCGCGCAAGCATGTTGATAATAAATTGCCGACAAGACATACAACGCTATGCTTAACCTCGGCGTAACGTATTGCGATGTAAAAAAAGAACGGGTAGTGGTAACCCAAATGACGCTAAGTCGGTAAAAGTAGATTTTCCCTGTAATTTGCACAGATTTAAGATAGGTAATCAATCTCTTTTCCGTTGGTTTTTTATCCAAAATGATGCGTTTTTTCATGAGCTATATAAATGTGACAATTTTAGGAACATCATACTGGTACATGTTTATCCTTAGTTTCTATTAAAATCGCTTCTGAAATAAGTATGGTGATATTAAACATCAACATTTTACTAAAATAGAATGATACATGTATTATCTTTGAAATGCATAGTTGATCATTAATAAATTTGCAGGCTCATTGAATATCCGAATACAAATTTCATGACAAAGTCGCTATTTTCTGTATTGAAAGGGGAACACATTTTGGAGATTTTGAATTGCGACCCATGCAAAACGATTAGTTTGATTTCTTTCAAACTTTAGCAAGAGATGCATGACATTATCATTAATTATGGAATTATGAAAAAAATAAATGTAGGGAAGTAATGGGAGTATGGTGAAACTACCGCCTTAAGCGACATCTTGGTATAAGTGGCAATAAGCCAATTGCCATGTGCGGCATCCACGAAATTACGTCCCCACGAAAATACTGAATCTCACGAATCCATGAAAATTTGGCCCCATGAAAATAAATGATTTAACAGTATATCATTTAGAAAACAAGTTAATTGATCAACTTTAAGCTAATATCGAAATTAAAGAAAGTAAGCATTTATGCACTATCCCTCCAATGCTATTTTGGTAGACCATCTTATTCCGCTATGCTACCGAATTGATCCTACAGGAGATATAGAGCCACTCACTCTCTGCAAAGATGTTGCAAACTTTTAATTCAAAAGAATAAAACTAGAGGTGGCTGCTGAAATGAATCTTAGCTTTGTCTTTAAATCTCTTTCAATGCAACCATCACTGATGATGATTTTTATAGTAACACTTTGGTGATCAAGTTGATATTTTATTTTTTAAGTCTAATTTTCCATAATATGAAGCAGATTTTTACGACAATCTCAACAGCATTCACAAAAGAGCACCAAACTCAGCATCGAGGGACCCCTAGCAAGCAATAAGTGGGTCCGGTTATCCATGAGGAGTAATTTAAGTATCCCCTGCTTGGCTAGTTGCTCATGCATTCGAAAATGAAAACATGCATTGTCTGAGGTAATTTCTATATAGAAAGTGCTATGGGGACCATGTCAGGGAAAACATTTAAAACATTAACTGTCAAACCCCTCGTGGGGAAATCTTTTACGAGCTCCACACGGCAAAGGGCATAAGTGTTACAAAAATGAGATAATAATAAGTATCAAAGAAGAACCGATCAATTATTCAGTCTCAAAGTCGTGAAGGAAAGACAAATGCATTATAATTCCCATTGGAATGGTCGCGAATCTCTGAATGAATAACATTCTGAAGTGAGACCAGGCCCGCCGTCACCAACCTCCCTCAACTCCTCCAACACTTTCAATTTGAGTTTTTCCCTCAAATCCCAATTTTCTCACTCAAGCCGCCGTCACCACTCAAATTTGAGTTTTCCTCAATACCGATAAAAAACTCAGATATTTGAGGAAGCTTCGTAGCACCCTCATCTTCTCCTTCAAGTACATACCAAATCTTAAATTCCTTGTAAGATGACAAGAAAGTACAATCAGAGTTATTTTATACAACTTTATGTTAAAACGTATAAAATAGCCCCGGCTGAAATGCTTTGTTTACTTCATCAAGTCGCCGCAACTCTACTTTCAACTTTCTTCGGTGTCATTTGTAGAGCGAATAGACATATTTCGTACTTCATTCTAGTCGTGAAAAACAGCAAAATTATACATATGCAGCTTTTTTTATGAATAGTCTAGTTTATTATACCAAAAAAAATCCAGGGTGAGAAAGGGAGGGCTTATTGCCTATAGATATGTATATAATTTTGCAAAACTTTGTTTACAAAAAATTTAAAAAACTAATAAATAACGGTTACATTAATGTGGAAAATTTGGTGATCCAAAATAAATAAATAGAAAAATAAAAGTAAGCCGACCTGGGGACCCTCGCGCTACTATTCGAACATAGAGCTTATTGAAAAAGGTATATACAAAAAAGTCATGTACACTGCTCAAAAAAATTAAGAGAGCAAGGTTTCTACTTTCATATGACACACTTTTGCAGCTGCTTATTCTATATGATGAACATAAATGTATTAAGACATATTTCATAGTCATGTCTTCATTACCAATGTCTGTATTGAACAGACTAACCATATACACATGACAAATCTTGATGATGTAGCCTTGCTTATACAAGCTATGTACCATTTTATTACAATGGGAAAATCGCTCCTTAAATTTTTTTGAGCAGTGTATATGTGTCGTCATAAATGAAACCCCAATTTAGGCATAACAGTATTCAGAAGAAGTTGCTTTGGAAAGGAAATAATTCTGTTGCCAAACAGGGATTTTTCAAGGTAATTTTGTGGCCAATTATCAGACTTATCCGCATTGCTAAAACGGCCGTTTTCCCAAACATCTGGGATTTACTCCCAAATTGAAACTTCACGCTGTACATACAGTTCAGTCAATATACAGAGTAATTTAGATATCTATTAATGTAAAATTGCCTCTCATGATCGATTTACCCTAGAATCTTTACAGTGTATTTCATTTTGATATTGGATAGAAGGAGCGAATAAGGGCGGGGAACCAAACATTTGATTTGGAAAGGAATTGTACGTAAAAACGGGAAAAATAAATTATTAATTTATTTTGTACATTTTCATGCCACAGGCCTTGACCCAGAGCATGCTTACAGCGATGAGCTACAAACTTAAATTTTGATTTATTGATCCATATCTAATAATCTCACTTGTGCTTGGGCATGATACAGACTTTTTTCTCCGGCCTGGAAATGTCTTTGTCCCCCATGAAAATAAAACACTTGCTCGATTGCTACATAGATAAGCATTGCACGTTCCTTTCTTACCTAAATGGACCTCTGGTCGTCTTTTTATAGTGGGCAATTTTGGAGTGTTTTCCTCTGAAATAGAAATACGATTCAAAATTGAATTTCTTGGAGATCAATCAAAAGCAAAATGCACATGACTGATAACAAACGAGTAAAAGGATTCACGCAATCAAGCGTCCTATATACTGGGGATTTGTTCCTAAATTATACCTGGACTAAAGCATCATTTGAGGATTGTCATACCGCTTCATGTGTCTGGTGCTACCGAATCTTATTTGATATCTCTCCTTTCGTTTTGATGCCTTTAAAAGCAAATTTTTTCAATACAACTTGGTTGTATAGATAACACTGCATGACATTCTCAAAACCTACTTCAGCCAGGATTATATGGAGGCTGGAAAGTAATCATGAGAGGTTTACTTGTGCTAATGCATCATTTACATTTGCATTTTTTTCAAATTGTATCGTTTACTTTCCAAAGGAGTAGAATTGGAAGAAAAACCCTTCGTAAAATATTGATAATACGTTTGCATTCGTTTACAGTAAAATACTTCGCTTAAGCTATGATTTATTTTTCAATCAAACGTCTTCCATTTATGTTCATCGACTCAACATATTATATATTAAATAAAATATGAGAAAAACAATTTTAAAAATTAACATAAAATACATCTTGATGTAGCGATCATCCAATATTTCAAACTGGAATAGATTATGGAGACACCATTTGATACATGTTATAGGGAGTTATTTTGCATTTCCATAGCTTCACACCAGGTAATCTTTTTTGTCTTAATAAATGTTATTTGGATGATTCAGAGTGGTCTGGAATATTTCTGGTCTGGTCAGAGTGGTCTGGAATATTTCTTTGCCTCCCCCCCCTCCCCCAGGACACATGAACATAAAATATTCCCTCCATTGCTACATAGATAAGCATTGTGCGTTACCGCCTTACCTAAATTGAACTCTAATCGTCTTTTTGTGGCAGCCTTTGGTTGAGTGTTTTCCTCTGAAACAAAATTAAGATTAAAAAATAGTCAAAGGCGAAGTGAACACAGCTGACAACAAACGATTGTGTACTAATTAATATAACGAAGATTCGAATAAGGATTTTCCATCCATTGTTGAATACACTTTAAACATTCTTTACCTTGCTCTTCATCATATTGGGTGCACAACCCCCTCCTGGTACTTCGGGGAGATGTAAACCGCGGAAGGGCCATAACGGATAGTATGTTCAATTAGTCTAGTATATGCAATCTGTAAGTAGATAGAAACAAACACAAGCATTTACATATTACCAAGCTCACCACACGACAGCATGCTATCATACAAGAGAAACAAATTAAAATGTTTCACCGAGTAAGCATATTTAATACACTAGGTAATCTTCTGATAGTTGTGAAAAATATACACTCTGCACTATGGTTTAATGTGTACAACTAAATTCTAGTACGTAAAAGTCAATTTAGATCACTGGCTGCTAATGAGTTTGAAAACGTTTAACATTTGAACTACTTGGTTAGTGTCATTGCCGGTGAACCAGGAGTCCCCAAGGACACATGAAGCCAAGTTCGATCAATGCTGGTGGACCAGAAGTCCCCAGGGACACATGAAGCCAAGTTCGATCAACTTCGGTTGGTCGTCTGTCTCTTCAACACATTCGAAAATTTGTTACCAAAATTTCTTGAAATTTTAAAACGTGGGTCCTGTAGCATCAAATCCCATCCATGCTACGTCTTTCGGTATACTTTCGGACATCATAATTTTCATACTCTTTGGTCATATTACATTGTTTAGATTAAGGATCACTGACGAGGGTTAATAATGTCGAAGGGTTCCAACGCTATACCTTCTTGAAGAAAATCCATGCACCAGACACGTGTTTCGAATATTGAATTCTCATCCGTGATGCATCCAGCGGAGCCACCAAAATCATTTCAGTAGCGCCCTCATTAATTTTTTGAATTTAGATTGGTACATTTACATTACAGAGATTGCGCGGCTCCAAATTTCATGTAAGGTCGATTCAGAAGCATATGCAAATAAAATCCATGTTCACAATAGCATTTGAGGGATTTGAAGGTTGTTAAATTCCTTTAATTTCGATAATATTTATCGGTGAAATGGCTGGTTTCCGAAATAGCAAATATATATATATATGACATTGATAAAAGGCCAAAACAAAGTTTCTTTTCAGGTGACAGAGCTGGAAAGAAGAAATTCATACACTTGACAAACATCAGGTCAGGGGGAGCGATTGTAACTGCTCCCGAAACGTCCATGTCTGCTGCAAATCCATTAGTTCTTAATGATGCTACTGAATTTAAAGGCATTTAACGTTATGGCAGTATGATCAAAGATACGTCCAATATGCAATAATGTGGAAGCGTCCCAACTCTATACCTTCTTGAAGAAAATTTCAAACCAATCTTCATGCACCAGACACGTGTTTCGAATATTTAATTCTCATCAGTGATGCTTCCTGCTTTTCATAAGCAGTCCAAATTCATTTCACTAGCACAATCTTGCGTTATGTTTAGAATGTCAATTTCTGCATTTACTTTACTAGGAGTGTGAGGCTTCAAAATTCCTGTAGGGTAGATTCAGTAGCATATCCAAATAAAATCTATGTTCAAAAAGCATTGGAGGGATGGTGCTAAGATTTTAACCTCCTTGAGCGTGAATTTCAATTATATTTTTCGATGAAATGGCAAGTTTCCGAAATACAAAAAAATATATAGTGTTTTTAAATGATGCTATTCAATTTCAAGACGTTTACATTTATACCACTTGGTGAGTGTCACTGCTGGTGGACCAGGAGTCCCCGAGGGCACATGTAGCCAAGTTCGATCAATTTCGGTTGATCGTTTCTTCAACGCATTCTAAATCTCTGGTATCAAAATTTCTTAAAATTTCTAAAAAGTGGGTCCTGTAGCATCATACCCCACCCATCCTGCTACGTCTTTCGGTATACTTTTCGACATAGTGACTTTCATACTTTTTGGCGTATTACATTGTTTAGATTTAGGATCACTGATGAGGGTTAAGTACCCGAAACGTGCATGTCTAGTCCACGTTGCCAATTTATCTGTTTTTAAATGATGCTATTCAATTTGAAGACGTTTACAATTATACCACTTGGTGAGTGTCACTGCTGGTGGACCAGGAGTCCCCGAGGGCACATGTAGCCAAGTTCGATCAATTTCGGTTGATCGTTTCTTCAACGCATTCTAAATTTCTGGTATCAAAATTTCTTGGAATTTCTAAAAAGTGGGTCCTGTAGCATCATACCCCACCCATCCTGCTACGTCTTTCGGTATACTTTTCGACATAGTGACTTTCATAGTTTTTGGCATATTACATTGTTTAGATTTAGGATCACTGATGAGGGTTAAGTACCCGAAACGTGCATGTCTGGTCCACGTTGCCAATTTATCTGTTTTTAAATGATGCTATTCCATTTGAAGACGGTTACAATTATACCACTTGGTGAGTGTCACTGCTGGTGGACCAGGAGTCCCCGAGGGCACATGTAGCCAAGTTCGATCAATTTCGGTTGATCGCTTCTTCAACGCATTCTAAATTTCTGGTATCAAAATTTCTTGGAATTTCTAAATAGTGGGTCCTGTAGCATCATACCCCACCCATCCTGCTACGTCTTTCGGTATACTTTTCGACATAGTGACTTTCATACTTTTTGGCATATTACATTGTTTAGATTTAGGATCACTGATGAGGGTTAAGTACCCGAAACGTGCATGTCTGGTCCACGTTGCCAATTGATCTGTTTTTAAATGATGCTATTCAATTTGAAGACGTTTACAATTATACCACTTGGTGAGTGTCACTGCTGGTGGACCAGGAGTCCCCGAGGGCACATGTAGCCAAGTTCGATCAATCTCGATTGATCGCTTCTTCAACGCATTCTAAATTTCTGGTATCAAAATTTCTTGGAATTTCTAAAAAGTGGGTCCTGTAGCATCATACCCCACCCATCCTGCTACGTCTTTCGGTATACTTTTCGACATAGTGACTTTCATACTTTTTGGCATATTACATTGTTTAGATTTAGGATCACTGATGAGGGTTAAGTACCCGAAACGTGCATGTCTGGTCCACGTTGCCAATTTATCTGTTTTTAGATGATGCTATTCAATTTGAAGACGTTTACATTTGATAAAGGACCAAAACAAAGCTTCTTTCAGGCGACAGAGCTGGAAAGAAGTAATTAATACACTTGGCAAACATCACCCGTACGAAATTTCCAGACGTAATCTACACGTAATGCAACATACGTACTAATAAATTCCATACGTAAATCTAAAAATCCGTATGGAAAACAAGCATACAAGTAATTTTTTCAAAGTTATATGTCTTTTTACGCACGGAAATCTTAAAATTTTCCATACGTAAAAATCTAACTTGACATTTCATACGTATATTCTGAACATAGTGTCTGCAAAGGCACGTACTTTCTGGACTTAGGAAATTTTCAATAAACAGAGCGTATTTTTGAGACTCAGTATGGAATTTTGACTTAGCTAATTTTCAAGCAAAAATATGACTGACACTTGAAGACTTATATATATGTACATGTAATACCAAGAGCATGCTATATATAGTGTCATTATTTAGCAAAATAGAAAGTACTTTGAAGTTACATTAAATGCATGACTAAATGTATTAAGCTTTAAAATACAACCCTTTTTCAAGACTTTAGGGAGAGGACAGGGTGAAAGGGAGGGGGAGGAAGGAGTGGGAGGAAATCTGAGGGAAGAGGGAGGGATTTGGAAAGGGGAGAGGGGGAAGGGGGAGGCAGGGAAAGGGAAAGGGATGGAAGGGAAAAGGGGTGGGAGAGGGGTACCCCCTGTCCGCCCCCCCTCCCTTTTAAACAATGAATTTTTCATAAAATTTATGAATTCTTTGTTTGCCAATCTGTCAGGAAATGGGAAAAAATAATTATCTTTTCTTCTCCATTTAAATCCTCTTACATATACTTCGTTCTAATTATATTTCATACAATAATCTCTCCAAAAAAATGTACACTCAAAAAAAAAACTTTACTTAGATATATTACCAATTACTAAGAAAGATTGGCTTATGGATCAAGAATTCTTTCACTTAAAATGTTACCTCTATAAGTAATTACTTTATATAACCGTCCTAAAACTTTAAATTTCGGCTAGGATTGTCAGAACACGCGAGTATCCATCTCCAACACGGCCGATGTTTTACTTTCGTTTTCCATATACAATACATGGTTAATCTCGATCTCGTTTTAGAAAACTTGGCAATCGGTCTTCGGTGTTTATAACATGATCTCTAGAATACGATTATTTGAAATCGTTTTTGAATTTTATTTACTTTCCTTTTTATATTTTTTTATGTTATTTGATAATTTCCTAGGTTCGGAAAATAAAAAAAATCTTTCAAGATAATATATGCAGAGACGTTTTAGTTTGAAATGATTGTGTATGAAACGACTGTGACTAGAAATAGCCAATCAAAACATCGGATTTTCAAAAGGTTCGGGCGAGGCGGAAAAGTCGAATGATAGAATCGAATCTTCAAGAATTTTGATGATTATCATGGGGTTTCATTTACTTTGGTACCGGTACATTATATACATGATAATTGAAACAATGAAGTCTAGTTTCCTTTGTACTGAGTACGTCGGCGGATGGGCGTGGACCATGGGAAAATGTGTGTTTTCATCGATTTATCAGTGTTCCCAACTGTTGACTCTGTTGGAAGTTGAAGACAGTGCATAGCTAAGAAATTTGGAGATAATGCCATTGCAGCATCAATAAGTATGATCGAAGGTAGGCTGTTATTTGATTCATGTTTTACTTCTTGGTGATTAACACATGTTCTACTGAAAAGGAGTTGCGGATAGAGGTAATCTGGGCTAAATCTCAACATATAGGGGATCTGAATATCTTTATGATATTTTCCGAATTACAACTTCAGAATTCTTTATTCTTTTAATTTTTTACAGATGGTGCCTCCTCTGGAAAATAGGACCGTCTTCACTGCACTGATAGTGATAAGATTCTACTGAATAAGGCCATCACTTAGTCCTGTTTTGAGCACAAAACTCCTGGATATCATACCATAATTTTGCCTGAAGTTGATGCCACATTTATTTACAAATCCAGAATTGAAGAAATGGCATCTTGCGTATGACTTGAAAGTACAAAGGCCCAAGGCATATCAACTGTTGCTACAGAGGATACATGCACCGGGATTTTTAGCCTTAAATGTCAGAAAAAAATACAATAAAAGGTAATTATTCATCCGTGCAGGAACTGCATAAGTTTTTCCTTTTTGGGACAATATTTGTATTATCTAATACATGTATATATTTATAATGAATAATGCATTAAAATTATTGAAGAAATGATTCTTGGATTAGACTATGAGTCTTAACAATTGTCTACACTGACAAAATCATTGTATGCTTTTCTTATATTTCTAATTTAGATTACATTAAGCATCTTGGAGCCAGAAATACAGTACATTAGCCAGCCAGGTTCAAAGGAAATGAACAAGGCAGTGACCGAAGCGTATGCAAGAAAGTGCAGTCAATAATCACGGGAGGACAAGAGAAACAATATAACGTCTATGTACAAACCGAAAAGATGAAATAACTTATCGTGTCATACAATTGATGTTATAGTGACTTTTTTTTTTTTTTTTTTTTTTTTTTTTTTTTTATTATTATTATTATTATTAAATTGCCCATTTAACAATATTAATCTGCCTATCCGGGCCAGAAGACAGATGATATTATATAATATAATTTACTCAGTAAATGTGTCCTCCGTCTCTATATGTCCGTTATGGTTTGTAGAATAGTGTGTAATGTTTACCGGATGTGAAACGTGTCGTCTTTTTGTCACATGGATTTACTATGGATTTATACTTGTAGTGTTGTGAAAAAGTTTTTCAGTGTGAATATAGGAGAAAACATTAAACCTTTACAGTGTTTTGAAAGAAATGATTACAGAAGAAGAATGGATTTGGGTTTTATCACGTTACTGTAGACAGGTAAATATTTCGTAACTGATATACTTGTTTATTGTTTGTCCACTGAAGTTCTAGTTCATTGCACACGACACATTGGGATATTGTGGGCATTTAAATTTGACAAGCTGGAAATAATAATTTTGCTAAAGCAGTGAACAACTGCTGAAATGGAAGTAGGTCAATTCTATTTTTAGTGTTGGGTATTTCCACTTAGTATTATTGTTTACTTTTCAGGTGAGGTAGCAGTGTAGTGGCCTATTAGTATGCATTGGCTTGGAGTTTAATGAATATACAGCACTTTGCTTTGAGATAAGTATTCATTTATCCGTCATTTGTTTTATTGTTTACAGATAAGTATATATATTAGTCAATTGCTTAATCATGTTTATATTAATGATACATGTGTTGTCTTTTTTTATGAAAATTTATTTAATTTTTTTTTTCTTAAATTTCCCTGGTTTCTTTTTCTTTCTTTTTTTCAGAAGAACAGAGAAGAAGATGTCAGATGGTATACAGATTCATTCAAGAAGAGTTTTGAAATTTTTTTTTTCAGTTTATACTGTATTTTCAATTGTGAATTGAAATATTTTTGGTATTTTTAATAGTCGGTAATTTAGGTATTCAATCTTTTTTATGATTTCATTTTTCAGCATGAATTTAGGATTCATATTATTGTTTGTGAGTTCATTTATGTGGTATGTTTTGTATATGGTGTACATAATGATTAAGAGATACTCATTAAGATAATTGAATTTCTTTACCTGTGGTTTATATCCAAATATGAAATTTTCAAGACTTATCATATTTTTAGTGAAATTAAGTCGGCGAAACACTTGTGTTGTTAAATTGTATAGGTCTTTCAGTCGACTACATTCTATGAAATAATGTTGGTAGTCCTCTGTGGTTCCGCAGATGTTACATGTTACATTTTGTACCATTTTCCATTTAAAAAGAATTTCTTTGTTGGGTAGAATTCTGTTTATCAGTTTCCACCATACCATCTTTATTTCATTATTTTTCATTGTTTTGAATAAGAATTCTAAGTTAAGTTTAATTTTAGTCTCAAAGTTTTCAAAATAATTATCCCATTTATTGTATGAGGTAGGAAGTACAGATATTTTTTCAATGAATGTATTATAAATCATTTTATTTGTTAAGTCTTCAATCTTAATAATTTTCTTGCCAATCTTAATGGATATTTCTTTTTTTAAATTGATTTCAAAATTAGGAGTTTCTTTTATCTTGATTATATTTTTCCATGTTTTTGGGATTGCTTTAATTAATTTTGTGTATTCTCCTATCCAGTTGCGTTTATCTAAAAGTTTATCTAAAATGGTTGATTGATTAATTTGGCCATCAGCATTTAGCAAATCATTTATTATTTTTATATCTGAGTCAATCCATTTTTTGAATTGTAAGCATTTTCCATTTATTTTTATATATTGATTGCCCCATAATGTTTGTTTTTTTATTTCATTTTCTGATTGTGGAAATTGTTTTGAACCTACTAGATTTTTAAATTTCATCCAAGATTGTATGATTTCTTGATAAAATGTTGGAATGTTCTTTAGTTCCATTAGATTTTCCACTTTGTCTAAGTTCATGTTAAACAAATCTATGATTGAAAATATATTTGAAAAGTAGTACATAGGGAGTTCTTTCCATAGTGAACCATCTGTTTGAACATCTAAGAATTTCTTTATCCAACTGATTCTGATAGTGTCAATATGGGACTCAATGTCTATCATCTTTAGGCCACCATCAATATAGTTCCTAATCATAGTTTTTCTTTTTACTTTTTCTCTTTTATTATTCCAAACAAATGTGTATGTTAAGTTTTTGAATTCTTGAATTATATTTTTTGGTATAGTTAACATGGATATAGTATAGGTAAATTGTGATAGCAGAAGTGATTTAGTTATTTGAATTCTTCCAAGCATGGTCAGCTTTCTACACTTCCAATTTCTAATTAATGATTTAATTTTTTCTAATTTATTGACCCAATTCTTTTCGTACGCGAGTTTAATGTCATATCCAAAATAAACACCCAATGCTTTGATAACTTTCTCTGACCAATCTATGGATTCAAACTTATTTTCAATTTCATTATTTATTCCGATTCTTAGACCTTTTGATTTTTCTCTGTTCAAAACTAAACCTGAATATGTGCCATATATTTCAATTTCATTTAATGCTGCTTCTATATCTGATTTAGATTCTAAGAAAAGAGTAGTATCATCTGCAAATTGAGTTATTTTAAAAGCTCTTTTTTGTTTTGAATTTATTTTCAGACCTTTAATATTTTTATTATTTCTTATGTTTATAGCCATTATTTCGACTGCAATAACAAACAGGAGGGCTGATAACGGACAGCCTTGTCTGATGCCCCTAGACAATTTAATTTCATCCGATATCCATCCATTACAAGAGACTTTACATATTATGTTTTTGTGAATAATTTTAACCCATTTTTGAAAAGAATTGCCAAATCCAAATTTGTCTAATACTTTAAATAAAAAATTCCATTCAATTGTATCAAAGGCTTTCTTGAAGTCTAGAAAAAGAATTGCCCCTTCTATGCTTTGAGTTTTAGAGTGTTCTAATATGTCCTGTATAAGCCTAATATTATATCCTATGTACCTATTTTTAATAAAGCCATTTTGGTCTGTATTGATAATTGAAGGTAACACTTTTTTAAGTCTTTTAGCAAGAACTGAGGTTAATATTTTATAGTCAACATTGAGGAGTGTTATTGGCCTCCAGTTACTAAGATCATTTTTATCTCCTTTTTTGAACATTAAAGATAAGATTCCAGTTTTTTGAGAGTATGATAGCTCTTGTTTTTCATATGCTTCATTCAAGAATTTTGGAATTAAATTTTTGAGCAAGAACCAAAAGTGCTTGTTAAAATTCAGAGGGAATCCCATCACTTCCTGGGGACTTGTTTACCTTCATACTACATACTATTTGCTCGCATTCTTTTTCAGTTAATGTACCTTCGCACAGTTTCATTTCCTCCTCGTTTAGTATATTTTCCATCATTGTATTATCAAGATAATTTTCCATATTTTTATTGTCTCCTTTTGAAGTATATAATTCTTGATAAAATTCTTTGAGTCTATGAGTTATCTTCTCTTGTTTAGTCAGAATATTGTTATTTTTATCCTTTATTGTAGTGATACTCTTTTGTGTTTGATGTTTATTTTCTAAAGAAAAGAAGTATTTTGTGTTTTTTTTTCGCCCTCCTCTGTCCATTTAACACGGGATCTTATTTGTGCGCCCTTTGCTTTTTTGTCATATAATGATTCTATTTTTTCAGTTAGTTCTTTATAATTGTCTGAGTCTTCTTTAGTAGATTTCAATTCAATTTCAAAGTCTTTTATTTCACTTCTGGATTTTTTGGATGCATGTTTACAATATCTTATAGTTTCTTCTTTTATAGTTCTTTTGCACGATTCCCACATGTCTTGATAATTCTTATGTGTACTAGTGTTTATTTCTTTGATGTATTTACTCAGAATTGTTTCTATCAATTTATTATATGTTTGATCTTTTAGAATACTTACATTTAGTTTCCAAAATCCTGGACCTCTTGTTATTATTTTGTTATCTAATTTTAATGATACTGCCTGATGGTCAGTGTATTTGAAAAAAGCAGGTCTTATATCACATGATTTGATTTTATATGATATGTCCTTAGATATCAATATTAAGTCTATCCTACTAGATTCATGTTTATTACTCTTTCTTCTCCATGTATATTGAGATAGGGTTTTATTTTTTAAGCGCCAGCTATCATAGAGTTGTAGTTCATTAATAAGTATCTTTAGTCCATGTACAGGTTTTTCAATTTTGTTTTTTGATTTCCTATCTTTTGTTTCCGGAATTTCATTGAAATCACCTCCTAGGATGTTATATCCTAAGCTAAAATCAATTATTCTGTCTTTAACTTTTTTTAAAAAGGTATTTCTTGTGTGTCTATTGTTTGGAGCATAGATATTAGTTATGTTATATATGTCTTCCTTTATTTTTATGTTTATTGAAATTAATCGTCCTTCATCATCTTGCTTAGAGTTAATTAATTCACAATCAATTTTGTCTTTTATAAAGATGGTAACCCCCCTACTTTGACTTGTACCAAAACTGTGATATATATGTCCTTTCCATTCAGATTTGATATAGGGTGCCAGGTTGTCTGTGAAATGTGTTTCTTGTGCCAGAATAATATCAGATTTTTGTTCTTTTACCCATGTATAGAAACGATTTCTCTTATTTTTGTCTTGTAGACCTTGTGTGTTGATTGTTATAATGTGTAAAGTCATGTTTTGTGAAGAAAATGTTATTTGAATTTCATTTCATCTACATTTTTAGATATCATTCTGTTTAGCATGAAATTTATATTCATATATTCATATACAATATATTTTGATATATTTTCACTATATTTGTATTTCAAGAATAATAAATACATGTATATTGACAGAAAAGTTTCATCAATTCTCTTTTCACACATTTCCTATGTCTTTAAGTTTTGTCCTTTTGTAGTGTGTTTGCCTTTTTTGCTGTCTTATTTCGCTCCTCTGCTGGTGACAGAGGTGACCTTATGTCGGGTGGAATGGAGGAAGATTTCCGCGAAGGAGTGTCATTGATCTTAGACATTGCTGAAGGCTTAGTGCTGCTGCATGCCTTTAGAAATTTCTCCATTGGGCCCGATTGCTCACTTTTAGTTTTATCTTTTTTCTCTTTTTTGTTCTTGTGTTGTTTGTTTTTGTGTCTAGGCAGTGATGATGGGGTCACTGGTACAGGCACTGCCTTAGTTTTACGAATCTCGGTGCTCTTGCTGGATTGATCAGACTCAGAGTTATTATTTACAGATGGAGCGTCATCCGCGGCAACACTAGTTACTGTGGCTGGAGCTTCTTCTGTTGTGGTATCTTGTCCAGATTCATCAGTATCAGATTCATCAGATGTACCAAAGTCAATATCTGACTCGGATGTGTCCTCCATCAGAGGCTTAGGACAGTTTGCAGCTATATGACCTTCTTCATTGCATGACCTGCATACTTGGTTATTAGTACAATCTCTTGAGACATGACCCTCTTGCAGACATTTTGTACATTTCTGGTTCTCATTGGGCTGGCCCTTGTGGCGAATAATGGCCCTATAGCGTCCAATTTCTATGCTGACTGGAAGAGGCTCGGCCAGATTTGCAACTATAGCGATTCGGTCTCCATTTTCACAATTTGTCAATCTGCCGTCAACCCTAATCTTTTCGCGAAAGAGGTTGACTATTTCACAGTTTCTTATTGACAGTGCTCTCTTTATTTGACCGTCGTCTGCTGAGAGTGGTACATTCTTTATGCGGATCATGGTTGTATCAACAGAATCAATATAAGGTCTATTTGGATTCGAAGAGTATAGAGTAACAGACTTGTTTCGGATAGAGAAGCCTTTGGTCAGAAGTGCAGATCTAGATGATGCATCATCAACGTAGATTCGCCAGAGTCCTCTTACTCTCTGTATTCCTGCGATTTGTTCTGCTGGTATAACATCTGAGATCGCCTTATATATCTCTACATGAGATAACCAAAAGTCTTTTGGAACTTTGTAGGTGCCAAAGATGTCAATTACTTTTATAAACACCGGTTTTTCTGTTCGTCTAACGCTAGTTTCGGTCATATTAACAATATCAGCATAGGAAGGTGTATTGGCGGCCATCTTGCCTCAACTCGAGAGTTTATATATGTGTTTTATATTGACTATGCTCAAAATATGACGAAGTTACCTCTCAAAAGAGATGCTGATAATCTGTGCTATCATCTGGTGTCACCAAAGTCGATTTGAAGTTTGTTATATCACAATTATATCAAAAAATCACAGAGCTGAAAAACCCCTCCGCCTTAGCTCAA
This sequence comes from Pinctada imbricata, assembly GCA_033119305.1. Classification (NCBI taxonomy): domain Eukaryota; kingdom Metazoa; phylum Mollusca; class Bivalvia; order Pterioida; family Pteriidae; genus Pinctada; species Pinctada imbricata. The sequence goes on along the minus strand of VSWD01000012.1, from coordinate 40,896,554 downwards.
AGGGCAGATAACTCTCTCTATGTTATAGTGACTTGTTACATATATCAAATGTACAAATAAAGATAGTTCCAGTGGCTAATCAATAACAGTTGGCATTAGATGATAATTTAAAGAATTTTTATCAACTTTTGAGTTGTGTTATGGTATAAAAATATATATATATACAACATGTAGGTAAAGATACATCTATATCGAGACTATAATTTACAATGCATTGTATAATATGTAAAACCGATACCTAAACTCTCAATACAAAATTATTCAAGTATTCTTAATGTTAATGTAAGTTTAAAGTGAGCTGGCCTCTGACCTACAGTGGATTGAATGTTTGAATGATAAATTTGCTCCTTGTACAGTTTTGAAATTGTAAAGTTATTTGCAACAGCTAAAGCTTAACTCAGGATTAATCATGTCATAGAATTACATGGTATATTGTAATAAATTCCATATTGTTTCAGTTAAATCTTCATACTTCTGTATTTGTTTCAGTTTTTGATTGCCATACGTAGCTTGCTATATTTAGGACTGCGTACGTAAATAAGGTAATTCATGTACACGTAAATCGATTTTTTCCATACGGATATTCAAAAGATTCCATACGCAAAACTAATTTTCCATGCGTAAAACTATTGATTCCTTTTCCATATTTGGTCATATCCATACGTAACTAATTTAAATATTTCGCTCATTTTTACGCATGAGTACGCTTCAATTCCTGCTGGAATTTTTCTAGTTTCCGTATGGAATTTTTGTACATTCTATGTTTAATGTAGAGACGTATTACGTCTCAAGATTCCGTATGGATTCCTGTTGCATTACGTATGGAAGATTTCATAAGGGCAGGTAACGGGGAACGATTTTAACTGTTCCACAACGCAACAAGAAATAAGTGTTTATATTAATAATGCGGAAGGGTACCAACTTTATACCTTCTTGAAGAAAATTTCAAACCAATTTCCATGCACGAGACACGTGTTTTGAAAATTCAATTATCATCAGTGATGCTTCCAATCAAAGTGCTTTCCATAAGCAGTCCAAATTCATTTCACCAGCGACCTCTTGAGTTATTTTAAGAATTCAATTTCTGCATTTACTTTACAGAGAGTGCACGGCTCCTAAATTCCTGTAGGGTCGATTCAGTAGCATATCCAAATAAAATCTATGTTCAAAAAGCATTGGAGGGACGGTGCTAAGATGTTAACCTCCTTGAATTGCGATGATATTTTTCGATGAAATTGCAAGGTTTTGAAATAGCAAAAGATATAGATATGATGTCACATTGATAAAGGGCCAAAAACAAAGCTCCTTTTAGGCGACAGAGCTGGAAAGAAGTAATAAATATACTTGACAAAAATCAGGTCACGGGGAATGATTTTAAGAGAGAAAATCACATACCATCGAGCATTCCCTATGAAAATCATGGAAAGTGCAAAAATTTACATTTCAAATTTTCTTATTTCATCGAAAGAAAATGTAGGAATCTTAAACAAAATGGTGCATGATATTGATATTAAGTCAATTTTTCATTGTTTTTATGGCATTCAAAGTTGTTACCATGGATACCGCTTTTTTGTTTGTATCAAAATGTCTCAAACAGCAAAATGTACACTATGTTTTCTTTGGTTTAAATGAAAGATGTCATTGTTTCTGGAATGGGATATCATAGTTTGAGGTTTGGTCTTTAAGAATGATTATAAAAAATCCTCTGCATTATATTGAATATGTTGCTATGGTAACCGGAAGTTGACCTAGTTTTCATAAAAGGACTCAACTAAATTTCATCATTTTTTAGGGTCAGCTAGTTCAAATCTGCAACACGGTACAAACGAAAATAAACTGATTCAGTATAGTACTAAAGTTTATTGAGTTATTTGAAAAATAAAATTGGGAAGCCTCTTAACGGTTGTTATGGAAACGGAGCTTAAACTTTCTTAATTTTGTGTAAAAACAAAACAACCAAAAATGATATCTTACTCTTTTTCATCTGAATTGACCGGATTATTTCGTCATTTTGCCGTAAAATCAATTTATAAATGATGTTTTGGTGTTGAATGAAATAATTGAATCTTTTTATATATTTTTTTGTTTCCATAGCAACCATTTACTCCATAGCAACTCCTCAAAATGAGAGTTTAACAGAGATTTTGAGACCAAAAATTTAGATTGAGTTTTAGTTTAATGCTTTTAAGAGTGAAACAGTGACATACAACCTACGCACTGCATAGCAACCATTCATGGCATCCATAGCAACCATGAATATCCCATAGCAACCGTTGTTGTTTCTTGAATTAAATGCGATGTAACCATATTCCTAGCAATATTAAATCTCTGTTAGCCAAATTGTACCATAAATGTTTTAAAAGACTTAAAAAAAGATGCAAATTAACCCCCATGCCCTCCTGATCAGTATTTTATATGTCCTTAGCAACGGATTAGAGTGTAAAACTATAATATATATAGGCTATAATGACTCTATTTATAAACCAAAAGTTGATATGTCTGGGAATAAAGATCAAGAATAACTGATATTACGTACGAAAATCGATAACCTTTTTAAGATAATTAAATTGCTGCAGAAAATAAACATTGAAAACACTATTGAAATTTAAGATTTTCAAGGTCAAAGGTCAAGGTCCCAGATCGGAAATGTTCAAAATCTTTGTATACAGCCTAAAGATTGCACTTTTCATTGGTGCAGGATCTGTATTCAACTTCATACAATTAGAACTTATGATAAGAGAAAATACCCTTTTTCAAGGTTTTTGGTCAAAGGTCAAGGTCACAGGTTGTAAATATTTAATATGGATTCCCTGTAAAAACCTAAAAAAGCTGGCCACAGCATGTCATGGATTTTGATGAAAATAACTGTAATTATCAAACTTAATCTAAAAACAATGAAAACAAACTATATTATTTGAACCATGGTTACCATGGCAATGGGGTCTATCTATTTGACACCATCAGATATATGAGAAATAAGACATATTGTGGCATTCTGTTGTTATGGAAACCATGTAAAAAATAAGGTCTATTTTTAGGGTCCTTTTGTGCCTGTTTTTGACTTTTTTGAAGGTTGAAAACCATAATTTGGCAAATGTTATGGGTATTCGATGTCACCTTGACAAAATTACTGTCCATTGCTGAAAAATTCAAGAAATAAAATTTAGGGTGAAACTCACCATTTTGCCATGAATACTAATCAAAAACTGTTGCTATAGCAACTTGGAATCAATATTTCGGTGTACTGCATATTCAAAAACATTGTTTTTTTTTCATTTTTGAGTCCTTTGATTATGAAATAGGATACCTGTATACAAATTGCGTTTATCATTATCACTTGACATTTTAATTATTTCAAGGTCATCTTTCCAAAGCTCAAGGTCATTTCTTACTTTAGACTCAAATTAACATAAAAAAACAGGATTTCCAATTATTTTGAATTGATTTCTCTAACTTGTTTCATGAGATATTTTGATTTTGAATATTCACAGTTGAACAATCTATCAAAAGAAGTAGAATTCATCACAGTTTTGTTAAATTATATTTCACTTCTATGTATGACATAATTTTGATAAGAGCATAAAATTTAGATTTTCTAGATTTTTCTCATAAAATATGTGACATTTATTTGGGTCTTCAGTGGTATTGGATAATTTTGATACTCATCCCAACAAATAATGCAGTTATCATACTTTGACCCCTTATTGATTGGTCCATACCGTTTACTGTTAATCATGTCTTTTTAGCTCGACTGTACTTTAGTGCAAAAGAGCTATTGTATACCCCCGGCGTCGGCGTCAGCGTCGTCCGAACTAGATGATAAGGTAAATGTTAAGATAACACAATTTCCTTTCCTATATACATATCCTGGGGTTTTTTTTTTTTTTGTTATGTTTAATTATACTTTGTTCAATATTACTAGATGGGGATGTAGCCCCTGGGGTGGGGATTTTTAAAATTAGTTCAAATGATAAGGCAAATGTTGAGATGATAAGGTAAATGTTAAGATAGCAATATTGCCTTTAATGACCAATATTAAGCAAAGTATTAGTGCTACATGTTCCAAACTTACAAGGTGGATGTATCTTTGATCAAACTTTCATAAAATGACCTTGACCTACTTTTTCCACTTGACTGATTTTGCCTTTAAATTTCAATATTGAGCAATTCGAAAGTATAAGTGCTACATGTTCCAAACTTACATGGTTGATGTATCTTTGATCAAATTTTCATAAAATGACCTTGACCTACTTTTTCCGCTTGAGTGACTTCGCCTTTAAATGTGAATATTGAGCAAAGTGTAAGTGCTACATGTTCCAAACTTACATGGTGGATGTATCTTTGATCAAACTTTCATACAATGACCTTGACCTACTTTTTCCACTTGAGAGATTTTGCATTAAAAGCCAATATTAGCAAAGTACAGGTGCTACATGAGTATTTTGTGTATAACTATATATAGTCGGTAAACTCCGTACGGCGGCTTCGCCTAGCATACAAAGCATGCAATCAAATTCAAATAACAACATATAATTATATAGATTCGGGAAAAAAGTGAGCTAGAGAAATTGGCTGTCATTAAAGACATTATGCTATGCAGTCGAGCATTAGGTGACTCTGGCAAGTATTTTTTTAGTCAAAAATCAAAACATTTGGTCTGAAAGTAGCAAATGTATTTCAATGACCTTGAAAATTGATCAAATGACTATGACATTCTCTTAAGGTCGTGTTAGCATCAAATTATCTTTAATACATCTACATACCAAGTTTTGTAACGATAGCAGGGATATATCTTTAGAAATTAGCTTTTTAAATCTCACTTCTACATAAATTTCCTTCGATTCCCATGAAGTCCTAGGATAGTACTACTCAGGAAATAGGTAACTGTAATTCTAATCTTGTGCAACTGCATTATTACTCATGTCAAAAATAAGTGAAGTACAGGTAAAATTAGGTCTAAATTGGCCTAAACTGGCACATTTTGATGGCCTAAAATGGCACATTCTGAATAAGCAATTTTCTTTAAATTGAAGTTTATATGGCGTACATTAAGAAGGAGCATTGAATAATCAAATTATATTAACTTAAGAGGGTTTAAATAATCTGTTCAGATAATTGCATATATACATTCAACATTCATTTCCATGGTAAAGGGAAACATAAAACTGCCTTATTTAAAGGGTCTTTTTTATACAAAACCTTGGTTAACATGGCAATGGAACGTCAGAGAAAGAAATGGAAGGTCATTTCGTTCTGAGGACATCATATACACCTTGTACATGAAAAATATCCAAAATCTGAGACATGTCGTGGCCAAACATGTCAGATTTTCTTTAGGTTTTTACAGAGAATCCATATTAAAATCCTTGTATACAGCCCAAATGTTGAAGTTTTGATTGGATCTTCAACAAACTTCATACAATAATTGCTTAGGACATAGAAAGAACCCAATTGATTTTCAAGGTTAAAGGTTAAGGTCACAGACTGCTAATGTTTAAAATCTTTGTATACTGCATAGAGGGTGCATTTTTGAATGGGTATTCACCAGACTTCATACACTTATTGCTTATAACTTGTGTAAGATACCTATTGATTTCAAGGTCAAGGTCACGGATTGAAAATGTTTAAAATATTTGTATACAGCCTTGATGGCACAATTTCGATTGGAGCTTCTAACGAGCCAGTAAGGCTCGTCCTGGAGTTCTCTGAAGCATATCCTGAAGAAGAGGAGGATATGCTTCAGTGATCCCCGGACCATCTTATATCTGACACTATTTCTATAAAAGATATCGATCGGGAGGCCTATATTTCCCATTAAAATGTGAGGGGCTCGTGGCGCAGAACTGTTCTTTCCTATTAATCATCAAGGTAGACGAATATTACCATACAAAGATATTTCTTAATTCCATTCATCATACAATAGTACACATAAATTTACAAAAAGGAAACACTTTACCTCTGAAAATTCCATCTGATGGTGCTTAGCAGAAAAATGAAAAATGGATGCTAAGGTAAAAAGTTAGTTGCAATGGAGAATTTTGTAATCTGCCAATTATTGTAAGTCTTTCCATATATAAGTATGGAATAAATATCCATATTTGGTAATATGAAATAAATCAGTATTATACATTTATGGAGCTGAAAGGTATGGTAACTAAGGTGTATATCTCATTAGGTAAAATGGGCAATTTCTGTGACATTTTAGATAAAAGATAAGCTCCATAAAAAAAAATCACACATGTAACTAGATAAAGACCCGTCATAAATAATTTATTTTCAATTATTTCAAACGGTTGCTATGGAATACAATTGGTTGCTATGGAGGATTTTTCACATCTTATATATATAATTTCTCATGTTTCTGCATATCACTGTAAGTCTTTCCATTAATGAGTATACAATAGATATCCATACGAGGGAATATAAGTAAACCTGTATCATGCATCTACTGAACTGAGAGGTATGGTAATTAAGGTGTACATCTCGTTGCTAGGTAAAATGGGCAATTTAATTACTTTTTTGATAAAAGATACATTATTTGCAACATAAGAAAATATCCTATTATAAGCCAAATGAAAAATTGCATACATAACTAGATAAAAGCCAGTAATAAAATGATAAATTTAATTAACGAAAATGGTTGCCATGGAATAAAATTGGTTGCTAGGGAGGATTTATCACATCTTATGTATAGAATTTCTCATGTTTTGTAATTTGCGTATTATTGTAAGACTTTCAATACATTAGTATGGAATAAATACCCATACTTGGTAATATAAGATACACCGGACGGAGCTGAAAGGTATGGTAACTAAGGTGTATATCTCGTTGCTAGGTAAAATGAGCAATTTCTCTGAAATTTTGGATAAAAGATGAAATATTTGCAACATTAGAAAATATCCTCATATAAGCCAAACAAAAAATCATTTACATAACAAGTAAAAAACTTGTCATAAATAATTAAATCTAATTATTGAAAATGGTTGCTATGGAATAAATTCGGTTGCTATGGAGGATTTTTTCCATATTACATATAAATATGTCTCCCTTGGTCTATTTATACAAAATAAGAGGGAAAATTCATTTGTAAATAAGAAAATTTATTTAAAGTTACATGATATTGAAAATAATAAATTTTGAATTTTACTGAAAAAACGGACTTTTTTAGACAATTTTTTCCGAGTTTCCTCAAAAAGGCTTCCCAATTTTTTTCATGATTATTATAAAGCTATAGTTCGTTAATCATACGCAATCTGTATTATATGTCCTGGCTGTTGCAGATTTGAAATATTGAATTATGTTTTAGAGACATATTTTCATTTTTTCAAAATATAAAAATTAGGCCTACTTCAGGTTACCATAGCAACGGAGTCACTTCAATTTATTGAATATTATTCAATTTTTCTCTAACACTATACATGAGACATTTGTTTGATACTGAATTGAATTTAATTGAGCAATGGGAAACATGAAAAAAATACGTTGGAAATCTTACAAATTTATAGATTTTTTTGGTTTCACTGGCAGGTTTCCATGGTAACAACTAAAACACAGGCAAATATTCTTTTAAAAAAGTTTAAAAACCTTTTTATTGCTATAAATGGTCAAGGAGCATCAAAATGATTGCAAAAAAGGTGAAAAAAGGAAAATCAAAATTTTGAAGTTTCCATGCAATGCTCGATGGTTAGTGATTTTCTCTCTTAACTATTCCACACTGCAACAAGAAATAAGTGCTTATATCAATAATGCGCAAGGGTTCCAACTCTTTACCTTCTTGAAGAAAATTTTAAATCAATTTTCATGCACCAGACACGTGTTTTGAATATGTAATTCTCATCAGGGATGCTTCAGTAAAATACACGTAGTTCTTTGCTTGATATTGGCTACCAAAATCAAAATCAAATAAATGTTGTTCATGGCAAGTCCATACATATATATATACATGTAATAACCACATCTTGATACACAGTACAAAGTCGATAATTCAGACAATCATAAACCAAAGGCACACACATGTTAGACTACATATAGCATCATTTAAGGAGGTATTGAACAGCAAGATGGCGGCAACATTTTTTTGTTTTTTCACTACTTAGGAAAAGTACAGTCTAAACTTCCTTAAAACATTTAATACGCTGATTGATTGATAAAACGGACTCCCTGGTGAAATTTGATAAATTTCTGACGTCATTTGAAAAACATTTGCCACTTTTGCAATATTTGGACTTTGGCGTTTTTATCCATTGGCAGAAAAGACATCAATTCGACGTTATCAGGAGAAAATGACGTTCCAAACCCTCTCATTCATAATGTCATAAAAGCATTAATATGAAACATTATATAACTTTGCAGATATAAAATTGAAAATTAAACCTTATTCACAATGTATTCGTTGACAAATACATAACAGAAAAGCGGATACCATTTTGTTGCAAATGTACGATTTTAGAAGATAAAAATCAGAAACGTATAGTCTTGTAATATTTTAATCCTAAATTCAATTTTCATCATTCGATTATAATGATATATCTTGACATTGTTGATCATTTGTTAGTTTTTTGTAAAGATTTATCTACATCCTTCTGATTAATTTACAATTATACATGTATATGGTCAACTGTCTCAAAATTAACATTTTGTAAGTAACAGTGTCATATTTATTTCGGTATCCTATCTTTGTTTGAAATACAATTATTCTCATCTTTTCCATATTGAAGTGCAATGCATTTATGAAGACTTTGGAAGTTAAATTCAGATTATTTTCCAATAGCTTTACCAGAACGAGAATGATCTATTTAATAATATGACGTCATCAAAAATCAACGAATACGTTTAAACTTGCACATTTTAAAGTCTCATACAAAATTTTCTTGTGGGAAGAATTAAATATAACATTGTTGTATAAATTTGTAGAATTTTGTAGAATCAAGGACTGATAAGAAAAAAGTATTTTCAGAAATTCTGAGAAAAATTGAATTTGGCGTTCAAGTGTTCAATACCTCTTTGAGAACAGATAAAATTGCAGCATGGACCAGACGTGCACATTAATTATCAATCGTCAGTGATCCTCTATCTAAGCAATGTAGTACCGCCAAAGAGTGTTAGTGAAAGTTATTATGTCCAAAAATGTACCGAAAGACTTAGCAGGATTGGTGAGATATGATACAACAGGACCCATGCTTTTGAAACTTCAAGAAATTTTGATAACAGAAATGTTCGAATGCGTAGAAGAAACGATCAATAAAGCTGATTGAACTTGTTTACTATGCCCTCGTGGACTCCTGGTCCACCAGATTAGTGACACTCACCAAGTGGTACAAATTCTAAAATAAAGTTAATAGCATCATTTAAGAGCTGATAAATTTGCAGCATGGACCAGGCATGCACGTTTCAGGTTCCTCAATTTGATCAATGTAATATGACCAAAGACTTTAAAAGTTATGTTAAAAAATTTATGAATCGCAAAGCGATATTAGTCTCCTTCCAGCATTAATCCATGTCCTGCAAGATGAATGCCAATATGAAAATAATATGACCGTGCTAATTAGGCATCCATTTCTTTCGGACATTTTCTAAATGGACACTCTTAAATAATTTATGCTAATCTTTATAATTCGGCTCTTTTGATTGTGTAATCCTTCCTTCTTTCCATTTTGAGATCAATTATGATAAATACCCGAGGCAGTGCTAGTGACATTAATTACTCTTACTTGTTAATCCTTTAATTGTTATATTAATTGTTGTTATCTTGTTTATATACCATTTTGTCTATGTGTAAGGTTAGTTGGAGATCAGCTTTCGTACTGATCAGTTCCCCGACAAAATAAAGTGATCACGTAAGATACAGTAATCGGAGTTTTTCCTTTTTATGGTGAAAATCGAGACAACCGTTTGCTGAGGTGCAAGTACTGCACTATTAGACATCTTGCAAGGTCATAATTGGTGGAGGATATCCGGGTGTGTCGACTTTTTAGCTCGACGCACGATTCCTTTTGGTACCTGATTTTGTACTCTACAAGCTAATTTCCCTAAAATGAATAATTTCATGGACAATTATTTCGGGCCATCTTGGATATTGCCGATGTATGGAAGCTCATATGGACAATGCGGAATATTCCATTTATGGAAACCATGTCCCGCACAGTTTCCGGAGTGTTTCAAGTGTGGTCACATGGGACATTTCTCGCGGATGTGTTTTACACGGATTTCCCGGAGGAACGTCACCATCAGCGCCATTCAAAGAGACTCAACAACTGCGACATCGATATCGGTTAAAACGGAAAAAGTGTTACAAAAAGCAAAGAAATAAAAGAAAAAGGCAACGCGTGACAGAGAAAGGAAATTCGAGTTTGAATCAAGGAGAAAATTGATGTCAGTACTACCATTCAGTAAGATAAATAATGAATCTTTATACATAGAAACTGTCCTTAAAGAAGAACAAGCTAAACTAGAAGAGGAAATCGATGAATTAGAGCATATCCTTGAAATTGAAAGAGAATGCCATTCAGATAAGGAGCAGAAAGTCAAGGACTTAACCAAGCTCGTCGCAGGTAAAGATGACAGAATTCAATATCTGTTAAAAGAGAATGCTGAACTCCGCACCGAATTAGAACGATGTAGATGTGTCCCTGAAATCGCGACAGTTTCAAATCGCAGACATCATGCTTACGGCCAAAGTCAACGGCAACAATCATGGAGAGGCAGAGGATATATTCGACCGCCAACAACGAGTGAATTTGATCAAGTCTATGATCCTCGCCCAAAATGCCAAAAAAGCTGTCGTAATTACGAGTTCTGTATGAGGATCCCTTGCACTGGTCGAGGAAAATCAAAGAAAGGATTTCCAAGGCGATGACAGGAAACACGGGACGTGTTTAAGAGGGGGCGGAGGCAGATACGACCGTGCTAATTAGGCATCCATTTCTTTCGGACATTTTCTAAATGGACACTCTTAAATAATTTATGTTAATCTTTATAATTCGGCTCTTTTGATTGTGTAATCCTTCCTTCTTTCCACTTTGAGATCAATTATGATAAATACCCGAGGCAGTGCTAGTGACATTAATTACTCTTACTTGTTAATCCTTTAATTGTTATATTAATTGTTGTTATCTTGTTTATATACCATTTTGTCTATGTGTAAGGTTAGTTGGAGATCAGCTTTCGTACTGATCAGTTCCCCGACAAAATAAAGTGATCACGTAAGATACAGTAATCGGAGTTTTTCCTTTTTATGGTGAAAATCGAGACAACCGTTTGCTGAGGTGCAAGTACTGCACTATTAGACATCTTGCAAGGTCATAATAAGTTCAATGTGTGTATTAGAAAAGGTCTGGAAAAGAGAAAAATTCATGAAATTTGCTAAGGGGCTATAACTTTTGTAAAAGCTAAACTAAAACCCAACTTCAATTTAATCTGTATCATACTATTATGAATCCATATACCAAAAATCATTTCAATATCTACAACAATAGCCGAACTGAAAACAAAGCCAAACAACAGCCAAACTGAGAATTTCATGAAATTGTCTAAATCCAGTGGCCATAACTCCTGTAAAAATGGGTCAATCGAAACCAAACTCGAACTTGGTCTGTATAACACTAAGGGGTATCCACATAACACTCAGTGGTATCCATATATGACCACTTTTTAATATCTGAAATAACATGGGTCAAAAGACCGGAAAACTGATAATTTCATGAAACTTCCTTAGTCCAAGGGTCATACATGTAACACCTGTAAAAATAAGTAAATCGAATCGAAACGCGAACTTGATCTTTTTAAAACTGAGATATATTCACATACCAAAAGTAATTTCAATATCTGCAATACCCTGGAAGAGATCTAGAAGTCTGGAAGACTGAAATTTTCATGAAAATTATTAAGTCCAGGGGCCATAACTCCTGTAAGAATGGATCAACCAAAACCAAACCCAAACTTGATCTATATAACACCAAGATGTATTCACATATAAATAAGCATTTCAGTATTTGCCATACCATTGAAGAAAAATCCGTAAAACTAAGAATTTCATGAAATTTGTTAAGTCCAAGGGCCATAACTCTTGTAAAAATAAGACAATCGGAAACAAACTCAATCTTGACCTGTATCACAATAAGATATTCTCATATACCACCAGTTAAACAAATATATGCTACAACAGCAACAAAAGTCTTGAAAAGTGTAATGGACAGATCGACGTACAGACAAACGGGGTGAAAAATTTAAGTCTCCTCCAGCGAACCGGTAGGGGACTAAGAATACCAAAAGCAGGATGGGTAGGATATAATACTACAGAACTCACTCTCAAGAAATTTCGAGAATTGTATGTTAACAGTACTTTTCGAAACGATCAACAGAAGATGAACGAAACTGGCTACATGTGCCCTCGGGGACTCCTGGTCCACCAGTAGTGACATTCAACAGATGGTTCAAATGTTACATGTACACTTGTTAAAATTCATAGCAACATTTCAGAACAGATTGATTTGCACCATGGACGTAAATAGATATATCACCATAGAGTTTGATCTATATGCGTCAAGCTTTGAGGGAGAAAATAAAACACAATCTTCATTTTTCAACAATTGACGCTTTTAAGTTTCCAAAATTGTAATGAAGATCCTCCAGCCATTTTTAAATGGTCCGACAAAAACGCAAGCTTTCCCCAGAATATCAATTGAACTTGCCTTATCCTTTAAACATGTTTTAGCTACACCTGAAAAGGGATTAAAATTTAATGAACAATGCTTTCATTTCTTATATCTTTTATGATTTTTCAATGCAATGTAATATATGCAATCATGTAAGATTTTTATATGATAAATATTTTCAAAATATACAAGCAATATTTCAAAAGCGACACTTTTTTGTTGCTGACTCGAATAAAAGCCCCCTTTTCATACTCCCGTCTTAAGGACGTATTATGTTATGGCGTTGTCCGTCCGTCCATCCGTCCGAGGTCATGTTTTCCGGACTTTTTTTCTGAAGCCTTTAAAGATATTGGATTGAAACTTCAAACATATCAAGCGGCGTAAGATCCAGCTCGAGTTAAGGAAAAATTGACTTTTTTTAGCAGACTTAAGGCCATTTAACATGGAAATTTTCTACAATTTTACAGTTTTCCGGACTTTTTTCGCAGCCTTTGTACCTATTGAATTGAGCCTTGATATATGCATTTATAATACATAATAACAGTTCCAGTTCGAGTTTCAGAAAAAAATGACCTATTTTAGCAGAGTGATGGCCGTTGAAACATAGAAATCTTCAACAATTTTACAGTTTCCCTGACTTTTTTTCGCAGCCTTGGAATATAATGAATTGAAACTTGGTATACACCTTCATTATGATGAATTACAGATCCAGTTTTAGTTTGTGTTCAATTGACTTTTTTGCAGAGTTATGGTCCTTGAACTTAGAATGGCTCTCAGCCCCAGAACCTTTAAATTTACCTTTTGGGTTGGCTCTAGCAAGTCAAAGAGCCTATTGCTTTTCTTAGATTAGGGGTCAATGTCATTTTGTGGCTGGAATTAACAGGGTTTTGAATGGTTATTTTTATTTTGACAACTTATTTGAATACTATTTTTGATTCAAACTTTGTACACTTCAAGAACAACACATGATCTTTCACATGTCTCGCCAGTTTCCTTTTTTTTTTGTCTCCTAATCATGTTAATTGAGAAAGGAGCTGTTAAGATAAGGCGTAAAATCTGCCCTGAAAAGTCGAAATTTCAAAATGCAAAAAATGAGGAAATTTTTCGGTAAAAATACGAAGTAACTTAGCCCAGATATGAATCTTCTGTCATGTTGGATAAATTATTCAAAATATGACCGATTGTTGGGTCAAAACAAGCGTTTTTCCAATAGAAATCAATGGAAAACGGAAAGTATTTCTACAACATTGCCCCCCCCCCCCCCCCCCATCGGTTCAGAATGCCATTTTCACCTAAGGTGTTTATGAATAAAAGACATTTTCTGACCAAGTGGGGTTCTGAACCGAGGGGGGGGGAAACAATATCCCACAGGCGAAAAACGAAAAAAAGGGGGGATGGATGGATATTTTAGAATCAGACTTTAGACCGGTAAAATCAATCAAAATTGCCATTTTTTCCTTTAGTATCGTGTAGAAATCTATTCAGAGTGTGTTCCGATCAAATATTTATCCGTTTGGTAGGAAATAAACGATGAAGTTGTCTATTTCTACACTGTGCGTATTTCGCGCCTGAACGCTACTTTTGTGACTGATAAATACGGAATATAACCGTTTTTCAGTTTCCGGATTGCGGATTTTGCCGATTATATTGATATCATAACCTCAAGGTTAATTCCAGTTATCCAGTTTTGATATTAAAAGGTACAGAAGTATAATTTAGATTAGGGGTCAATGTCATTTTGTGGCTGGAATTAACAGGGTTTTGAATGGTTATTTTTATTTTGACAACTTATTTGAATACTATTTTTGATTCAAACTTTGTACACTTCAAGAACAACACATGATCTTTCTCATGTCTCGCCAGTTTCCTTTTTTTTTTTGTCTCCTAATCATGTTAATTGAGAAAGGAGCTGTTAAGATAAGGCGTAAAATCTGCCCTGAAAAGTCGAAATTTCAAAATGCAAAAAATGAGGAAATTTTTCGGTAAAAATACGAAGTAACTTAGCCCAGATATGAATCTTCTGTCATGTTGGATAAATTATTCAAAATATGACCGATTGTTGGGTCAAAACAAGCGTTTTTCCAATAGAAATCAATGGAAAACGGAAAGTATTTCTACAACATTGTCCCCCCCCCCCCCATCGGTTCAGAATGCCATTTTCACCTAAGGTGTTTATGAATAAAAGACATTTTCTGACCAAGTGGGGTTCTGAACCGAGGGGGGGGGGAACAATATCCCACAGGCGAAAAACGAAAAAAAGGGGGGATGGATGGATATTTTAGAATCAGACTTTAGACCGGTAAAATCAATCAAAATTGCCATTTTTTCCTTTAGTATCGTGTAGAAATCTATTCAGAGTGTGTTCCGATCAAATATTTATCCGTTAGGTAGGAAATAAACGATGAAGTTGTCTATTTCTACACTGTGCGTATTTCGCGCCTGAACGCTACTTTTGTGACTGATAAATACGGAATATAACCGTTTTTCAGTTTCCGGATTGCGGATTTTGCCGATTATATTGATATCATAACCTCAAGGTTAATTCCAGTTATCCAGTTTTGATATTAAAAGGTACAGAAGTATAATTTAAATCAAATTTGTGAAAAATAATGCATTTTTGTGAATTTTCGCTCGATATTTGACGTTTTCTCTCATCAGTGCCCCCTACCTCTTCAACTCGTAATTATAACATCTTTCACCAAATCTATTTAAATAAAATTCCTACATGGAATCTTCTAATACTTTATTGTTTAAACCCGACCACTTTTTTTCCTGAAATAGATGGACTGCGCACGAGAAATAATCGAGTGATTTCAGGGCTAAATCAAGCCCTTATCTTAACAGCTCCTTATGTGTAAAGGTCAAGTAAGACTCTTTGAGACTAAACCTGACATGATTGCATTCACAATATTATCTGTGAGATATTATTACCCCGACGGGCGTATTATGAAATAACACACTACTTAAATTAGAATATATGTCAATACTCTAAAATAAATCCTTGGTTTTCCACGCTATTTTTATCACTGTAATTCCTGTATCTAAAAATAGATTTGTCATGCATTAATAGATATCTTTATTCTTTTATGTGAATGATAAAATGTTCCATATCTACGAAAGCCGATTGGGCTCATTTTAAGTGGTACTGGGAAAAATATTATCTCGTAATTACGAGAAAAAAGTCGTAATAACGAGAATTTTTCTCGTGATTACGAGAAAAAAAGTCGTTATTACGAGAAAAAAAGTTGTAATAACGAGAAACTTTCTCGTAATTACGAGAAAATATTTTTCCCACTACCACTTAAAATGAGCCCAATCGGCTTTTGTACATATCAATCGTTGGATGAAGCGAAAAGATTTATCATTTATGTCTTTAAGTAAGTTTGAGATAAAGCAGTTGAATAGAAAAAAGTCGGATGAATTGTTTGAAATGTTCACAGCTGATATTTTTCCAAAAAGACCATAGTGTCTTAGATTAGAATTATATACGTCCTTATATGTACTGGAATTTTTTTTTAAAAATGATCCGGACAAAACGATTATTTGCTCGACAAAAATTCAAGTTCACCTTAAGATATTAAACGAACTACTCAAAATATTCTTCTGTATTCTAACTATTAGGCCTTCAGACTTATATCAGTCTATTTAGTAGTATTCATAATAAACAACGTGGGTTTTTTTTATTTGTCAGCAATATTTCTGGCACGAATTAATTTGCCTGTGGAGTGACTTAAAATAATGATCTTGTTCTTATGATTTCATATAAAATTTACTGATCTCAATTTGAAGAATTACCAAAACATTCACCGTAATATTCCTAAAATTTCCCCTGCTCTCCTCTCTCGCCGCAGTATTCAATCCGCCTCAATTAACTCCCCATAGACATTACTATATCAATGACAAAGTTATCAATATTCCTTGTCCATGCATACACATCCCTTTATTATATAATGAAAAGGTTTTCTCAAAGGCTTAAACAATCAGTATAATGTAAAGATATAAAGTGTCCATTTGTATTGTCAGTAAGCTTAAATTCAAATGTGAAAACCATGCATAAAGTACTTCAGTCTGTGCTTCTGACAATCCCTTTATCAATATAAAATTACATCAATTGATAAAAAAGTCATGCACCAACTTTGCAAGAATGAATAATTGTACCGGCCCGTGGCTCAAGAAATAATCTTGACCTGACAAAAAATTCACCCCCTCCCCCTTAAAATGAAACGGACCGTGTGTTGATAAAATATTCCTGAAATAAACTGAGGAAGCGTTTTTGTCTTTGTAATACGTAAACCAGTTGAAACGCACTTGCGTAGTCCCCGGGATTGTATCCTTTATCCGCAAAAGGGCCGTATGTGGTAAGGTATATCGGTCGATCATCGGGCCAAGGAGTTTTTTCGGGGGGGGGGGGGGGGGGGGGGTACTCCGATTATCACCTGCATCATCCCTAAAGGCTACACAACACAAATAAAGCTAATTCCCCAATTAAACAGAGTTCTACCGGACGTACGGACAACCCTTTACATCCCGTACGTCCATCACACCACGATAGCGTTAACGTGCTTGTGACAGTATTCATTAAGGTATCCGTTGTACAATAGAGTTATTTTACATAGCGATTTGATCATCTCCATTGTAAAGTATGGTAAAATTTATGCCTGGTAAGGTACTATAAACTATATATTTTCTGAAAGGTAATGATACCCTGGTTGTAGATATAAGACTCCAAGGTCTTAAAAATCAAAGGGGAAAAACTCTTGTACAAAATAGATATTTTGTATGTGATATATAGGGAAAATAGACTATTTAGATGCTTTATGAGTTATTCCCCTTTGTTTTTCTGACACCAAAATTCTTATTTCTGAGCTGCGGGCATTATAACCTTTCAGAAAATATATAGTTTGTAGTACCTTTCCAGGCATAAAATAATGCCTTATTGTACATCGGATACCTTAAAAGAGTCTTCTTCAATACTCCTAAGTATATATTATCAAATAATATTGTACAGAATTTTATAGTAGCTGTAAGGGATGTTGCATAACGCTTCTAGAGAGGCGGTTTTAACGTGCAAAGATTGAGATAAGAGAGTGAATTGTTGATATAGGAAATAGGTCAGCATCACACACAGCAGGATATATGTATTCAATATTACAGTGGGGATTGTCCTCCAGGCGATGATTTTTAAGAGTTGAAGGAAACAAGAGTTCTTCTAATTTTCATTATTATGCTTCTAGTGAGTTTCTTCTGTGATAGGTTCTACTCTACCATATTGTGCCAGAACCCTGACTACTATTTCGGCATAATGAACACTAAACCTAACACTATTATATAAATGGTTTATTGCGAATATAAAAGTTGATAAGAGTAGTGATCGTATAACTTCGATATTAGAGAATGCTCAATAGAATGTTTCTTTGCGTTGTGTTTTCCAAATAAGAGTTACTTTTAGTACGATCAAAAGTTCTAAGTCTAGGAAGTAACAAATAGTGAATTGAAGAGTTAGGGTATCCGGTGTACAATAGGGCATTATTCCATGCCTGGTAAGGTACTATAATCTATTATACATTTTCTGAAAAGTTATAACGCTCAGAAATAATAATTTTGGGGTCAGAAAAACAAAGTGGTATAACTGATGAAGCATTTAAATTGTCTATTTTCTGTATATAACATATGCAGAACAACAAAGTTGTGCAAGAGTTTTTCTCCTTTGATATTTAAGACCTGGGAGTCTTATATCTGTACTCAGGACATCATTACCTTTCAGAAAATATATAGTTTATAGTACCTTACATTTATGTACCAGGCATACAATTTACCATACTTTACAATGGAGATAATTAAAACGCTATGTAAAGTGACATTGTACAACGGATACCTTAAAGTGATTTCACTGACCAGGATCTCAATTTATGTACAAAAAGGGTTTTCCTGTTTACGCACTGGTCAGTGTTAATTCATCCGACTTTGGCCGTGTTGAAAGGGAAGTATTATAAGTGACGTCCGTGATTTGGACACCAGACACGAATAAGATGTAATATTTATCTGAGCACTCTCTATAAATCAAATATGAATATTATTAATATAAGTAATATTCAATTATTATAACAATAATTTTACCAAATTATTGTCCGTGGCAGTAAAACTGCAATGTCCATCAAATAGATAAAATATTATAAAATGATTATAAATATTGTTCATATATTTCTCTTGCATTGTTCGCCGGGAGGTGACATAGTGGAACCTGACTATGTCACACCAGACGGTGGATAATTAGTCCACGAGGATGCGTTCGCGTGGTATTATTGTGCTTCAGATGGTATCTTATTTGTTAAAAGTCATAACCAAACTAAAGGTTTAGTTGAAAGTAAAAAATAAAACAAATGTACATAACCACGATTTGAATATTGCACAATTGAAGTTTTTTGTGCTGAATTTGAAGTGCGTTTTGTCTTTTAGTGCGACTCAGAAGTAAGCAACGCATTATATATAACAAAAGGAATGCGTATATCCAATAAAATTAAAACAGCTTTATTTTCAATCTGAATCACAGAAATATTTTCATTACTAATGATAATTTGCCTGAAGCGGTGTAAGACTTGGATGAGGGTGTTATATGTCAATACACATTCACTTATTCGTTAGAGAAAAAACATATTTAATTCGAACTAAAATTTGAAATTAATCGATAACTTAGGTAAAAATATTTATATTGCATGTACACTAAAGATAGAAATGGAGGCACAATATCACATGCATGTGATTGTCGGCATATAAAATTATTTCATGTTTGTTCTAAATTACAAAAGGCAAAGGTTATAGATTACACATTTTGTGCATGTACTCACCTTTTGTGTTGCCAGTTCTGTTTATCATTGAATTCTGGATCAAATGTATGGAGAGTATGTTCAGTCGTTTCAGTATATCGTCAATTCGATAACTATTTTAATAAAAAATTTCATTGGCTATCCAAAAAGAGTTCAAGGTCATTTGTTAACGATTGCTAGATTATTACATCATACACAGCTACCCGATATAACAAGATAGGTTTTTAAACTTACTTCCTTTTTTAAGCATCTGATTATTGGGCCTCAGGAAACTTGTAAGGTTTCGGTTTCGATTTACATGTTTTTATTTAGGTACGCAAACATCCCTCTCCCCTTTAAGACACTTTTAAAAACGGGTATACGACAAATGCATTTGTAATACAAATATTTAAAAAATTCAAAACATAAAGCAAGCAAAACAAAAATAACAACAATACTAATATCAATTTACGAAAGAAACAATATTTGTTAAAATCAATTCATAGACATAACTTTCATGCCACATGGAGAATGGTCCATTTGATATTCTGGGGGATTGGTTTTTATTTTTGCTCTGAATAAATGATGAAAAATGATAAAAAAAATTAATCTACATATGATGTCACAGAAAAAAATATATATATCTTACTCTAATGTAATCTGAATCAGAAGAATAATTACAAAATGTCTTCTTTTTATATCTAAACGTATTGCTATTTTAATTGCAAAGTTCATTTTTGAAAAACAAACTACACATGTAACTATATCTGCGAACAAAATTTACAAAAGGTACATTTAAAGGGGTCTCGAGAACCTTCAAGACAACTTTGTTATTTAAAATAAGAAGTGTAAATCAAGATTGGTGCAAACTGAAAGTTTTGTATTTTGCTTTTGTTTTGTTTTGTTTTGTTTTCTTTTTTTTTTTTTATTTTCTCACGTTTAAATGTTAAACGTCTTTAAATTCAATAGCATCACTTAAAACCTGATGAATTTACAGCATGGACCAGACATGCACGTTTCGGGTACTAAACCCTCGTCAGTGATCCTCAGTCTAAAGAATGTAATATGGCCAAAAAGTATGAGAATTATTATGATTGTCCAAAAATGTACCAAAAGACGTAGCAGAATGGGTGGGATATGATGCTACAGGACCCACGTTTTAGAAATTTCAAGAAATTTTGTAACAGAAAATTTCAAATGCGTTGAATAGACAGACGATCAACCGAAGTTGATCGAACTTGGCTACATGTGCCCTCGGGGACTCTTGGTCCACCAGCAGTGACACTCACCAAGTAGTTCAAATGTTAAACGTCTTTAAATTCAATAGCATCATTTAAAACCTGATGAATTTACAGCATGGACCAGACATGCACGTTTCGGGTACTAAACCCTCGTCAGTGATCCTCAGTCTAAAGAATGTAATATGGCCAAAAAGTATGAGAATTATTATGATTGTCCAAAAATGTACCAAAAGACGTAGCAGAATGGGTGGGATATGATGCTACAGGACCCACGTTTTAGAAATTTCAAGAAATTTTGTAACAGAAAATTTCAAATGCGTTGAATAGACAGACGATCAACCGAAGTTGATCGAACTTGGCTACATGTGCCCTCGGGGACTCTTGGTCCACCAGCAGTGACACTCACCAAGTAGTTCAAATGTTAAACGTCTTTAAATTCAATAGCATCATTTAAAACCTGATGAATTTACAGCATGGACCAGACATGCACGTTTCGGGTACTAAACCCTCGTCAGTGATCCTCAGTCTAAAGAATGTAATATGGCCAAAAAGTATGAGAATTATTATGATTGTCCAAAAATGTACCAAAAGACGTAGCAGAATGGGTGGGATATGATGCTACAGGACCCACGTTTTAGAAATTTCAAGAAATTTTGTAACAGAAAATTTCAAATGCGTTGAATAGACAGACGATCAACCGAAGTTGATCGAACTTGGCTACATGTGCCCTCGGGGACTCTTGGTCCACCAGCAGTGACACTCACCAAGTAGTTCAAATGTTAAACGTCTTTAAATTCAATAGCATCATTTAAAACCTGATGAATTTACAGCATGGACCAGACATGCACGTTTCGGGTACTAAACCCTCGTCAGTGATCCTCAGTCTAAAGAATGTAATATGGCCAAAAAGTATGAGAATTATTATGATTGTCCAAAAATGTACCAAAAGACGTAGCAGAATGGGTGGGATATGATGCTACAGGACCCACGTTTTAGAAATTTCAAGAAATTTTGTAACAGAAAATTTCAAATGCGTTGAATAGACAGACGATCAACCGAAGTTGATCGAACTTGGCTACATGTGCCCTCGGGGACTCTTGGTCCACCAGCAGTGACACTCACCAAGTAGTTCAAATGTTAAACGTCTTTAAATTCAATAGCATCATTTAAAACCTGATGAATTTACAGCATGGACCAGACATGCACGTTTCGGGTACTAAACCCTCGTCAGTGATCCTCAGTCTAAAGAATGTAATATGGCCAAAAAGTATGAGAATTATTATGATTGTCCAAAAATGTACCAAAAGACGTAGCAGAATGGGTGGGATATGATGCTACAGGACCCACGTTTTAGAAATTTCAAGAAATTTTGTAACAGAAAATTTCAAATGCGTTGAATAGACAGACGATCAACCGAAGTTGATCGAACTTGGCTACATGTGCCCTCGGGGACTCTTGGTCCACCAGCAATGACACTCACCAAGTAGTTCAAATGTTAAACGTCTTTAAATTCAATAGCATCATTTAAAACCTGATGAATTTACAGCATGTACCAGACATGCACGTTTCGGGTACTAAACCCTCGTCAGTGATCCTCAGTCTAAAGAATGTAATATGGCCAAAAAGTATGAGAATTATTATGATTGTCCAAAAATGTACCAAAAGACGTAGCAGAATGGGTGGGATATGATGCTACAGGACCCACGTTTTAGAAATTTCAAGAAATTTTGTAACAGAAAATTTCAAATGCGTTGAATAGACAGACGATCAACCGAAGTTGATCGAACTTGGCTACATGTGCCCTCGGGGACTCTTGGTCCACCAGCAGTGACACTCACCAAGTAGTTCAAATGTTAAACGTCTTTAAATTCAATAGCATCATTTAAAACCTGATGAATTTACAGCATGGACCAGACATGCACGTTTCGGGTACTAAACCCTCGTCAGTGATCCTCAGTCTAAAGAATGTAATATGGCCAAAAGGTATGAGAATTATTATAATTGTCCAAAAATGTACCAAAAGACGTAGCAGAATGGGTGGGATATGATGCTACAGGACCCACGTTTTAGAAATTTTAAGAAATTTTGTAACAGAAAATTTCAAATGCGTTGAATAGACAGACGATCAACCGAAGTTGATCGAACTTGGCTACATGTGCCCTCGGGGACTCTTGGTCCACCAGCAGTGACACTCACCAAGTAGTTCAAATGTTAAACGTCTTTAAATTCAATAGCATCATTTAAAACCTGATGAATTTACAGCATGGACCAGACATGCACGTTTCGGGTACTAAACCCTCGTCAGTGATCCTCAGTCTAAAGAATGTAATATGGCCAAAAAGTATGAGAATTATTATGATTGTCTAAAAATGTACCAAAAGACGTAGCAGAATTAAAGCTCATATTATAATAAAATCAGACTCATGGTGATATCTATTACGGTATATTATATACAGATAATGTAAGCCGTGACGAAGACAATTTCTATAATAGAAAGACTACCTACCTATATCTCAAATATTAACAATGTAATTAACGAAATCTATTATAATAGATTGAAATATTTCTTCCAGAGGGAAGGGATGATATCAAATAAAAACAAAAACACTCAAATACACAAATACAATTGTGTATTTGATTGCTTGTGTTTTTATTTGAAATCTATCATGATAAAAAAGTATGGCGAGAGAAGCGAGACAAACATAATGAAACAAATGAAAACAAAAACACTCCGATAAACAAATTTTCGGCCCCTTGGCCTTTATCAAGTGTGAAAAATGACGATCTATAACAATTCTAAGTAAAATCCATCCTTGCTTCTCTGGCGTTCGATATATCATTGCAAATCATGGTGAGACAGTTCGAAAACATCGGGGAGGAAGCGAGCCATAATTTTTTCAGGAATATAAAGCTAAATTTTGTGGCAATTCTTCTAGATTATATAGATGAGCTCATAAGAGCAAGATTATTTTTCTGTTACACCCTAAGCAAATTCATTTTTTAAAATTTATTTTCAGAGCAAAATTATTTTTCAGAGAAAAACCAAATTAACCCCCCCCCCCCTTTCCGAATATCAAATGAACCGTGCCTAACTTCAGTTTTTCAGCGATTTACGCATAATGCCAGACTAATAAAGTATTTTCTTGGATGTCCGGAACTATTTCTGAAAGGTACCCCCCCCCCCCCCCCAGTCATGAAAACACACAACACATGAGCAATTTGAAGGTATTTAAGAAGAATGACTGAAAACAAAACAGCAGAATATCTTTCTTTGATTGATTAGGATAATTCTTTCTCAATGTTTAGAAAAAAAATACGATTATCTCACTCATCATGGTATTGGCATTTCATGGTATCTAAGATAATTACCGATATATTTACCTGAAAAAAGTATGCTTATGTGTAAAATTCTCCGAAAAGGTACTCTCCCGCGGACGTAAATATAGGATCTCAAATGAATTTTTATTACATACGATATTTATTATGGAACGAGTTATGTGTTTTATTTCCCCGAGCCTTATACATGATTCTGCCTAAAACTGTATATTTCTAAATCAACGTGAAATGAAAATTATCTGATACGCCATAAGGCCATGATTACAAATTTCCCATCGTATAGATTTTCTGTGTGTTAAAAAAAGACTGAATATTTCAAATTTGTTTTAATTAGTATTTTAATGCAATAATTAATTCAACAACAACAACTTTAATAATTGATTTTGAATCTGCATCTGAATTCAACAAATAACCGATATCTGAAAGGTCATAATTGTCACAGAGTATAGGTTATGAGGCTAGTGTATCGATCAATCAAATATATTTACTTAGACACACCTCCAAACTTGAGCAATCGCATTCAAGCAGAGCAAAAATGTATCATAACATTTGATTATGAAAAGACTTTATGAAAATGCATAACGGGTGTATGATGTAATAGAATATAATATCTAATTACTGCGGCCTGAATTTTGTTAACATAATTATACTGAAAAAAAATCAAACTGTTTAAAGTGAATACAACTTTTGCATAAAATAGGCAATATGTGTATTTAGAATTTTCAGTGCATACATTTTGTATACAGAGTTTCTATTGATGAGATAAAGAAGATCCTGACGGCAATCTCAACAGCACTCACAACAGAGCACCGCGTCGACGAACCCCTAGCGAGCTAGAGGTTGGACCAGGTGCCAAAGAGGAGTAAGCATTCTCTGTTTGGCTAGCCGCATCGATGTTCATGCACAAAATGAAAAAAATCTTTAAAATCTATAAAACATACATTGTCTGAGAGTATGTCTATATAGAAAGTGAAACGCATCAGACATACGTAATATCACATAGATTGATAGAGAAACAACATTTTACTCCAACGTTGTAAGATGAAAATAGTTTTGAGTCGGTCTTCGGCGAAAATGAAATCTTGCCCCGATAAACAAAAATGTAAGTCCCCCTTCACTGCATACAGCCCCGACCAGTCGAAAGTTTAATATTCGCTTTCAATTCGTAATTCGTCAGCGAGTGCTTTCAAAATTTTTAATAGTCAAGAGATGACGAAATTTCGACAGCGATTTTTCGTTAACTAATTTTCGTCAGCGATTCCCTAGATTTCAAAATTTTCGTCAGCGAGAGCTTTCAAGAATTTTGAAAGCTGTAGTTAACAAAATTTCGTCAGCGATTAGCTTTAAAAAATTTAAAAGCTATAGTTAACGAAATTTCGTCAGCTATAGCTTTCAAAATTTTTGAAAGCTAATCGCTGACGAAAATTTCGTTAACTAGCTTTCAAAAGTTTTGAAACTTTTCTCGTAAGCTATTTTGTATCGAGAAGACCAAGATGGCCGAAATCAAAGCAATCATCTTCATAATTTGCTTGATGAAATAGTATTAATTATGATGTTTATTCAGATTAAATTATGAAAATATACATTCCTGGATTAAATTAAATATTGTATCTTGTTTATTTTTATAAGTTTATTTGAAGATTCCGTATTTCCCAGATCGGTGTGTTCCCCATACACCTACATTATGTTAATTGGGGGTGAATGGGGCCATCAAAAGGGTATGCGTAGCACTAATTAGTTACCGGAATTTACCTGTATTTATATTACCTGTAAAGGTGTTCCATCTTTAAGTGTATATATGAACAACTTCCATTTCATCTTAAATCTTAATGTATATATATACCACAAAAACATCTGACTGGCCAGATTCTGACTAAATAAGTTGAATTTATATCCAGTGAAACCCTGGCTTCTCTGTGATTGTCGAAAGCTTTTTGAGAGAGAAAGATATTTTAGGGAGAGGGCGTTTATAATGTTGGCATAACTTTTGCCCAATCCCATTTTCATGTTTTGGAAAATAAAATATGTTTAAACTAAAGCTTTTTGAAAGATATTGTACAATCTGTGAATTTTTAAAGTGCCACGCCGATAAAGAGACGGCTTCTTTCATCCTCTAAACTGTGTAGAGGAATTCGCCCGAGGCGTGCTGCAGCCATTGCAAAAACAATATGGCACCCGAGCGTTCAAAAAGCTTTCAAAATTTTCGTCAGCGATAGCTTTCAAAACTTTCGTCAGCGATAGCTTTCAAAACTTTCGTCAGCGATAGCTTTCAAAATTTTCGTCAGCGATTGCTTTCAAAATTTTCGTCAGCGATTGCTTTCAACATTTCGTCAGCGATTGCTTTCAAATATTTTGAAAGCTCCGAGATGACAAAAATTGAAAGCTCATAGCTTTCAAATTTTTCGTTAACTAAGATTAGTTAACGAAATTTTCGCCAGCGATTTTTCGAAAGCTTTTTAGAGCTTTCAAAAATTCGTCATCTCAGTAGCTTTCAAAAATCGCTGACGAATAGTTAACGAAACTTTCGAATTTAGCTTTCAAAATTTCGTCATCTCGGCGTTAAACTTTCGACTGGTCGGGGCTGTATATATATCACAGGGGCCACTACTAACGAGCGAAGAAAGAAGAAAATTCGTTCTGGTAAGTACAGCTATATATCTGTAATTTAGACGATGTGAGTCAAAATAAAGCTACACACTCTAGATCGTAAATTACTTTTATTTGTACTAAAAGTGTTAACCTGGCATGTTGAAAGGTTGGAAGAGGGGAGGGGAGGACCAAGATTCATGATCCGAAAATAATATTTTGTGGCCCTTTTGCTGTTTTTTTTTTTTTTCACATGAAATTTCGATCCGGAAAATTGTTTTTGCAAAGTCTTCCTGTCCCCTTCCCCTAAAAATCAAATGGTTGTTCCCTAAATTTGCAAAACAACTTTCTTTTATTTATTTATATTTAAGTCTATCCCTTGATATATTCATTACATATTTTTTTCTCATACTTAAATTGTTTCCATTCCATTATTTCATTCCATAATTCCATATTCCATTTCATTCAATTATTCCATTCCTTTCCAATATTTCATTCTTTCCAATTGCCTACAAATTGTCCCTTGTTTCAAATCTTTTTTATTTGTCTTCTTATTTCTAAGAGAGTTTTATTTAAGGTTCAGCAATATTGGGCCCTATGGGAAAAGTAAGGAAAATGCCCTTTTTTGAGGAGATAAAATGTAACAATAAACGTTTCTTTTCCCAAAACCATATTAGTTCGATAATCTGAACAATATTCTGAAGAGAAAAAAAGGTATCCAGGCAAAAAATGACAAGCAATTCTGACCTGAGGGACTCTCTACCTTAAGATATTTTAATTCATTTCGAAAGTAAGTCGGGAACAGGAAAGAAAATTATACGTTGCTTAATTTAAATTAGGAAAAAACTTGGTTTTCCATGCTATTTTTGTCTCATATAAACCTGTATCTAAAAATAGAGTCGTATCTCTGTCTATTAATACATGTACCTTTCATTCTTTGACGATGAAAAGAAAACATTGAATAATGTACATTTCGCTATATATAGATTAATGTAAGCTTCCTATGTATATAATATTGTAAATATTTTTTAAAACACCGTTGAGATATATCTTTATAGTTAAAAGAGAAATATATATCCTATCTTTTCAATATGCATGTGAATTCTCCCTAAAACTCCAGGTCGACTGAACTGTTCATCGAATCGAACAACCAAATGTTTTCTTGAAAGAATTGAAATGACACCCTGACATTTTTTATCATACTTTGAATTCGGAAAAGTTGTTGGTGCCCCTTTATTTTCATATCTTGGCATTGTATGTTTTTGCCGAACTTCCTTTTTAGCCTGAATGTAGAACCGTAAAAATGTTTTCAACCCCCCTCTCCACCCTGAAATAAAGCCGTTGATCACAAAACCCAAAGGACTATACAACAAAGATATTTTTGCTCTAAAGAGAGCTTTTCTCTTGAAGAAATTCCAATTGATGTTTAAGGCAAGACTCCTATTTTGATCCGAATCATGGAGTGTTTGACCGAAAACCGATTAGTTAGAAACTTTCTCATTTCAAAACATGAAAAAAAGAAAAATAAAATTATCAATTAACGCGTATTGTATTCCACAATTGGTGTTTAAAAAAAACAAAGGCCTTTATTCGAACCCAAAACAAAACAGTTACAAACTTTTAAAAACAATCTTCTTATAAAGCATGCATCTTTACAATGTTCAACTTACGTACTTTTGCCCGTATTTCCTTTAAGGCACGGTCCATTTGATATTCTGGGGGGGGCTTGGGTTTTTTTCGAAAAAAATAATTTTGCTCTGAATTTTGATGAAAAAAATAAATTTGCTTATGGTGTGACAGAAAAAAATAATCTTGCTCTTACAAATAATCTGAATTTGAAGAATTACCATAAAATTTTGCTAAAATTCTTGAAATTTTTCCGGCTCGCTTCGCTCGCCACAGTTTTCAGTCTATCAAAAAATTTTTGGCTCGCTTCGCTCGCCTTAGTTTTCTATCAATCATTACTTGCTAATGTTAAAATTCATATATTTGAAGATATCAAAAGTGTTAACAATGCTTATGTATAACTATTAATACATGTTGCGTGTATCCCATAGAGTCTCAATTTTATGTTCTTGTAAGCCTAATTGGAAGGAGAACTTCAGTTATTCACCATTTTACAATTCTGCATTTTAAAATTTGTCTACAAGACCTTCCCCAAAGACCCTCTTATATTCATGTACCTTATATAGATTTTGTCTATTTAGAATTGTATTGTAGAAATCTTTTGTCTCTCTATTTAGAATTGACTTGAATACTTGCATAAAAATAAAGTACATATTAATATTTAGAGTTTTGAGTAAAAATATAAATAATATCTATTGATAAAACACAAACATTCTAGATATATATGCACATCACTTTGTTAAAAAAAATTTCCTTGCTCCGACTTTGCAAGAAAAAAATAATTTTGCCCCGGTCCGAGGCGAAAAAAATAATCTTGCTCCAACAAAAAACCCAAGCCCCCCCCAGAATATCAAATGGACCGTCCCTAATTCATTTTCAATTGATATGTTTAATAAGTTAACTA
The DNA here is from genome assembly GCA_033119305.1 of Pinctada imbricata. Classification (NCBI taxonomy): domain Eukaryota; kingdom Metazoa; phylum Mollusca; class Bivalvia; order Pterioida; family Pteriidae; genus Pinctada; species Pinctada imbricata. The sequence goes on along the minus strand of VSWD01000012.1, from coordinate 40,867,405 downwards.
ACTTCCATTGGCTGTCAAATAAGGAATTCAAGGTTTTATCATGAATACTGTATCATATAAATTAAAGTACTGCAGCTATTGATGATGATATGTAATGCGTACTTACCTAACCCTGCATACGCGGAAGATAATTAAGTAGACGGTTTCATATTTTGCATATATATTCTATTAATAGCTGTGACTATATTGTCAACTAAAGTTAGTCTCAGTTAAAAACATATTGAATGAAAATATCATCCTTTCAGTCTACTGTCATGTTTTCTTTTACGTCGTGACCTGAATCAGATTTTCTTCCAGTGTATTGACAGCCTAATCTTGACAAGTCTATACAGAATTTTCAATTTTCAATATATAGCTACCCCAAAACTTATACTTTAAAACAGGAATTTTATATGAGCGTTTAGGGAGCAACCATTTGATTTTTATGAGGGAGGGGGTGGCAGGAAGGCTTTGCAAAAAGTTCTGGATCGAGATTTTAGAGGAAATTCCCGGCCCGAAAGGCGGCAAAAAAATTATTTCCTGATCATGAAATAAGGTTCCCATCCCTCCTCTGACCTATCCAAATGCCCAATAAACACTTTTTTTTTTTGTGTCAAATAAAATGAAAGAAACTTTATGTAAAGGAACCAGATCAAATTCAAAAGTCATTAACACCATATAGCATGTCTGCGTTGAGTATCATTTAATTGAAACGATCATGTGAGATAATGGAGATCCTGACGACAATCTCGACAACACTCACAAAAGAGCACCAAGTTGAGCATCGACGGACCGCTGGCAATGTAGAGGTGAAAAGGTAAAAGGTTTCAAATTAAAAAGAAGTGATCTGCTTGCAAGAGATGCCTTAATATACTCTTCCTTGGCACCTGATCTTACGTTTTGACATTCAATATGGCCGAAAATTTTTTTTTCGACTGGCAATAGTCTTTCTGCCTCCCACCACTTCCCCATACAAATCAAATGGTCGCCCCCTTAAAGTAGATTATCTCTTAACTAAAATTAACAAATAATTCATCACGGACACTTTCGGAATTTGGTTCACAGAGGTTATCGATCTTACCTTAGACTAAGGTAAGATCGAACCAAATTCCCAAAGTGTCCCTGTTGAATTATTTGTTATTTTTAGTTTGTCCTTGCCTTGATTTGTTGGTTCGGATAGTTACCTCCACTTCTTTCAAATAAATCGGGAGAACTTTGAGGAGTAAAATAGCCTTATACCGTTATAGCAGCATTTATAATAAGAGGAATAACAACCGAGATAGACTTTGCGACGCGAGACACCAAGGACGAGGTAGATGCGGGGGGAGGTATAAGCAATTTTAGGCTGATCGTATTCTACCCTAAGTAACGCTAGTAATTTTTACAACACATTAAGAAAAATGTATGAAGATGGAACAATCTGGAATATAATGAAAACAAATCATTGACTCGTTTTGTATAAATGAAGGCATTTCTTTCAGATAATATTTTTGTATGATTTCATGAAACTTTAATACAGCATGGAATTATTGAGATTGCTTATTTGGTTCTTAACATTAGCCACTTTTACATAGCAAATTCTAATACTTCTATGTCTGGGTATCTCGACAATATAAGTAAAAAACTTGACAAATTGACAAATGTAAAAAATATAATGCTAACAATAGTCCACAATGCGACGTAAGCAATCGGGCTTTAAGTCAATGAGAGTATCATTGGTTATGATACTCAAGCTTCCTTCCTATTTATGATTATCAAAGCTGATGCACATAATCCAAACAAGATGATGATATCAAATCTTGTCGTAGAAGAATTTGCTGAAGCAAAGCAGTCTGAAATTAAAAGAAAGATGATAAATATATCTTTCATCAACTTTGATATCGTCTTCCATTTAATCATGTTAATATATTATGTTCAACGTCTTCAAATTCAATAGCATCATTTAAGACCTGATAAATTTGTAGCATGGACATGCACGTTCGGGTACCTAACCTGATGCTCAGTCTAAACAATGTGGTAAGGCCAAAAAGTGTAAAAATAATTAAGTCCAAAAATGTACCGAAAGACGTAGCAGAATGGGTGGGATATGATGCTACAGGACCCACGTTTTGAAAATCTTAAGAAATTTTGTAACAGAAAATTTTAAATGCGTTGAAAAGATATTGATCGGGCTTGGCTACATGTGCTCTCGGGGACTTTTGGTCCACCAGCAGTGACACTCAACAAGTAGCTCAAATGTGAAACGTCTTCAAATTCAATAGCATGATTTAAGACCAGATGAATTTGCAGCATTGACCAGACATGCACGTTTCGGGTTCTTACCCCTCGTCAGTGATCCTCAGTCTAAACAATGTAATGAGGCCAAAAAGTGTATAATTATTATGTCCAAAAATGTACCGAAAGACATGGCAGAATGGGTGGGATATGATGCTACAGGACCCATGTTTTGAAAATCTTAAGAAATGTTGTGACAGAAAATTTCAAATGCGTTGAAGAGACAGATTATCAACCGAAATTGATCGAACTTGGCTACATGTGCCCTCGGGGACATTTCAGCAAAGGTGCAAGTGTACATATTTTGATATAAAATTAACTGATCTTAAAGTATTCCGCACGATATTTTGATAGCATTTCGTATGTACATGTTTTTTTAATAGAAACATTGTGACGCTGACTCACCCCGGGCACCTGGTCTCACTTCGGAATGTTGTTCATTCCGGGTTCGCAACCGTTCCGATGGGACTTGTCACGATTTGACCTTGCCTTCTTTACTTTGAGACTGAATAACTGTTATGTACTTCTTTGATGTTTATTTCCGGAGAATGAAGATAATGATATACATGTGAAATTTGCAGATGTTTTACCTTCTTACATTTTGTCAAGATTAATTAATCATCTGACATTCAAATTCAAAAACTAATCGACAACATAAACACATTATGTTACAGTCTGATTAGAACCATAAACCCTTCTCCTTCGTCGTCAGGGTCAGGAGTTCACTCGTTAAGGGCCGTGTTCTGTTCACCTTTCGTGTAAACAATCAAATCGCGATATACAAGAATTCCAATGGGAACCGATTGAGCAAAACTCATCGCCGACATTTTTCTTTACTCTTACGAAGCTGAATCCATTCAACACCTCACTCTATGACAAACGTGACTACTTCAATTTCAATATCACAAACTTTCTTTTTCTGAGTAGCAATTACAACCCTTCATCGCCTGCTTATGGAGTGTTCATATCTCAGTTGATACGCTGTGCCAGAGTAAGTACCAAATACATCGATTTTGTTCTGAGAACTTAACGTCTTTCAGATAAGTTCCTTTATCGTCCGTGTCTTTCGTTGTACTCACTGAAACGTCGTCATGTAATGCATTTTTCATTTTTATGTCAAGCACTGAGAGAATTATTTTTCTTTTCAATTTCTATGAGTAAGGATGACATTTATATAAGGCGAAAACCATGAAATCCTATTTTATTGGCGCTTGAAAATATCAGTTGTAAAATTAACTGCAATTTTATCAGCGATATTTCATTCCTCTAAAAAACAATGATTTCACATCAGGTGAAAATAACTTTATATTTAACTTTAGTTAAGACCTTTCCTGTTCGATTCCGCCTGAACTTCAATATTACAACCATCTGCAGCAATTATCGTGGCACATGAACACATAATGATGAATTCTAATAACAACGTAGCAATGAAAAAAAAGGAAGAAGGAGGGTTTTCGAAAAGTAAAAAATTATATCTTTAATGTTATATTTAAACATTGTTACACATAGATTTCAGCATTATTTTCTTGCTAAAGTACATGTTCAAAATTAGGTAAACTTATTATACACATCTGCGGAAAGGCCGTCGAGCTTTTTTTACATGTAGCGAGATAAAATCTAAAAAATAATGTAGGCCAGTTCTCGCCTGCTGAGAATCTTGCCAGTTTCCTTGCCAGTTTCCGTGCAGACCTTCCCATTTGAATTAATTACCATTTCCGCGTCACTCTACATTCAAAATCAGTACACAAGTGTGCTGCTCCTACACGAAGGCACGTTCAGAATAATTTGACATTTGATTCAAACAGAATTTACAAAAGAACGTAGGTAAAAGATACTTATTTTCTTGAAATTTCATTAACCATTTTGAACAACTTTAATTTGATCTGATCAGTTACCTGTTAATTACGATAACAGTTCGGTAACAGTTTTTAGCTCAGCTGAGCCAAAGGCTCTAGTGAGCTATTGTCATAGTGATCCGTCCGGCGTCCGTCGTCTGTCGTGTGTCGTGTGTCGTGTGTCGTCTGTCTGTCGTAAACTTTTCACATTTTCGACTTCTTCTCAAGAATGGCTAAAGGGATTTTGATGAAACTTGGTAGGTATAAAGTACTAATGGTCCCCTACAAGTGTTGTTGTTTTTCGTCCGGATCCCTCAACAGGTGGCGCCACCACAGGCAAAAGTAGGTCACAGGGGGTACCCTCCTTTGACAAACTTCTTCTTCAGAACGGAAGCACGTATCGACAAACCGAAAGCATCAGGATGATCTAGAGAGATGTCTTAAGAAGTGTTGTTATTTTTGGTTCCACTCCGAACTCAAATTTTTGACGCTTTTTTGACGTCTCTTCGGACTTAGTCAGAAATGCTAATTTTTGCACTATTTCTTTAAATAACTCAATAAGTGTATGATTTTACACACTCATTTACTGCATATTTATCATATCTAACTTAATCATTGCTTTGATATGAATTTTATGCTTAAATTTTATTTTTTTGATTTTTTATGAATTTTTTTCTTATGTAAAAAAGAAGGGGGGGTGATTTTCATACATTTTCTGCTTCTTTTCTATAACCACTCTTCAGATTGTCATGACATTTTGTAGATATGAGGTACTCATGCATGGTACCCTTCAAGTGAAAGAATTTTGTCAAGATATCCACTTTTGGATTTTTAAGGAATATTTTTTAAGATTGTACATAGGTATAGTGTATGTTTTCCATGCCCAATGGACCCATGGGGAGTGGCTTCAAACCCCGGCGGGACCCCAACAAAATTTTTTCCCCTTTTTAGCTCACCTGAGCCAAAGGCTCTAGTGAGCTATTGTCATAGCGATCCGTCCGGCGTCCGTCGTCTGTCGTGTGTCGTGTGTCGTGTGTCGTCTGTCGTGTGTCGTGTGTCGTGTGTCGTGTGTCGTGTGTCGTCTGTCTGTCGTAAACTTTTCACATTTTCGACTTCTTCTCAAGAATGACTAAAGGGATTTTGATGAAACTTGGTAGGTATAAAGTACTAATGGTCCCCTTCAAGTGTTGTTGTTTTTCGTACGGATCCCTCAACAGGTGGCAGCACCACAGGCAAAAGTAGGTCACAGGGGGTACCCTCCTTTGACAAACTTCTTCTTCAGAACGGAAGCACGTATCGACAAACCGAAAGCATCAGGATGATCTAGAGAGATGTCTTAAGAAGTGTTGTTATTTTTGGTTCCACTCCGAACTCAAATTTTTGACGCTTTTTTGACGTCTCTTCGGACTTAGTCAGAAATGCTAATTTTTGCACTATTTCTTTAAATAACTCAATAAATGTATGATTTTACACACTCATTTACTGCATATTTATCATATCTAACTTACTTTTTTTCTTAGATTGTCATGAAACTTGGTAGGTATGAGGTACTCATGGTTCCCTACAAGTGAAAGAATTTTGTCAAGATATCCTCATTTGGATTTTTACGGAAAAACATTCATAGATACAATGTAGGTTTTCCATACCCAAGAGTAGTGGTTCAAACCCCGGCAGGACCCCACTTTTGCAGTTTTTTTCTCCTTTTTTATATTTATCGTTAGAATAGAAAGTGTGAAAGAATTCTGTCAAAATATCAACTTTTAGATTTTTCATGATTTTTTAAACAGAAAAGCTAGTTTGGCTTTGTGTACTTATTTTCGTACGTCGAAATAACACATGCAATCAAATATATACTCTGAATTTATTTTTGAGATGTTGACTTTTTCCATACATGCATATTATATAACAATTTCCCTATATAATGATTATTTTCTCCGCTTTATTTTTGTATCTATGGTAGACAAAGTCGCCATATATCTTGTGTTACAGATTTGATTGGTTAATTCCTCCACGCCCATTTAATAGTCACGGTGGGTAATCTCGCAACGCAGAACACTAGGTTTATCTAAAATTTCGTGTATTACAAATTATTTTTCACAAAAAGGGGAATGTGATGCAGTGTAAAGATGCCTTAGATACGAGTTTTATCGAAAGTAAGAGAGGTAATATCCTTTTATAAGGCCGAAAAACTATCGGCATGATTGGTGTAGATGAAAGTGAAAGTAGAACGCCGATCGTGTTTGTGCATTATAAAAAGCTATAATATCCACCTTATTTTGGATACAACTCATAGTTAGGGCGTTGTTACACTGCATCACATTTCCCTTTTTGTAATAAATTATCTATTTTGCGCAAAAATATTGAAAAATAAATTGTTCTGCGTTGCGAGATTACCCACCGTGTTAGTACTGTACACGTGATACATTTCAGGAGATTAATAGATGATCTATCGTGCAAACAAAATAGTACTGCCGGTATTTAATAGATTTTATTTAATGTGCATATACTGGGAACACTTTCATGCTTGTTATTATTCATGTACTTGGAACAATTCCATACTTGTCATCATTTATAAACTTAGCTCGAATTTCCTTTGTCTTAGACTCTCTTAGATGAATTGTATACGGACTGATTTCTTGAAGAAACATCTAATGAGTAATCCCTTCCCGAGGATTTTGAGAATGTATAGGACATTTGATATATCTGAAATTCTTGAAAACAAATGAGTAATTTCTTCCCGAGGATTTTGAGAATGTATAGGACATTTGATATATCTGAAATTCTTGAAAACAAATAATTCAGTTCAGAGTTCTTGAAATCTTTCAATGAAATGTTGGACCACAGGAAGCTGTTGTTTTAAAAGAGGAAATAAATTATGAGCACAACCTTAAGCCACTGTGTTCGACATCTTGTATGTATACAACATTTCTAAAGACGAACACAAGAGGCTTTGAAGGTCGTGAATAATAAAACATTTTCTCTCATAAAACGACAGGTTCCTGTGGTCAGACATTTGGGAATTTTTATCTGTCCAAATAATAGATAGAACATGAGTTTTTATCGGACCAAATAATTTTTTATCAGCAAATCCGATGCAGCTGATACTTTTCATGAACTCTGTCAGCTAATAATGTGTCCATGTAACAGTCCTATCATGAGGCGAAACATAGTTAACAGTAACTAACGATGTGGTAGGTCTGCTAGTTGGACAAGCTTTACAGTATCATGGGCCTATTAATTTGTTTCCCTAAAAGCAGCATACACCAGAGTATTAAGTTTATTTCATTGTTTTATTCTTTTTGTCTGTTTCTTCATCACTTGCTGCACATTAATGTGGAATTTTACAAAATGATTTTTTTTTATGTTGAATAATTGAACTATACACTAGCTGGGCATATGACTTTGGATCACATTATCCGTCTATTCAAATCAGTAAAAAAGATGCTGTTTTGAAATGTTACTATTTCTTCTTGTTTGTACTTTTAAAGGCTGTAAAAAAAATCTTGTCTGCATCCGGCAAAAATCTTTTTAAAAAGAATGTAGGCTCAAATCGTGATACTGGCACTATCAATTTTACGTCTTATTCAATGTCAGTATGTCAATTAGAGCACCCATGGGTATCAGGTGAGCGTTGTGCCCTCCTGGGGCTCTTGTTTCTTTTATTGATACTGATTTCATTTCCATGTTTTCAGAAGCAGACAGAGACAAGGATGAAAGTGGAATTATTAAATGAAAATTCAAGGAAGAAATTTGAGATTAACTGCGTCATGCACGGATAGCATTTATTCCGTTTTCTGATGAACTTTCTTGCCTCTAAATGTGAAACATAACTTAAAATGTTAAAATTAGGAATGTTAAGTTGATTTATCCGTATCTATCTATAAGAATAAAATTATGTGTTTATCAGTGCTCCGTTTCAACGTCAGTTTTTTCGGAGTTTATATAATTCATTTTAACGCAATTTGTCTTAGCTTCCATACAGGTCGCTGCAAGTCATGGCTTTTTACTTTAAATCAACGTTGTTGTGAATCGTTGTTTCAATATTCATACACAATCCATATTCAACGTTGCTTAAACGTCGAAAATATAACGTTATTTCAACGACGCAGTGTAACGTTGTATAGACGTCAACTGATCAACGTTGATGTAACGTTGTAGACTCAACGTTGTTTCAACTTTCAAATCCAATCAAAACTCGACGTCATTTCAACGTTTTGTGCTAACGTTATTTCAATGTTGAAGCTACGTTGAAATGTCTGCTGGGACTGGAATGCAGGTACCTTTTTCCTCCATCTTAGTTTGCCTGAGCGAATACTGATACATGTGGAATCAGTACCGGCTGGGATGAATTGTATATACCCAATGACTACAACATATGTCATATGCATCCTCATGTATATACCATTTATTGTCCTCCTGCTCCAACTACATACTCGTTATAGGTAAACATAGATATAGATGGTCTGGAAGTCGAGGTTTTAAGCTCACCAGGGCGAAGCTCGTGTTAGCTATTGTCCGTTCGTCCGTCCGACGTAAACTTTATATTCATATAATACATTTTCCACTTCGCTTCTGCGCCGTTTCACAAAATTTTAAGAAACCTTACAGGATGCAAATACTCAATATCTGCTATCAACTTTGTGTTTTCCGTGCCGATCGGTCAATGAATATAGCCGCCCAGGACTCTGAATGGCTGACGCATTTTCGATTTATCCTCAAGGCCGTAATCGAGAAGAACCGAATATACTGCTCTCATATTGTACGTAGCAAAGGCAGCTTTGTAAATTCTCTATAAAAATGCTTTAAATATCAGTGAATCATTTACCTTTTCGCAGTACAAATCAAGAAAAAATGAAAAATACATAAACAATCACCTACATACAAAGCACAACACGTATGAAAAAAATAAGAGGGATATCTATACTACTAAAGGAACGAATTTACCGATTCTCCATCGAAACGAAGAGATCAGAGATAAAATGTGTGATTTGAAGGTATAGCATATGATACATGTATGACAATGTGAATTTGATAATTGTTTAGAAGGAACTACTTCTAATTATTGTGTAATCATCAATTATGTCTTTGAAATTCTAAAATTCAAACCGGGATCGGGCACTAATCATGGACTAGAGAATATTATTTCGAGAAAGGGGTTTCATAGCTCAGTTGGTAGAGCGCAGCCCGATAGTCTAGGTTCGAATCCCGTCGTGGGAGAACTTTCTCAGAGATGATTTATTGTCTCGCCCCCGTCAGTTCTTTCACTCGGAGGGAACTAGAACGATCTGTTAGACCCCCAAACAACACTAACAGTATGAATATGTACTTCTTTTTAAATACGCTATGCATTTTCCCATGCTAATTTTTCCAATGACGCTTTATATTCGATCAATGTCAAACTCAGATGTGGACAATTTCTTACATATTTTTTTTACACTTTTGTATACAGGTAATGTGTTTAAGGTAGAGGAGCCCTATGACCCAAATTCATGTCCGTGTCCGTGTTCGATTTTTCGATATTTTTTATTCCGTATCCTTCTTCAGTCCGAAGAAGGTTAGAAAAGTGGTTGCTAAAGGTTTCGTTCTTTTTCTTGTTCAGACCCCAGAATTTTCGGCCAAGAGGTTTTGACTTTTTTCTTGGTCAGCCTATACTTTCAAGAAAATTCCTGGGGAGGTCCCAGGACCCCACCTACGGGAGGGTGCAACCCCCTCCCGTACCCTCCCCCCGCTCGGCACCTCGTGCATCGAATCAATGGAACAATCCTAGGCTGATTTTACTTCAAGCACTAGTGTTTGAGGGAAAAAAAACATGTGTGAAAATGGAGCAATCTAATACTGAATAGTCATTCTTTTACCTAGGACAACTCAAATGCAAACTTTGATTACTACAAGGTAAAGAGGTGTTTTTCTTATATCTCTTGAACGTATTGTGGGTGTGAAGGTGTGTGTGTGGTGTTTTTGTTTTGTCTTGTTTTCTTGTTGTTGTTGTTGGGGGGGGGGGGGTTCGTTGTTGGGGTTTTTTTTATGTATTGTTAATTTTATTCATTTTTTTATGTTAGCAATAAAAGTTGGCGAGCGCTAGCAAGCCTGTGATTTTATTCATACTTTAATTGCAATTGAGCATTTCAATTGCAATTTATATTTAGAAACATCGATCGAAAAAGAGGGAGGTGGAAAATTTACTATGCCTGTCCCAACATTTTACCGTATGGGACAAGGGATACCCCCTTTCTCATACGCCTTTACACTTCTCAAAGATATAAAAGACAGCGCGAGTGCATATCTTTGTCTTTATGAGTATACTCAGTATTAGCTAATTTACAAATTTGGTCTCGGCGAGTTTTGTAGCTTTTTTTGTGTGTGTTTTTTTTTAACTTTACGCCCATCTTCGAAGGGCAGGCAAGGTGAAAAAGACGGGAGGGGTGTTACCCATCAAAAAAAAAAAAAGAAAAAGAAAAAAATGCATAATCGTAGACAGATTTCCATTATGCTTAATTTCTTTTCTTTTTTTACATTTCTTAAGAGATTTCGCCTTCCCCCCCCCCCCTTATAGTGATCCTCTAGAACAAAGGAGGGGATCATTCAAGAATTTCCTGTGACCATATCTTGGTGCACACTGCTAGTATAGATTATTATATACGTATAGCTTTAATAGATAGATCAATGGATGGACACATATAACTTTCTCATCGATACTGGGAAGAAAAAAGATTATACAAGCTGATGAAATTCATTTAAAAGTCGTAGTTATCTCCACTGAACTTTTTCAAAATTGAAACCTGTGGGATCTTCTGCTTTAAAGGTTATGACCCTTACGTTCTTATAATATGCTAACGAAGGAAAGCGTTTGTGACTACTTTCCCTTCGAAAAGTAATTTCGTTGACTTAAAATTTGACTTAACTTTTCAGTCACTTTTCAACTCTTAAAAGTAGTGTCACTTTGGAAACCTAATGAATCATTAAATGCGATTTTAACCACTTTATAATTCAAAAATATATAAAAATATCAATAGATTTCGCTTAGTCGTTTATTAAACTAAAATATTAAGATGACCGTAATTAATTACGGTCATCCTCTTACCGGTGACAATGAAAATTATATTATTTCAATTTCATGTCAGTGGCGGAACCAGCGCCCCCTTTGTCGAAGGGTCAAGGGGCGAAATTTGCCGAATTTTACTGAAAATGGGCAAAAATATACCCGTTCTGAGAAATATGGGGTCAGTGCCGGGGGGGGGGGGGGCTCCCCATCGCACCCCCCTAAATCCGCCACTGCATATAGTGAGTTTATTTAAAATATCAGTGCCAAACAATATAGGCATAGTGTAAAATCTGGATTGGATTGGATTGGACGATTGGACTGGACGATTGGATTGGACTGACAAATTGGATTGGATAATTGGATTGGACGAACATTTCAAAAACTTTGCTCATTCAATTATCTTGCTTTTGAATGTTATCTAACTAAGAACAAATAATAGTAAGACGGAGTGTCATAGAAATTTAATTTTCTTTTGCCGATCGACTTCTTACATGATACAAATTAAAATTACAGTAAAATATGGGGTAATTAAAAGTTATGAGTTCACCTAATGGCAGAGCAACTACATTAGTTACTTTTCTGTGTAAGCATTAACGTAACTGAGAAGAGGACCTAACTCTTCTCTAAAATATAGAATCTGAAAACAGGCTTATTGTATACAACCTACAAATCAAAATAATTAATGACGGTATACCATGCATAGTACTGTGAGATTCGCAACATGTACCATGGAAGCAAATGAAGTAGGCCAAGGTCATAACTCAAAACGTTCATCAAAAATGCAAGTTTGGTACATATACCATTTGTACTTTGTAGATCCCTGAGACGGAAAATGTGGGTCTAGAAAAAATAATGAAATATTGTTTAAGTATGACAGAGATGAATCTAACATGCAAGTTTAGTGCGCAGTAATGCGGAATGGCCATTTAATGCAGAACAGAATGGAAAAAGAAAGTCAAGGTCAAATCATAAAAAAATTGACCAAAGATCCCTCCAAAGTGCACGTTTGGTGAATATATAGCAATCGCATATATTGGCTAGTATAAACAAAATCATTCAAGAGGAAAAAGTAGGTCAGATGCAGTATCTGATGAATAGATTCAAATACGCAACCTTAGATTATTCAGATTATTCACTTTGTAAAAGTTTGGTTACTTTTCAATTTTTCTTATACTGAGCTACCCCAAACTTCCTAATCGAGTCATTTCAGTAGAAACTGTAGGTCAGATGCAGTATCCCAAGCAATGTGCTCAACTCAAAATCCCATAATGGATCACTTGTGCAAGTTTGGTCACTATTACATCAGTACTTTATCCTATACTGATCTACCTGATCTACTTCTTCATCAGACACAGACGTCGGGGTATAGCATAAGCTGAATCAGCTTCGAAAAAAAAAATTGTTCTTTGTTAAGAAACATTCAAAAGCAAGATAATTGAACGAGAACAGTTTTTGAAATGTTCGTCCAATCCAATAATCCAGTCCAATTTGTCAGTCCAATCCAATCGTCCAGTCCAATCGTCCAATCCAAATCCACATTTTACACTGTGCCATAAATCTGAACAGAAGATTGCATACTAGAGCAATATACAACGTATCTAAATACAATGTATGTTAACATACTAGGGGTCAGTCGATGCTCATCATGGTACTCTATTGTGAGTGCTGTTGAGATTAACGTCAGGATCTTCTTTAACTCAACATATCTATGGCAATATTTCCCGCGCTTGCGCGGGTCATTGTCTTGTTAAAATTAAATTCAGGATATTCTTTATCTCATTTGTGTCACACTTATGCCCTTTGCCGTATGGAGCTCATAAAATGTCTCCCGCGAGGGGTTTGACAGTGAGTGTTTTGAATATTTTTCCTGATATGGTCGCAAGAGCACTTTCTATATAGTGCATATTTTGTAGATATTGTTTAACATTTTCGTGCGTGAACATCGACGGCGGGTACGGTTAGCCAAACAGGAAATGATTACTCCTCCTTGGCACCTGTTCCCACTTCTAACTTGCTTGGGGTCCATCGATTCTCAGTTTGGTTCTCTATTGAGAGTGCTGTTGAGATTGTCGTCATGATATTCTTTATCTCATTAGAATAAACATTACGGAAATACCAATCAGTTATTCAGTCTCATAATCGAGAAGTCAAGGCAAAATCATTAGGTTGAGAACCTCAAAATGAACAAAGTTCCGAAGTGAGATCAGGTGTCAATTAAATTGAAATTACTTAAATTCTTAAACAGGTACATATTTATACAATTCAAAATTGGCAGTTATGATTATACTATGGCTATGATATGGAACAGGAATGATAACTGTATATAAACAACAACAATTGTATAAAGTCTTTTACTTTACGGAAAAAGAAGTTATTCTGCAAGAAGCAAAGAAAAATGAATTAAGGCATTTCACATTATGTTTTATAGAAAAATTATTACATTATCATATAATTCATATGCGCTATTGAAATGAATTTTGGCTGCGTCTAAAATTACTTGGGCTGGAACACTTACTAATGAAGATTTTAATATCCGAAACACGTGTCTGGTGCATAGAAATTGAATTGAATTTCTTTTCAAGAAGGAATAGAGCTGGAACACTTCCGTATTATTATTGAACATTATTAAGCTCTTTTCTGCTCTTTAAAAATCTCTTTGAACAGAATGTTTAAAGGCAAAATTGTCGTCAGGAAGGATTTATCATTTCATTCATCATAGTCCGAAAGAAGTCTTGTTTTCCTGGTGCACGCCTATGATGATTTTTTATATATAAAAAATCCTGCTTATCTTATTCCTTCAGTAAATTTGTAGGAAAAAAATATTTTCTGAAGGTTTTTTTTTGTATCCTCGCAAAAACTCTTTATCTGATTGAGGCAAAAAAAAAATGCAAAATCACAGGGTAAACAAACAAAACAATAGATGCAATAGGAACAAATGAGTTAAAGAAGATCCTGACAATAATCTCAATAGCACTCACAATAGAGCACAAAACTGAGCATCGACGGACCTGTGGCAAGCTAGAGTTGGGACCAGGTACCCGGGAGGAGTAGGCATCCCATGTTGGCTAGCCGCACCCGCCGTCGATGTTCATGCACGAAAATGAAAATATATAGAATAAATTTACTGTCTGAGGTTATGTCATTATAGAAAGTGTTGTGTCAAACACCTCGTGGGGAACATTTTTACGAGCTCCACACGGCAAAGGGAATAAGTGTGACACAAATGAGTTA